>PTEX01000138.1:1958605-2171526 GCA_003342815.1 Eudromia elegans | reverse complement strand
ACAGCTCTGTATCTGCAACAAAACAAAAATGCAACAACAAAAACAACTAGAGGTGCCGCACAGAGTGGCCGAGCAATCACCCTTACAATCCCTCCCCACCACACTCTATACACTACCACTGTGAACATGCAGCACCAAGGCAACTCCAGCCCCAAACACACACAGACATACACACAGCAGGCACAAACATAGAGGAATGTCGGGAATGTTTAGAACTTAATAAGGTAGGGAGATTAGTATAACTTAGACTTAGCATAAGTAGATGATATAGTATAGCATGGGGCATGGCGCTCGGAAGATGTCACGATGTCACGGAAAGACGGGAAGGAGGCATATAGCCTAGGAATGATTGAAGAGGACATATAAGGCAATAAGTAAAATAATTGCAGTAATGGCTTTAGAAGAATATGGATCTATGGCCTATCAAAACTCACTCTTCTCTTAGCAGAACTGCAGGCTGTCTTGACATGACTGCAGGCCGTGATGATTACGCTGCACTACAAGGACTCTAAGAATAAAGAGATAAAGATGCTGGGAATGGAGCAGCCAGGAAGTGGGAGTGCTGAGGCTGCAAGGACACGCAGAGAAGTAAAGAAACAGAACTGTGGAGCGAGCGAGGGAGTGGGAACCAACTCCAAACATGGGACTGAGTGAGCTCAACAAGATAAGAGCCGGAGCAACTGTAGCCTAATTATAAGGATGCGTGCCTTTAGCCAATCATTATGTTAGTGTGCGCGTGAACAGTAGTATGTAACCAATCTCCAGTCAGAAGCGAGCTTCTGCATTCAGCCTGAGTATATATGCAAGCTAAGTTAAGCAATAAACACCATTTGCTGCATCCTCATATTGGTATCTGTGCTCAACGGCCCCTGAGGCGGGGGTAACCTCAGCCCAGTCCGGCAACCGAACAAGGCTTGCTGATGCAAATCGGCAACAGAGGAAAAACCTACACAAAAGGAATTGCTGCCACACAGAAGATGCTGAACTCCAGAGAGCCTGATGAAGTCACAAAAATGTGGCTCTGATGCTCTGGACAAACCCAGAAAACAGTCAAAGACCATTGCCTGCGATGGAAGGGACTGGCAAGAAGACCGCCTGACCCCAAGGAGGAGAACCCCAACAGGGTGCCAGGAAGGCGTGAAGCAAGATGGGCCTCAGAAGAAGGAGTGGCCAACAAGGCCTCAAAGACCGTTGCAAAGAGAAACAGCTGCAGACAGCCACAAGGCTGGAGAGACCCCTTTGTAGTCCTACGGGCAACCCAAAATGAGAACCTCTGCCACAACGAGTGTTGTCTGCCAGGCAAACACACAGCGGCCAGCCAGAAAGACCCAAAGCCTTGACAACACAGGAAGTAAAACCATGAATGGGCTCCAGGAAGGCACAAGAGCATCGAGCAGCGGCACAAGATGACACAGCGATGGCTGCAAAGATGTCTCGCCATAACCAACACCTGCCCTAATGCTGCGCAGTTAGGGATGTGCTACAGGAGCACAAAGAACGAGAGCAATATCCACACCTGAGCAAGACAGCAAAGCTATGATACAGACCACAGACTACACAACGATGCAGACTCTTCTTTTTAACATCTGAAGCAGTACCAAGGAAAATGAAGCAAGCTTAGGCACAATTTGAGTAGTACTGAAAGAAAGGATACTRGCAAAATTAATGTTACTTTCACACCGGTACAAAATAACCTGAGCAAAAAGAGACATTGATTTCCTCTGCAAAGTTCTTGACACAAATGCAATATTTGAAGCCATACTGTAACTTATGTGTAGAATGACTTTACAAATTACACAGGAGAACTTGGTGGGGGGGGGTGGGAAAGAAGAAAAAAAAAACCCCCACACACCGTCAGCACACAATAAAACCAGTATTTTTCAGTCTTGTTGGCAGCAAGTACTCATGTTCAGCAAATGCAGGRCACCCACAAAAGAAAAGCTGAGTTCTACCACAGGCAAGTTTCTCAGCTGCTCACTGCCATCACTTTGACCCATTTTGAAAACTGCGTTTATCTGTGATGGCAAAAACAATGCTCATGGGGCCCTGTCGAAGATCTACCTGTTTTGCCAGTTGACAGGGAGGAGGAGGGTGACAGAAAGAATCAGGCACCATGGGAAAGAATGATTGTGTTTACTATTGATATCAAATAATATGAAATGAAATKATACATATAACAAAACAATAAGCTTACTATGCACTGAGTGTTAACAGCAGACAAAATAAGCAAGGCAATTCACTTAACCACTACTATATGAGACAGAAAGAGAATAGTKATTAAGGAAAAAAATACATCACCAATTCCTTCAATACATTACCATGATCTAGATCCACAGACGCTGGGGAGCCCCTGTTGTAGCGAGGATTTGGAGAACCTTCCCGGCAATTGGGAGATCTTACGCGGTGCATCCATCCATAAGAGAGGTCTCCAAAGKYGCTATAAGAGGGRCCAKCTTTTTAAAACCAAATCAACACAGCTTGCATTTTCTTTGGTARYGGYAACATCTGGTATGTCTTACTTTCCTTATCATCTGGGCTCGGGCCCTGGCCAGAGCCCCAGCTTCGGATGGGAAGGTTTCCTTCAAGGTCGAAAACATTTGTCTGAGAGCCTACAAAAGTTACAATTTCATGGGCCTACATGCTGGGTGGCATGAGCAATTTACAGGCAAGTTCTGTGTGAATATGGCAGAGCCATATTCAGCTCTAAGTCAAACTCTTGACTTGGGCCTGTGGTTCAGGCCCGAGCACTTCACACTGAAATCCTCCGTGCCAAACAGTTTGATGAAAATCATACACACATCAACATCAATGGATCTGCTATCTGTTCCTAACCACGTTAGGCAATGAGAAAGACACCATACTAGCACAGCAAAAGTAGTTCTTACAGCACAGATGTTAACAGAGGCATAAAGAAATAAAAGCACTGGAAATTTGTGCAATCCCTGCTCATGTACCCCCATATGCTCAATCCATGTCACACCCCATTACACAGAGTGACCCAGCCAGGTTAGCGTTCTTGCACAAGCAGCTAGGTTAGTGTTATGTATAAATAGCAACCAAGAAAGATTCCAAATGATGATACTTCCACTCTAAAACTATTCTGTGGTTAGTAAATCACTTGAGATTATTAGGAGTTGTGGGTTTTACATTAACTACTACCACTGAGCAGCCATGGAAAAATGAATCCTAGGTGGGCAATCCTTTTGCTCAACAATCCTCACACATCAGAAGAATTTGCAAAAGTAGCATTTAAATTAAATATGATTCCACAAAGCTAGCGCCCCCAAACAGCTCAGTCGACTCATGATTGAGACCGTTGCCACGTTCTTCTTCTGTAGGACATTTTGCAATTCAACGAATACAGCATCTCGCTTAGCTTTTCCTCACGTACCTCTCAGATAACAGCATGGGGTTAGGGTTAAATCTAAGGCATCAGGAAGGGGTTTGGAAGAGACTAGGGAGTCCTGCCAAGACTAAAGGTCCCAAACAGAACTGGAGTGCAAAAGAAAGTATTCAAAGAACATGGCAGAGTAAAACAAAGGTGTTCCTGGGGCTCTGATGGACTGAGAGGACTCGACAGCGCAAGACTCTTTCTTTGGGGGAACCTAGTGCAGACTAAATGCATCTTCTGGAGGCCACTGCGCAACTAAAGAGGACCGAGAGCAACAACCAAGCCCTGCCTGGGACAAGGAGCAAGCCAGCCCTGGCGGGCGCCCTGCCCTTCTCTTCCTGCATCGCCGCTTCAAACCCCCCCTAACGCGCCCCTCCCTCCTCGCTCTACAGCCCGAGGCTCCGCTCCCGCCAACCAGGTCCTCGGGCTCCGCCACCGCGTGACACCGCCCTTCTCGGCCCCGGTGCTCCCTCCCCGCGCACCGCAAGCGGGCCGCGTGGTCCGGGACAGATCCCCAGCCCCACTCACCTCCTCCGGGCCAGGCCCAGACACAGCTGCACACAACTACACCCACCTCGCAGAGCAGCTCCGGCGCAGGGGGCCAGCCCAGCCGCAGAATGCGCCGGCCCCCCCCCCGCCGCAGCCAATCAGCACCAGCGCCAGCTGCGGCTTATCCCGGCCCCGTCGCGCACGGCTGCCGCCTAGCACTAAGCTGCCCGGGAGAAGCAGCACGAGCCTCGTTAGGGACAGCTGGGGCGGCCGGCCAAGAGCGCGCATGCGCGGAGGGCTGAGGGGTGCTCGCTGCTGCCTCCCTATGTCCGAAAATCGGAACTGCAACGACCTGGGGGAGCGCGCATGCGCAGAGGGCTCCGTTTTGCTCGCTGCTGCCTCCCTGTGTCCGAAAATCGGTATTGCAACGACCTCTGGTAGCGCGCATGCGCAGAGGAGTCGGTCGCGCTCGCTGCTGCCTCCATGTGTCCGAAAATCGGTACTGCAACGATATGGAGTGGCGCGCATGCGCAGAGGGCTCCTTTTGGCTCGCTGCTGCCTCCCTGTGTCCGAAAATCGGTACTGCAACGACGTCGGGGAGCGCGCATGCGCAGAGGAGTCAGTCGCGTTCGCTGCTGCCTCCCTGTGTCCGAATATCGGTACTGCAACGATAGGGAGTGGGGCGCATGCGCAGAGGTGTCGGTCGCGCTCGCTGCTGCCTCCCTGTGTCCGAAAATCGGTACTGCAACGACGGGGGAGAGCGCGCGTGCGCAGAGGGCTCCGTTTGGCTGCCCAATTTCAGACACTTGAAGATGCGGTGGTACCGATTTTCGGACACAGGGAGGCAGCAGCGAGCCAAACGGAGCCCTCTGCGCATGCGCCCTCCCCGACGTCCTTGCAGTACCGATTTTCGGACACAGGGAGGCAGCAGCGAGCGCGACCCAGCACTCTGCGCATGCGGCCCCTCCCCCCCTCGCTGCAGTACAGATTTTCGGACACAGGGAGGCAGCAGCGAGAGTTCCTCAGCCCTCTACGCATGCGCGCCTTTCCATGTATTTGCAGTTCCGATTTTCGGACACATGGAGGCAGCAGCGAGCAAAATGGAGCCCTCTGCGCATGCGCTCCCCCCAAGTCGTTGCAGTACTGATTTTCGGACACAGGGAGGCAGCAGCGAGCGCTCCTCAGCCCTCTGCGCATGCGCGGCCCGCCCCACACTGTTGCAGTGCCGATTTTCGGACATAGGGAGGCAGCAGCGAGCGCGACCCAGCACTCTGCGCATGCGCGCCCCCCCCCGTCGTTGCAGTACCTTTATTCGGACACAGGCAGGCAGCAGCGAACGCGACCCAGCACTCTGCGCATGCGCTCCCCTCCATATCCTTGCAGTTCCGATTTTCGGACACAGGGAGGCAGCAGCGAGCGCTCCGCAGCACTCTGCGCATGCGCGCCCCCCCCCCACGCTGTTGCAGTACCGACTTTCGAACACAGGGAGGCAGCAGCGAACGCGACCCAGCACTCTGCGCATGCGCGCCCCCCCACTTCGCTGCAGTACCTATATTCGGACACAGGGAGGCAGCAGCGAGCGCGACCCAGCACTCTGCGCATGCGCTCCCCTCCATATCCTTGCAGTTCCGATTTTCGGACACAGGGAGGCAGCAGCGAGCGCTCCTCAGCACTCTGCGCATGCGCGACCCCCCCCACACTGTTGCAGTACCGATTTTCGGACACAGGGAGGCAGCAGCGACCGCTCCTCAGCCCTCTACGCATGCGCGCCTTTCCATGTATTTGCAGTTCCGATTTTCGGACACATGGAGGCAGCAGCGAGCAAAACGGAGCCCTCTGGGCATGCGCGCCTCTCCCCCACACTGTTGCAGTACCGATTTTCGGACACAGGGAGGCAGCACAGAGCGTGACCCAGCACTCTGCGCATGCGCGCCCCCCCGTCTTTGCAGTACCGATTTTCGGACACAGGGAGGCAGCAGCGAGCGCTCCTCAGCACTCTGCGCATGCGCGCCCCTCCATATCCTTGCAGTTCCGATTTTCGGACACAGGGAGGCAGCAGCGAGCATGACCCAGCACTCTGCGCATGCGCGCCCCTCCATATCCTTGCAGTACCGATTTTCGGACACAGGGAGGCAGCAGCGAGCGCGCCTCAGCACTCTGCGCATGCGCGCCCCCCCCCACTGTTGCAGTACCGATTTTCGGACACAGGGAGGCAGCAGCGAACGCGACCCAGCACTCTGCGCATGCGGCCCCTCCCCACGTCGTTGCAGTACCGATTTTCGGACACAGGGAGACAGCAGCGAGCGCCTCCTCAGCCCTCTGCGCATGCGCGCTCTCCCACGTCTTTGCAGTACTGATCTTCCGAAACAGGGAGGCAGCAGCGAGCGCGACAGACACCTCTGCGCATGCGCGCTACCCCTCCATATCGCTGCAGTACCGATCTTCGGACACAGGGAGGTAGCAGCGAGCGCGACCGCCATCTCAGCGTATGCGCACTCCCCCGCCACCCCCACACCGTTGCAGTATCGGTTTTCGGACACTGCTTTAGGCATCGTCCCTTTTGCTTGCAGTACTCATTTTCCAACATCTGGCGGCAGCAGCGAGTTCTCCCAAGCGCTCTGCGCATTTTGCCCACACCCGCACTACAGAACCACCGTTGTATTACCGGCTTCCCCACACGCGATGGGAGCTGGAAACGCTCCCATGCACCCTCTCCTTTGCATGTCCCGTTTTAGACGTTGTAGTAGTCCTTCTCTGATTCGAGGTGGCCAGAGTGGACATGACCTTCCCCTCAGTGCCCTGTGCATGCACGTCCGCCCTTAAATTTGCTGTACTGAGTTCATAGTACAGGATTTCTGAACGCCTCCTGCCCCGCTTATATATTTTTTTCGGCTCATTTTCTGCTTCTGAGAAAGGTCCTGAGACCTTGCTCTCTCTTTCCTTCATTGTGGTCCTGCTGTTTAGCTTGGCGTTTAAGTGAGCATAGTCTTGGTGCTAGCAGGTTTAAGAA
This sequence comes from Eudromia elegans, assembly GCA_003342815.1. Lineage (NCBI taxonomy): Eukaryota > Metazoa > Chordata > Aves > Tinamiformes > Tinamidae > Eudromia > Eudromia elegans. The sequence goes on along the minus strand of PTEX01000138.1, from coordinate 2,164,636 downwards.
TAGGAATCCATTATTTTATATAGACACGTATTTTTCCTCCACTCTTACCTCACATGATGCAGACAATTTCTTGCCAGCGGCTGCAAGAACCTTTGCTACTCTCCTCTCCCATCCCATGTTGTCACTTTTCAGAGTTTATTATGACATTTGTCCCTTTCGGTTTGCTCTCAAAATGGGCATACTCTTGCTGCTGTCAGTTGCAGTACTGCTTTTTAGATAGTCCGGTATCAAAGTTAACCTTTTAGAAGTGTAGGGTGCACACACGTGATGCACCTGCAGTACTAGGTTTTGGCCTGTGATGGCAGCAGCAGCATACCCAAGCGCTCTGCAAACATGCCTTGGCTGTCCACTGGGATGCAGAAGGGAAGGTTCAGTCCTTAAAAGTGCACTTTCAAAAGTAACTGTGATTGAGCATGTCAATTGCTCGTTCCTTAGCTTCTGACTTCTTAATTTAGCTTCTTAACTTTTGAAAATTTTGGCTAAATTTTCTAAATTAAGTTTGGGGCTTTGAAAAATATTATTTACAGAGAGATAAAAAGATGGCTATCTTGACAGCCACTAATAAGATGTATTATGTTTTCTAATTTTTTAGCTTTATATCGTGATACTAAATTGAAGTACAACATAAACATGAAGTACAACCCTGCATTAAGACCACCCAGAATTCTTCCAGCTAATTCCACTCCATCATTGTCAAGTGAGCCTAGCTGTAGCTCTGTTAAGGAGCAAAGGTCTAATTGAACCAAAGTGGGATGCAAAGGATCTTGTAGCATTAGTAGCCACATACCAATCCTAGCAAAAGTGCTGACTGTGACTCACTCACACATCTTCATCCACTGGCTTTCTAGGCACTTAAGCTATAAAGAAGCTGGGCTAATACCCATCGTATTTTTCACAAGTCTTTCCTGGAAATGGTTTCAAGAGATACTGCCAAAGTTCCCAAATGGAGCACTGCAATCTGATTCCTGATTTTGTTAGTTTCAATGTGGAAATCTTTACTACATTCATCCCATGTTGTCTCCCTGTCCTAGTCCTTAATTTTTCTCTCTCTCTTTTGCTACATCATTGTCCCTTCATTCCCCAAAGCTCTACAGAAACTGTCTTTACAGATGTCTTCCCTTTCAAAATCTGAAAATGCCTTGAAGCTGAAATTCTTTTCAGGTTTTCTATTTCACACATTCTCATTTTTGCCACACCCTCCCCATCATCAACTCTCCCCATCACACTCTGCTCATCAGCTACAGGACAGTGAGCCTGACCTCTGTCCCTGGAAAGGTGATGGAGCAGCTCATCCTGGCTGCTGTCTTCAGGCACATGGAGGAGAAGAAGGTGCTCAGGAGTAGCCAGCATGGGTTCACCAAGGGGAAATCATGCTTGACTAACCTGACAGCCTTCTATGATGAGGTGAGTAGATGAATAGATGAGGGCAAAGCGGTGGATGTCATCTATCTGGATTTCAGCAAGGCTTTTGATACCGTCCGTCACAGCGTCCTCCTGGGCAAGCTTCAGAAGTGTGGATTAGATGAGTGGACAGTGAGGTGAATTAGGAACTGTCTGAATGACAGCGCTCAGAGGGTGGTAATCAGTTGTGCCAAGTCCAGCTCCAAAAGTTCCACAGGAAATTGCAAAAGAATTTCTTAACAGTGAGGGTGACAGAGCACTGGAACAGACTGCCCAGAGAGGTGGTGGAATCTCCTTCTCTGGAGATCTTCCAAACTCGCTTGGACACCACCCTGTGCCACATGCTCTAGGAGACCCTGCGTGTGCAGGGGATTGGACTAGATGACCTCTAGAGGTCCCTTCCAACCTTAAGCACTCTATGATTCTATGATCATATCCACGTTCACAAGATCTCCAGGCGTGTCATGTTTTCTTTTCTCCCAACCATTTCCCAGACCTTTAGAGGTTTCCCTGCATTCCCACTCACTATGCAGACACTGCTTTTTAGTCCCCTGGAAGCTTAGCAACCAACTGAATATCTATACAGTACTGCATTGTTCAGCCTGAAAATCAAGAGGTCAGGCCACAGGCAACAGAAACTATTGGCTGCAAACAGTCCCATTTAACTATCTTTGCTGAAAAGGACAACTGAAAAATACAAATAGTCAGATTTATCCAGCACCTTCAAGGCAAAAGGTAGGGACTAATGTCACTCTTCATAATTACAGGTTGAACATAACATCCAGAGTAAGACATTCCTACATTAGGGATTGTGAAGATCAGTATTTTGGGATGGTTCCCCTATATGGTCAGTACAGTGTGAGGGACTGGAGAAAAGATTAAAAGGTAATAGTTCTAAAATGACTAAAATTCCCATCACTGTTTTGTTTTTTCGTTTGTTTGGTTTGGGTTTTTTTTTGGTTTGTTTTCTTTTGGGGAGGGGGTGTCTTCTTTTAATTTAGAGACTTCTGAGTTTAGCCTTAGTTGTGTTTTGCAAAGGAGTGAAAATTTATTTATAAATAATGCAGATTGGAACCTAATTTCATAACAGAAAGAACTGACAATGCTTTGAAATTAATTTTAGAAAAATGTCCAACTGTCCAAGCCCAAGAACAGAAATAAAAAGATCTCCTTTACTCTGCAAGACAATATTAAGAGCAGACCAGATCCATCATGCATTCAAGTTTTTCTTCAGCCATTTTGTCTTCCCTCAATAGCCAGTAACTAGACTTGTAGATAGACCTACTCTGCTGTGTTAAACCAACTGATCACTTGGTCCTTCATCAGGTCTGAAATAGAAGCAGCAGATTTAAAATACAATTAGCAGAGATAAACATAAATGTAGAATATTTAGTCAGAGTTTAGGTAGGTGTTTATTACTTAGACTGTCTCTGACAGACAAGGTAGCTGAAAGCTTTGAAACAAAATAGAAGTAAGTTAATAAGGGGGTGATGAGATAATACTAGCAAAGACAAATAGGCACTTCATTGCCTACATGGCACTATAGTGTGCCATAAAATCGATAATGCTGGTTTTGCTTCAGAATAAAAAGTGTTTGTTTGTCCAAAAGCTTGAACACTTTCTCTTATTATATCAACTGATCTAATGAAAGTTCTCTACCTAAAATGTTTTCCTATGTCCCCAGACCATCATAGCAATGACCCTACTATAGACACAGAAGATGTCATGCACCTCAACCGTATTTTGATAGCTGTCAGAGATGCTGAAATACCTGTTCTTTGGTCCCTGTCATGTTTCATCTTCACAGATCTTATGTCTTAGACTTCCAGATCTTAAGCAGTGGAATTCTGCAGCACTAAAACTCTCTTTGTAATAACCATGACTATCAGAAAGTCTATTTGTGCACTGAGGTCTTTGAGAGCTATGATGAGCAGTTAAAAGACAAGGATTATACAGTTTTACCTCTAAGAGTTGTTTAGTATTATCAGATAAAATACTCTTTCAAACAGCTGGTTTGGAAAGGTAAATAAGCCTATCATAATCGATAGCGTCTGGTCTCATCCATCTCTGTTCATCATTTTTATAGTTCAAAAAAACACGTTCTCCATTGTGACTCTGAAGTTCCTCACAACTTTAGGACTGATTTACTGACATCTCCCAATTCTTTCTCCTTTCATAAATTTCTAAATTGCTACTCCTTGTGCTATCTCATTTCTTGGTCTTTTTTTTTTTTTTTTTTTTTTTTTTTTTTTTTTTTTTTTTTATATATTCTTGCCTGGGCCAATGCACAAGTTTCATTGGCCATAAGTTTCCAAGTTCAGGCAAGAACCAATACAAAACTGAAGAGAAAAACAATATATAAATAGTAATCACCGGGGAAAAAAGGCTCACTGACCTTCTTTTATGCTCACTCCAGAACCCAAACTCTGTCTTTTCTAGTACATGAAAAAGAGGTCTCATTAAAGATTTCTATACAGTATTTTAAAACTCTCAGTGGCTCTAAGTATAGCTAAAATGTTGGCAGGAAAAAGCACACTAAATGTGCCAGGGATAAAGAAGCCTCTGGAACCTCAGTATTGTCTACTGTCCTTTTACAGAATTGTAACTGGCTTCATAAACAGATGTTCTCTGTCCACTGTGCATCTCCCTAAATAAAACACATCTCCTCAACCGGCATTCCCATAAGTGGTGCTGTGCAAAATGGTTCTCCTGAACATCAAGCTCTATCAGTGTTAAGTGCTTAATAGCTACAGGCTAATACCGATGATCTCTCAGCTGGACCATTATACCCATTAAACATTTAAAGAAAACAGTTCCAATGAATGTAAAACTGGAATGTGATTTATTGATTTTTTTTTAATAAGAACCATGACACCAGTCATTTTCTACTAAAAGCTATAAAATATATGAAGGTAACAGATGAAAAATAATCACTGAAATTTTGCCTACTGCAGAGGAGAACACAAGTTGATGTTGGAAGGGACCTTTAAAGATCATCTAGTCCAATCCTCCTGCTTAAGCAGGGTCACCTAGAGCATGTCGCACAGGATTGCCCATCATTCTTACAGTGAAAATCTTTGTCTTACATTCAAACAAAATTTCCCAGTTTCAGTTTGCACTGTTACCTCTCATTCTATCACTGGACACACTGCAAACAGCCCTCTCCATTGTCTTCATGCTTACCCCCAGGCATTTATAGACACTAGTAAGATCCTCCCGAGCCTTTTCCTCGCCAGGCTGGGCAGCCTCAGCCCTCATAGCCTCTCCTTGCATGAGAGATGCTCCATTCCCTTCTGCACCTTGGTGGCCCTTGATTGGATTCTCTCCAGCCCATCTGTGTCTCTCTCATACTGGAAGCCCAGCACTGGACACAGTACTCCAAATGCAGCATCACCAGGGCTAAGTAGAGGGGCAGGATCACCTCCCTTGACCTGCAGGCAGTGGGATGGAGAGAGAATGAAAGACATTTGGACATGGTGTCAACAGCCTTACTAAAGCCAAGGTGGAGAACATCCACTGCTCTCTCATAATCTGTCAGGCCAGCCATTAATCAGGTGTGGTGGCCTCTTTTCCCAGAATTATTTGCAAAGGGAAGCACAGAGAGATGGAGTGGAGGGTAGATTAGAGAGAAAAAACCCACACATATAGTTTGGTCTCTTTGACTAAGGAAATGAGGCTTGTGAAATAATTTCTTTATGTTTCTATGTCCCCCAATAACATTTAGATCTTTTTCTTTAGTTTAATGGAGGTCTCAGAGTTTCTTTTCTCAATTTCTAAAAACAAATGAAAGCGGTAGCCATTCCAGTCTCCAAGAAGAAAGAAGTAAATCTACATCATTAATCCACTTCTTAATAGATGCCAGGTTATTCATGTAACCAGGAGAAAAGCTTCCACCATGTCTTGCATGACAGATCAAAGCAAAAGATCACATAAAATCAAAAGAAGCAGATGCTTGCTTGCTTCTTATAGGATTGTTTATCATCTGTTAGCTAGAAGAAATCGTAGTAATTCCTTAATCTGCAACACACAGGTTTACTTTTATTAATTAAGCAACATACACCAAGCAAATGCAAGCTTTCCTGAATAGCTTAGCATTTTGGAAGAAAATTATTATATTTAAGGAAAAGATAGATTTCTTTTGAATGAGGCCAAAACTGTGACTAGCTCAGAAGTAGGTAAAACCATTCCTAATTAGGAAATGAAGGCAAACCTGTGAAGGATAAACAAGCCAGGGCAATCCAATAATTATTCAGTTGTCCAAACGCTAAACTCTTCTCAACCCTGTTAGTAATTCCAGTATACTGAAATCCTAACACTAGAAAAAGTTTGTGCCAAGTTTAAAATTTCTATGCAGATACAGAAGGTTCTCAAGTACTGAATGTTGAGATTAGTTTCACAGTGAGGTCAAGGTGAAAAGGACACAGAATGGCAGAGGGGATGATCCACAACTGCTTTGTTGTCAAGGGTGTTGGTCCGAGGGAAGAGAGAGATGACAGTGGGAAAGAGGAAGCCAAATCTCTCCACCAAGTTCACACTCAGTCTACTTTCTTTTTGCACCTCGAGCTGGGTATTTCACACCAGGGATGTCTCCTTCTATGCACATTACTGATTCATTTGCAGTATCATAAAAACTGAGTTCTGCTACTCTACACCTACATTGAGTGTGTAATTTCACTTTTTCTCTTCCCCAAACATTTCTTAAAAGACATAAATAATATTTTATCTGTGGACTCTTAAAAGACATAAATAATATTTTATCTGTGGACTCTTTCCTCGACACCGCTCACAGACAGTATTCCCGTTTTCCTATCTCGGCTGCAGTCGGGGCGACGTAACTCCACGCCTCCCGGCGATAGAAGAGCCCAGTCTCCCGGTCCCACCCCCAGAGGAGTGGCGGCGCGACGGCACCACCGACACAATGGCGGAGCCCCGCCCTGCCCCAAGAGGAGGGGCGACGTGCGGCGACCGCTGAGAGCGATGGCGGAGCCCCGCCCCAGCCCCCCCGCTCTTTCCCGCTGCTGGTGGGCAGTACTCCTCGGGGCGGGGCCGCTGCCGCGGGCCGGGGACGCGTCGCGCGGCTCGGCCCTATTTAAAGAAGGGCCGTGGCTCCGCGCTGGGAGCGCTCTCGGTGCCGCAGCCGTCTTCGGTGACGGCACCATGGCAGGTTAGTGACCGGGACCTGCAGGGAGAAAGCCGGGCTCACCGCGCGGCCGTGCGCTCGCCGGCTGCGGCTCTGGGTCAGGCGCTGAGGCGCGGCAGCTGCTATTTTTAGTCTGTGGTGTCCCGTCCCCCCCCACCCGGCGGTGCCTTCGCGGGGGCGGGCCCGGGGCCGCCGCGGGTAGAGGATGGGCGAGCCGGGAGGCCCCGTGCGACGGGGAGGGCGTTCTCGCCTCCGTCTGGCAGCGTCAGCGGCCGTTGCGTCGCCGCCACCCTCGCCGTTGGGAGCCTGGCGCGCCGTAGTGCGCGTGCCCGGGCCCCCTGGGGGGAAGTTTCTTACTGTGGCCGGGAGTGCGCGATGCCCTCACCGCGGTTCTCCCGCTCACGCTGTCAGCGTGATGCGTCTTTCTTTTAGAGCAGCAGGAGTTGTGGGAGGCTCCTGGCCTGCCTTTCAAGGCACCTTTTGTGTAAATGATGCTGGCTCCTGAGGCACCCCGTACTTACAGTCAGGTTATGTAGCTTCTGTTGCAGAGGACTGAACTGTGAGCACTGTGGATGAGCTGCACTAGGATACTCCTGGGTGAAGCACCTGAGCCATGCACCCGTTCTTGACCCTGCTGGGGGGTCAGGCACAGGAAAGGAGCTCCTCTTGAGGCCTTGGCCCTACTGTGAAGGCTGTTTTGCCTAGAGCCTTCAATGTGTGACCTGGGCAGGCAATTATGTCCTTGAAATAGTGTCTGAAGATACAGAGAGGCTTCTATTACCTGTAACACGAGAAAGCTCTTGCCCAGATTAGTCAGTTATAAAGCTGTATGAATATCCTGCACTTTGTTTTTTCAGCCCTATTACCACTAGCAGCAGCCTTACCACCCCTCTGTGGTGAGGGGCAGCAGCAAATAAAGTGTGAACATAACCTCATGTGGAGGAAGAGTTCACAGTGAATGGAGAAGATGGTCAGGGAGACCTGAAAGACTTTTGGGTTAGGTATGGTGGACTAGTTTCTTGTAGATTTAACTTTTATATTAAATGGTAACCGGCTTTGCTTAGGCTGTAGGAGGATACATACGACCTCTTCTTAGCTACATTCATAGATATGAAACAAAATTTCTCATTCAGAGCTGTGGAGAGCTGTACAGACTTTCATAGGTTGGGAAAGGCCTTCAGGATTATCAAATCCAGTCATAAACCTATTGCCCCCAAGCCTGCTAAACCATGTCCCCAAGTGCCTTATCAGCACTGATGCAGCCCCAAATTGCAGAGCAGAGAAGCAAATACTTAATCTCCTTTGAGATACACTTCCAGTACCTTTCTGATGTTGCCCATCTGGGGAAGGCCCCTGGGCAGGGATGGAGGTCAGGACTCCAGGTCTGTGTCTGCTGGTGACCTTGCACATATCCTTGCTCACTTGAACCTCGGTACCTTCACGTGGAGCTACAGTAGAAACTGACTGCAAACAGCAAAAGGTCTGCAGCAACAATGTGCAGACAACACCATTTCACTCCATTGCTTCCCTTGTTGACTGCCCCTAGATGAAGGCTCCCCAGGAACAATGCTGTGCTCCACAGAGGAAAACCCATTTATAGGAACTGGAGCCCTAGCTGCCATCTCTCGAGTTCCTCTCGCCGCTTGCACGGCAGCAGCACAGCCAGGCAGGTGCCCATGAGACTGTGTAGCTCTACAAGTTGCCAAGGAGTTGTAATGCTTCCAAATGTAGCTGTGATGGACTAGGGAGCGGTTTAGCCTTACTTCAAAACAAAACTGGCTTTCTCTCTAAGATCTGTGTCACACAAGCAGTCTATCTGGTAAACATGGTAGTTCTGAAATACTGGGGGGAGGGGAAGAGAGAGGAGAGGAGACCACCAAGAGCATACAGGTTAACAAACAAGATTAGTATCCTTGTCTCTCACAGTCTAGAAAAATTAGTCCTCCACTGCTGAGAAAGTTAGTACAGTCTTCTTTTGTCTAAGCTGGATTTGTAGTGAGCTGTGTAGAATAGTATGCAAATTCAGTAGTAATGTATGCTTCCCTATTAGGTGGATATTTTGCCACCTAAAATGGTACAGTCTTGCTAACTGTAAAGCTTCAAAGCTTTAAAACAGGGAATTGTCCTATTGATTAGCCTGGTTGTATAAGCTAATAAATTGCTAGCTAAATGGATTCAAAAAGTTGTACTTCTGGCTTTAGAGTATACCTTTTTAGATTATAGTAATCTTTTAAATAATTCAATACTTGAGACTAATTGGTGTGACTGCTAGCCAAAGTTATGAAGCTGTTTACAGTCTTAAAATTCCTTAAATGCTGACAGTGTTCAGAAAAATCCACAGCTGCTTGGTAGGGGAAAAAAACATGCTTCTCTGCAAAGCACTGTAGCTTGGAAAGGACTGCTGCATAGTGACAGTCAAATAGTGATCTCTAAACTACTTAAGTTCATTGTTAGCTGAGTCATTTCCATCCTGGAGGATTAAAACAGAATATTACAGCTACAAGAATGTAAAATCATTTTTAAGAGACTGCTGGAACACAAGATCATATAGCTTATAGCAATGATCTAACAGTACCTTTCCAGAAAACATTAAAGAGCAGAAACTATTGTTACAGTTCTTAAATCACTTATTGGAGCTTCCCACTTAAATCTTGTATTCTTATGATAAAGCTGCAACGAGTTATTGCTAAACAACTCATCTGCAAAATCCTGAGTTAATAAAACTCTACACTGCTGTCCAGTACTTAATTCAATAGCTACTTTTAAAATGAAACATAAAAATTTATCCTGCCCCAGCTTTTGTGTTCAGATCTAAACCCATAGTAACACTGCAGAACTAAACTTTTTAAATTGAGACTACATGTAAGTTCACTAGCACCAGTACTTGAAAATGCCTGCATATTTGCCTCTAAAATGTCTCTTTATACTTTTTCAACCTTTTCACTAACATCTGGCATGACATTAACCTGTGGGCAAGGTGGAACTGGATTTCTCTTGCAGCAGACTTGATTTTGCTTTTTACTACATCTTGCTATGTGTCAAGTCGGTAATGGCAAGTATAGCTATGCAAGTATAATCTGCTTCATTCAGTAGGAGGCAGGCACAATACACATAGTTAAAAGACATGTCTTCAAGGTTTCTCAGTGTGATTGCCTAACAATTGCAAGTTCCTTGCAAAATCTTTTTCAGAATAAAGTGTTGACCTTGCTAACTTGTCCATGTTACTTTCTTCCAGATCAATCTTTTGTGACTCTAGCTACGAATGACTCCTATGTGAAAGGAGCTCTGGTACTTGGTTCATCTTTGCAACAGTGTAGAACAACAAAGAAGTTGACTGTACTTATTACTCCTCAGGTCTCGGATCTCATGAGGTAAGGTCACTTACAAAGGCATCCAACTGTCACAGTGCCTGCTGATGCTGAACCCCTTTATAGGAACCTTCTAAAACTCCTGAAGTCCAGCAGAATCATACTTTTGCTATCTGCTGAAAAGGCACTGAGTGCTGCTTCAGACAAAGTGTTTTTTTCTTATTTCTTTCATATTGCTATATGATGATGACTTAAAGAAAACTTACTGTATTAGAGCACTAAACTGTGACTTGATAGTACTATTTGAACTGGATTTCTTTTATAGCCATACCTGGAATTGTCTCAAAATATGACATTGTTTGTGCCTTCATTAGGGGTCTGTGTAGAGGTAAGAGTAGGGGACCTTCTTCATGGGAGTGATTGAGCTAATATAACACTGAAACTCCATTGAAATATAGTAGGCACTTCAAATTGGACCGCATAATAAGAGAATAAAATGAATACAAATGATGTAGCACCAAGGATGTAAACAGATTCAGAACCATCTAACTAGGCTCACCACAGTAAGAGAAATTTTCAGGAAACTGCTTCTTGTGGCCTCTCTAGAAATAAGCTCATTATGAAACTGAGGCTTTTTACATATATATGGTGGAGGCAAAAAAGACTTTTTAGCTATATTAACTACAGATCAGAATTCAAGAGTCAGGAGTACATGGAGAAGTTCTTCTGACCAAGACTGAAGTGGCTCAGTAAATAGAGTGAATTGCTAGAGTCTCTTGGCAGCTAAACAACCTTATCACTGAAATCATGATGCTTCATGTAGGTATATCTATTTCATTGTAACAAGTGAGGACGCTCTTTCAAGATGGACCAGATAAACATGCTTATTGTGCTATGTCCAAGTAGCTGTGTGAAATTTTTAGACCAGCTATAGCAACACTACCAGTAGATCCATAACAACATAATTGGAACTTATATGTTTCATTCTATCCACACATAACTTATCTAAGTTAAAAACAATGGTTCATACTATAATTTTCATCAGTAGAAAGATGGGCTTTTAAAGCAGAGTTCTAACTCATCTATAAGCTCAAACTGTGCAGGTTGTTGGTAAGCATTCGAGATGCTGCATACAACAGTGAGACTTAACAGATGGTTCAAATTCATATAAGCACATCCTCCTCAATCTGTTCTGTAACTAATAATAATCAAAGGATGGTTTTCTGCTTCGTTACACTGTCTAAAAGTTTGTTACCCTTAGGGTGGACATGACACTGGGTCAGAATGCCTCTGCAGCTGCAGCCATGATTGAAGTCAAATTTTTGTGACATTCAGAAAGCTTTAATGTCTGTGCCAGTCACAAATTTAGAATAGTTATGGCTGTTGCATAAACTCCTGTTGCAACTGCTTGGGATTCAGCTACTGTCCAAAGTCTTGCCCAAGTTACATTAAGAGTTTCCTTTTTTTTTAAATTGAAAGCTTAAAATAGATTGTCATCTCACCAGAAGAGCTCTGTCTGTTGGGATGTGTGTGTGCAGAAAGCCTGCATTGCACAACTGTAGCTGACATAACCTGGTAGCAATATCAACTAAGCCCTTATTTGGAAAAAAAAATATAAAATAATTCCCATAAGGTATCCATTACAAACTAAGGCTAAGGTGGAGAGAAATGTTAATGTGTTCACATATATGCAGCTGGCTCTTACTGTTGGCACTTGAAATACTGTAATGGGCTACCTGTTACACTACTTATGTTCATGGAATCTGTAAACAGTCAGTTACTGGAATAAAAATAGAACTAAATCCAGACAACCACCCTTGTCCACAGGAAAGTGCTGGAAAGAGTCTTTGATGAAGTCATATTGGTAAATATTCTGGATAGTGGAGATTCAGCACACTTGGCATTAATGAGGAGACCTGAACTGGGTGTCACTCTGACAAAGCTTCACTGCTGGGAACTGACGCAATATTCAAAATGTGTTTTCATGGATGCAGATACAATGGTAAGTAGCTGTCTTACAGTGTCTCTTCATGACCTCCTGAGAGTGTTGTGTTTTTAGGTATGGGCGCTTTTTTAATTTTTTTTTTTTTAAGAGTTGAAGAACCTTTTTGCCATTTGGGCATCAATAACTCAGTAACTATGGAAGCTCTTTTAAACCTAAATATTTGCATATATTTTAATCTAAATAAATAATAAATGGGTATTATCTCAATTTAAGAAGCTGTGTTCTACCACACAAGACCAATGATATGAGAACTTTTCTTCATGTTTGGAAGTGTGTATCAAAATACATTAAGACAAGATACCCAATTCTAGCCCAGAAACCAGAAAGCATTTTTTTCCTGCCCCCCCCACCAACTAGGTTTTGTCAAATATTGATGAACTTTTTGAGAGAGAAGAGCTGTCTGCAGCACCAGATCCAGGCTGGCCTGACTGTTTTAATTCTGGAGTTTTTGTGTACCGACCTTCCATTGAAACATACAATCAGCTGTTACAGCTTGCCACAGAGAAAGGCAGCTTTGATGGTATGTATTAATCCCTATTCCACTATAATTTAGACAAAAATGGTAATGGTGGTTGGGATGGCTCATGGACATATGTTATCAGGGCTCCTTATGATGAAATTACAAACTGCTGTGACTACACAAAACTCATTGGAATAAAATCCTCTATAGTCATATATTTTCAGATTATGGCCCCCATGAAATACAAAATAAGAGTTTGGCCTTTAAACTAGCAAGTGAAAGCATTAGCAATGCAGAATCATCTGATGGGTTCTAAAGAGCAAGCAAATAAAATGCATGTGTAGCAAATTATCTGCAATATCATATAGAATCTAGGGTTGGAAGGGAACTCTGGAGATCGTCTAGTCCAATACTTCATGTATTTCTTAGTGAACTTCTCTTCAGCTAACCCTGACATTCAAGACTGGGTGTTTTAGGCTAATTCAAGCTGCTGTAAAAAAAACAGTACTGATCAATTTAAGTGCAGCTCCCTGAGAGGAAAAAAAAATGCATGTGAAGATAGGATTATCAGTTCCTGCTAGATTAGATCTTCATAGACTATGATAGCTTCCTATCTTCATGCTACACTGGTAGTGTTTGTGTCCATATCAAACATTTGTAGCCCTGGCTGCTTGCCACTATAGGTCACTGTGCCAGATTTAAGCTTGAGAAGCCAACTTTTGCTGTCTTGTAAATGTCCTAAAACTATAACCATTACAGTTAACATACCTGTTGCTTGAAGCTTGTTGTAATTCGGTGTTCCTCAATGGCTACCACTGTCTCCCTTCACTAAATTTCATCATGTAGCTACTGTGGCACAAAAGCAAGAGGTCGAACAGAAAAACCCAAAGAGATCTGTGTAAATAACACCATAAAATGCTCTCTTCTTTAAAAGTAAAGAGCTAGCCTATTGACTTACCTTTCTGTACCTCATAAACAGTGAAAATTCTGTATGTTATTCCTTGTGTGCAGAGTAACTGCTCTTGTATGCACTCTTGTGCCTGCCTTGCCTCCTAAAGAACAATATTTTTTTCAGTTGGACGCTTAATGCTACCATATGAATAAACTCTACTGAAAACATGTTCTTGAAATGAAGGATTTGTCTATACATTACTATTTACTGGGTTGCAGTTGGCAGCTCTGATGTTCTCTCAGATATTAAGTGTAAACTCTAGGAATAGCTAAGATGTGATGATTGTTTGCTGTGGTACCTGTGCTGGAGTCTTAGCATACCCCATCTTAGGTCTGTTAAGGCCCCTGTCTATTAAAGAATACAGCTTTTTTCACACTGTAATTTTACTTGAGAGCTGAAGTCGTATGGTGATGAAACTTCCTCAGTGTCTTAAACAAGAAGCAGTTGTTGCATCACTTAACAGCAAAAAGGATAGGTTAACAGTTTAAGTACCAAATTTCTAAAACTGTCTTTTCTACTTTGTCTTTTACTCTATTATTCAATTTTACTAGTGCTAAATGGTAGTCCACATCTAAATAATGAGAATGAGAGAGGGGAGACTTACCTTACTTGCTTAACTGATATTGAGAATATGAACTCAAGTGATCAAGAGTAATTTAAAATTAATTTGGTCTGAGGTCTGAATAGTAATAAGAGTTTCCAGGATTTTTTTTTTTTTTTTTTCCAAAGATGAGTATCTGTGAAGGGCACCCCTCTTACTACTGTGTAGGGATGCCAACTATCAGCTAACAAGTGATGGATAACTGAAATCAGGCTTCAAGCAGTCCATCTGCAGGAGTAATAACTAGAAAATACAAGATCTTCCAATGTATTTCATGCTGATAAACTACAGCAGACAGATGGCTATTAGATAATGCTCTTGTCTAGAAATGATAATTAGTAGTAATATAGAACATCAGCTACTGGCTTTGAACGTCACCTCTCTAGCTAATAATGAATAGAATCATAGAATGGCTAGGGTTGGAAGGGACCTGTAGAGGTCATTTAGTCCAAACCCCCTGCACACGCAGGGTCCCCTAGAGCACGTGGCACAGGGTGATGTCCAGGCGGGTTTTGAAGATCTCCAGAGAAGGAGACTCCACCACCTCTCTGGGCAGCCTGTTCCAGTGCTCTGTCACCCTCACTGTTAAGAAATTCTTCCTCAAGTTCCTGTGGAACTTTTGGTGCCTCAATTTGTGGCAGTTTCCCCTAGTTCTATCACTGGCCACCGCTGAGAAGAGGCCAGCCCCCTCCTCCTCACTCCCTGTCTTGAGATATTTATATACATTGATCAGATCCCCTCTCAGTCTTCTCTTCTGCAGGCTGAAGAGGCCCAGCTCTCTCAGCCTTTCCTCATAGGGCAGATGTTCCAGACCCCTAATCATCTTCGTGGCCCTGCGCTGGACTCTCTCTAGCAGCTCCACATCCCTCCTGCACTGGGGAGCCCAGAACTGCACACAGTACTCGAGGTGCAGCCTCACCAGGGCTGAGTAGAGGGAAAGGCTGTGGGATAATTCTAGGTGCTGTTTAAAAGTAGGAAAAGAAACAGCTTAATACTAAACAAGTCTGGCAGTACTGATATGCTAAGATTTTTTACTGTTGCTTGAATAGTCATCTGACTCTCTAACCTGGGATATGAAATAATTGCTTTTTACATATAAAAACATGATGCAGCAAATCTACATCTGTAGTTATGAGGCTAACGTCATTGCTTAATTCTCTCCTGCTGTAAATACAATCTAGTTTAAGACAACCAGTGAAGTGTGAAGAAGAACACCCACATGCTGCTTTCACTGGCTGCATTGGTATAAATGTGTGCAGTCTGAAAACAAGCTGAGTAGATGGAACAAGTCCAAGTGAGAGAAGGACTTAAAGAAGTTGAATATGTTGTTGCCATCACTGGAATTATGAGCCATCTGTTCTGCAGATAGTTCCTCTTCTAGATTATTTTACTGTTAGTATATGTGTTCTTAATACCACATTAAATTAGAAATTAAAACTAAAATGTAGCTGAATAAAGACTGAGGGCTTGTCTGATTTCCTTGCTGTTGCTGTGTTGTTGACGGGTAACTTCAAAAGTGCTTTCCTTCCTCATGGCAAGTCAGAAGTTCTGAATTACTGCCCTGGGTCTCTAGGCCATTTCTCACTCTGCAATCTGCATGTATGCTGACAACTGTAACAGGATCCTCAGAATTTATATTCGTCAGTGTACCTCCTGTACCTCCAAGTGCATGCCCAGTATCAAGATACTTCAGTCATAGAAAGCAGGCTATACTGAAGCAGCAGTAAGGGTGTAAGCCTTAGTTTAATCATAGGCCATACGACCTTAAGTCAGGAGACTGATCATAGTCTGATAGACTGATCAACTATCCATTTATTTATTCTTCAGAAATGTTACTTTAACAGAGATGGGGGGAAGCAAGCAAATCAAAGTCAAACAAGTCTCTTCACTCATCTTACATTTAAGTGTATTCTGTGAAGTAATGAATGCAAATATATATATTTTTTCAAACTAGTCTGCTTTTGTTAATTTTTTTTTCTTTTTTTTCAGACTGCTTGTAAGCTAGTCTGTGATAGGCCAGGAGTTGTGGTTTTTTGGGGGGGGGGGGRAAAAAAAAAAAAAAAAAAAGCTACTCCAGACATATCAAATAACTTTACATTCATTTGACCTCCCTATCCCCTCTACTTGCAGACTGAGAGGCAATCAGCACTGTAGCCATAGCATTGATAGGTATTGCTCATTCAGGGGTGGGTAACTTCATAGATATGGGCAGAAGCGTTAACTCTCTCAGCAACTTTCCAGAATACTTAAAGCAAGTTAAGTAATAATGTCTAGAGTTCATACATCAACTCTGATCTTAATGTATGCATAGGAGTTGATCTTTGCTCTTCAAACACTGAATATATGAAACCCCAACTTCCCTAATCATACTAAAAATGATTAAACTCAAATCTTGTTTCAGTGTAATTTGATGTAGTCACATAGATGTGCATTAGCTGAATACTACGACAGACCTAGAACTTTTTATTTCCTGTTCAAAGATTTGGTGAAGTTCTGTAAGAGTTGTTGTGCTTTTTTTAAGATCACAATGCAGATGGATGTATCCAGGATTGCTGACTTAACAGAACATTGCTAACCTAACTCTGGCCCAGAGATTTTGCTCATGTTAGCTTCAGTAATAAAACAAACCTTTTTAAAGTGGATCTTCTTAGCTGTAGCTTTCCTGAAGATAAGCAGTATGCTACTGTCAAAGCCTGTTCTCTGCTGCATTGTACAGCTTGAATTAAGCTGTAGTAAAATAACCTGAATAGCAGGGTTTGAGCAGCTTGCTGTCTTCTAGAAAGAAGAAGAAACTCAAACGTATTACCTTTGTCATTGGCTGCAAGGTGTAAGGGGTCATTCCCAAGTGCTCTATGTCAGACTTCTGCTGGCTGCACTACTAACTCTTAATTAGGAAGGATTGGAAGATCTTAAAACAGCTACCTAAAAGAGCTTTTTAATAAATTCTTTCAGGTGCAGACCAGGGCTTATTAAACACCTTCTTCAGCAGCTGGGCAACAACAGACATGAACAAACATCTACCATTTATTTATAATTTGAGCAGCACTTCTGTATACTCCTACCTTCCAGCATTTAAAGCGTAAGTTCAAAATTTTGAAGTGATTCACGGTAACCAGATACAGGCCTTATATAAACTAATCTCTTGTTACATAATGGTAAGGCACAATGAACTTTTCTTCTAAATGGAGATCACCATTACAACCAAAAAAAGTTATAAGTACTGTTTACTTTTTTGGCAGTAGGGTGGGATGTGGGAAATTAATACTAGGTAAATGAATTATTTCATGATGAGAAATACAAAGAAAGCTATGTATGTGACTTAACTGCTTATCCTTGGGAAAACAATAAGTTGATTTGGGAGTAACATTAAAGTTGATTTAGAAGAGGCACACCTGTGCTTCTTCCTTTTTGGAAATGATTTCTCAACTCTAGTACAGCCTGAAATGCTATATTACAGCCGTAATCAAAGGTAGCAGCTCTTGAATTGTTTTGAATCAGCAAAACTTCAGCATGTCACTGATGGCAGTGTTGCTGTCTAGATAGCTTGTCCTCTCCTTACTTAAAAGACATAGAGTATTTAATTACCCTAGTATTAGTAAATACCCAGTAGTTATTTCATCTGTCAACCTATACCATTTGAATAAACATACCGAATTGTACAAAAGTGTTTAACTTGTTTAAGGCTAGAATGCCTCTCCAGTCTTTGTAGACCTAGAGCAACTTCCCAAAATAATAGGGTGGGACAAAGACTGCATCCAGGTGCTATGCCATTGCGCGTTTCCAGTGTTAAAAAAACCCCAAAATGTCTACTTTCTAACACTATTAGACTTGGTTTGTGACTAAACCCTAGGTGATTGGCAAAGTTACTGCTTTTAAGAATGTTATAACAAACAGGAAGAGGCAACATGAGAAGCTGAACTCTAACCTAAACCCATGTCCATTAAGTAAGAAAAAAAGTACCAGTTACATAAAAACAATTTGATTTCTGAATGGCATGGAGTTACTAGTGTCTAAAGCAGCTGCTAGCATAAGCAGGACTGTTGCTGGCTCAAGCTCAAACTATGTCTTGTGATCAGAACACCCGCTGAAATCCTGTCATGCTAAAAGTGGAACACTTATTTTAAGAACTATGTACAAGCCTGAGAATGATTAAGTAGTTGAATAGCATTTGATAGCTAACCTCTATTGTGAATTATATCCCCTTGCTGTGGCTGGACTGGTTATTAGTCACATGGCCTTAAATTTACAGATGACCTTGATGTCACAAAATACAAATGATTGGTAGCTCATGACAAAAGTCTGCTTAGCTGATCAAATCAGTTACCTGAGTTCAGCAGACCTTCTGAAAAGCAAAATGAAAGTATTTCATGCATCAACATCAGTCATGTCCATAACACTGTATGCAAATACAGTTAATCTTTCAATGTATGGGAGAAGTTAAGAAATGCATATGCTTTAATTTTTTAGTATTCTAAACACTTTGAAACGCACTTGCACAGTCTCCATATGTAGAAAGAAGTGAAACATCTGAGTGCCAGTCAAAATGACCTGGGCATACTTAAGTTGTATGACTGCATAAGCTAGTTTTGCATTCAGTTTCATTATGTCGAGAAGAAATTCTAACACATAATGCAAACTGAACTAGATATGAAAACTGTTGTTACCAGGGAGACTGGTACCAGTAATTCTCAAAACTGACTCAAGTTTAACTCCATTTTGAAACTACAGAAGAGAAATGTAATTCATGTCATCTTTTTTTACTGAAGTTCTTCAGAAGGCTTGCATCTTTTCTACACACAAAATGCAAAACATCATACTAATAATGTTTGAGACAAAGCTAGAAATCCATACTGAAAATGGAATTTAAATAATTTCAAATGATTGGTTGTCTTGCAAGATCATGCTGCAGCAAGATCCAAAGTCTTCTGGAAAGGCTAGCTTACATGTAGTTTTTATTTTCCAGAGGCGTAGACTTTCTGCAACAAGATCTTACTATGATCTTCTCTACAGGGATGTAGACTGAAAAAATAACTCTTAACACTGACCCTTCCTTACATAATGCTTATAATGTCTAGCTGTCTGGATCAATGACTTTGGAGTAGAATCTTTTTCACTTTTAAAACTAGTTCCAATTGCAACGGCTGCTTGAGACTGCTCTCTCCTGAGCTATGGACATCATTCTACCTAAAGACTTGAGTTTCATGTAAGTACTGAAATAGTCCAGACATTAGTTTTTGGCTGTATTATGACTAGCATAAAGTAGAGTTTTGTTTGCACTAGCAATGCTTCCAGTCCCAGTAGGCATTGGCACTTTTATATAGCTTACTGTTTTGTCTCCTAAAGACATTCATATTTCTGTTTTCTGGATACCAGTGGAAACTGCAGGTTCCAAGTTTGCAGCAAATCTCTTTATGGACACCTACAGAAATTGTGGGTTCTAACTTCTTCTGTCTAATAGGTTTGGTGCAAATACTAAAGTGGTTCATTTCCTGGGAAGCACAAAACCATGGAACTACACATATGATTCCAGAACAAAAAGCCTAAAAGGAGAAATGCTTGACCCTAAAATGGTTCACCCAGAATTCCTTAACATGTGGTGGGATACCTATATGGCTAATATTTTACCATTACTAGAAGAATATGGAATCATTAAAGAAAATACCACGGCTGTAAACACGGTATGTGCTTTTCTTAATATTCCTGTACAAACTATCTAGGTATGCGCTCTTTCCATTTCACTGACTCCTCTGGCAGCTCAAAGCACAGTTTAAAGTAATTTTTGAGTTTTTTTTTTTTTTTTTTTTTTTCCTCTTCTCCCTTCTATCTTGGAATGACATACCACAGATGAGAAATGTGCTGTACTGGCCTTGAACATAAATGTCTGCCTAAGTCCCTTATTTCCAAGTTACTTAACCTACAACCAACTATACTGAATGACTAATGTAACTTCAGGTATACCAGAAATTAATTTAAACTGAGTGTCCTTTTCAGCATATACAGAAGGGGGCCTGATTCTTGATGTGTTTCAGCTAAGTGTTCTCAGTAGGAATCCCAATTCATTATACAATTCATACATACAGATTTTACATGGTAAATCTAGGTAGGACTAGAATAACTACAAAATTAATACTTCAGTAGACTGACAGGGATGAATCTTAGCACTCATGCCCAAAGCAAGTCTTTTTGTTCTCAAGCCTGGAGTTTAGTAACTTGTAACTAAATGTAGATTCTACAGTCTCAGCGTAGCGTATGGGCTAGTTCTCAACCTTTCTCAGCCCAAAGTTAATGATCTCTGTGCTTTTCTCCTGTTAATCTTGCATCTTTCATCTTTCCAATGAACTATTTGCAGCTATCGGGCTTGGTCTATACTCTGGCTCTCTCTTGTGGCTTCTGTAGAGAGGTATGAAGAACTAAAGAACTAACAACTAAAACTGTATGGCTTTTTCCCTCTTNCCCCCCGAACTGAGTCCTATCACTTTGCTTTGTTATTTCTGCTAGGAGAATTGCATAATCCCTGCACACTAGCAGTGCTACTGTGCATGAGAACATCTACTTGGTTATCCCACCTTCATGTCTATCGCTCACTTTAGCTGTGCAGAACATTTCTAGATTTTCATTCCATCTTTTTTTTTTTTAGGCAGAGGTTACAGAGGCAGTGTCCCACATGTCAGTATCAGCAACAGCACCACCACCTTGTCCACCAGCACCAGTACTACCAACTTTATCTTCACAAGAACGCAAGCAACGGTGGGAACAAGGCCAAGCTGACTATATGGGATTGGATTCCTTTGAAAACATCAAGAAGAAACTTGACACCTACCTTCAATAGAAATACTCGTCCCAAACACCATCGATGCAAAGACTTGCTTCCTTACTGTAGCTGATAGAAGGCTGTTGAATGCGGTCAGTTAAACTTGCTAGTAGCTTGTTGAAGATTTTTCAGTTAAAGGTCTCTGCAGTGCTACAGATGAAGACTGAGCAAAAGCTAGGAAGCACAATTCCTTAGGCCAGTTTAACTGCCCATTTTCCAATTCTTCCTCCTAGACTAAACACAAGTATTTTCAGCTTAAGTTTTCTTCTGTTGCAATCAATATACTAAATTGGCTCAACATATTCCTTGAAACTGTGGGTTTTTACCTTACCTTGTTAAGGTGATTAGCATTGCTCCCTCAGCTTGCTGTTTTAGATGCAAAATCTCTGGGATTGCTCACAGCTCACTGGAGTGGTTGCCATTCTGCCTTATAATAAATTTACTAATGACAGTGGGATACATGCAGGTGTAACAATAATAGCACTGCTTTTATTCTTCTAGTCACTCTTGTACTGAAGATCTTGACCAGGTTCTTACACACAGTGCCTAGAATGTGGCAGAATACATTTGTTAAGTTCTGTATAGTGTGGTAACTAGTTAAATGAGTTTTACCTGTTACTTGTAATGTTGCACTTGATACAAAAATAAAAAGTTGTCATGCATTTCTGGCTTTAGTAAACTCTGAAGCAGGTTGGGGGTGGGGGGGGAAGACCTGAAGAAACCTTTCTAAAATGTTCAGTAGGTACAATCCTTAAGCTTTACTAATTCCATACTTAACTACCATGAGCAGATAGCCACCATTAGCTCTGTAAATAGTTCCAGACTATTTACTTGGTAGGGAGCTGCTTAAGGCAGATCCCCTTAATAGACTGCCATGTATCTAGGATAGGCCACAGGAGAAACTACATACTGAGAGCTATTCCAATAAGCAGAATGGAGTTTGGGAAGACGGACTATTTCTTGCAGAAACAAAGAAAGATAATTCCCAACATAAGCCCTGTAGAACATGAACTTGTCTTTAAACACAAATATGCTAAGTTAGGAAGGAAAGAATCTCAGATTTGGAAGTCAGAAGACCAACTACCTGTTTAAGTAGCTCTACCTGTCTTGATTAGCAGAAAAACAAAAAACAATGGCAAAAAAATGCACAGTTCTTTCCACATGTGAAGACAGTAAGAGATGATAGGTCCTCTACCAGAATCAGGTATATATTCCAGTATACATTTAAGAGAAGCTTAAGTGCCATGCTAACAAAAATGATCCTACAACAATTGGCATGGCCGTTTTCTGTACTACGTCCCAGATCCATTTTTTAGCCGAGTGAAGATTTTATCCAGAACCAACTTTCATAGTGCTCTCTGGTAGCAATACTTTTCACTAGTCCAGAAACACTAATATAAAGTGAGGATAAAGCTAGTTCTGGTGCTAAACTAAGAGAAAGCACACCATCAGCAAGCTCTTGCTGCTTGCTCATACAGCAGACTGTAATCTCAGCATAAGCTTTTTTTTTTTTTTTTTTTTTTTTTTAACTGACTTGCCGCAGAAGTCTTTCATCACAATTTAGCAAAAATTCTAAAGATGAAGCCAGGTCAAAGTAGCTTGCAGCTATTTAAAGGTAAATAGCATTTGAACTACCAGCTGTAACTAGCCCTTTCCTCTTTCTTAAAGTTTTGGGTTTTTTAACAGATAAATCTGGAGTTTTGTGAAAGGAGGAATAAATTAGTGAGTATAACCTGTAGTTGGATACTTTGTCATAAACACAAAGTTGGAAGCTCTGCAGGTTGACAGCTGTCAAAAACAGTAAAACACTCTTCTGAAGAAAATTCAGTCGCAATTTTAATCCTCTTCCTTGATTTGTAAGGAACAAGCAGGTTACTACTTTTTCTGCGTATTTGAGGAGAAGTGTAAAAGCATGAAATACAGCAGCGTTTACTTTTGTTATGTTAATACAAGGAGATAAGGCAGAAAATAAAAGGGCTATAGGAAATAGTAGATGTTGAAAATTAGAAACGGCATGTTCCGGGTTAACAAACAGCAAGAAAAGAAAGAAAACCTGTAAAACCATCTTGTCCTAACCACTGACTCATACTAAGATCAAGCATTTACCCATGGTCTCAGGGCAGCAGAAGTTATGACCTGTTTACCTAACTCTACATTCCATATTTTCAAATTATGTCATTTTCTGCCACCAATTCCTTCATAGCTAATGCATGATGAATTAGCAAAGCATACATCCCTTCTCCCTGTATTAGTATCAGTTTCATTCGTCAAATGTTTTTTCCTCAGCCCAGGAACTAGAGTAGCAATAGCCACAAACCAACTACTTCTACCTTGTGTTTTTTTTTAAAAAAAAAAAAAAAAAAAAAAAAGGAAAAAACCCACAGGTTTTAATCACTCAAATAGCTGAACCGATCTATCTAATCAGCACATTTGCTCTCCACCGGCTCCCTGTATCTCCAACTGGCAAACATTTTGCCTTCATTTCCCAGTCTCTCATTTCTACTTAGGTCTGCAATTCACAGTATGTCCTAGAATATCAACTGTCTCGTTGTTAGAAAGACAAAACAGACATTAGGAGCACACCATGTTTTAATTCTTTGCTGCCAAGTATAATTCCTCAATCTAAACACAGTGTAAGTATAGCAGTCTATACCTGCAGTTTTGAGAGTTCTTCACCACCTAACAGCACTGAACAGAAGACCAGACCCAATTGGTCGTCTGCAGAAGACGGAACAGAGGATAATACACAGGATTCTTCAGTGGTATTTATTGCACAAACAGTTGAGTAATTTAGCAAATGTCTATTTCCTGTAGCATCCAAGACATATGCAGCTCATGCTTCCACTAACACATCTTTCCACCTATGGAATAGGTGGTGTAGGGCAGAAAATGTGGACCAGCGTGGACCAACATGGAATACATGCAAAAACATGTATTTTTATAAAAAGAATTATACACATCAGAGAACTACCAGAAATATTTTATAAAGGCAGTAGTTAATTTTTGACAAGCTCTTAGGAAATAATCAACAGAAGAAATCCATGCTGCATCTTTGTATTATTCAGAAATCATGAAAAAGATTCCTGTGCGTCACAAAAGACACATGCTCAAATATATTTGAACACAGCCTGCAAAAGTAAGGAATCATTATGAAGTGATCACTGATCATGTATTCCAAAACAAACAAAAAACCAGAAGAGATCTTTTAACAATAACATCAAGATTGGAACATGAAGCTAATTCATTTCTTAAGGGTAATGATGTTTTAGAAGGGAAAAAAAAAAACACACACATGCCATTTACCTCTACATTTACATAAATCAGAATGCATGAAAAATATGCAGTTCTTTTGGGAAGATTTTCAGGAATACACTGATGAGTAACAGTTGGAAGGAAAAAGCATCTTACAAAGATTTCAGTACTGCAAAATACATTTGTGCATTTCTAAATCAATATTCAGGAGAAAAATATTTTTTTCTGGTTTAAATCATTGCAAACATTCATGTTCTGACTACAAAGATAGCAAAATTCTAAGATGTCATCAGAAATAATTTGAAGATTAACCAATATTAACTATTTATTCTTTACTCAGAATACCACACTTTCAAACTATAAATCGATTAGAGTCTTAATTTCATTAATTTTGTTTTGCTTTATTTCACTTGCAGATGGCTTTTTGGTAGCAAAGGCTCCTGCTGCAAGCTCCCTCTTCTTCTTCTGGATTTTCAGCATATTTTCTTCTACTGAATCCTTCACGATGAACTGAAATACATAAAAAGACCAATGAAGCCAACTCATTTACTCTCTGGCCCTTTAATTAAAAAAAAATTACCAATTACAAATTAAAAGTTATATTACTTAGTATTCCTTTTTTGCAACAAAAATATAAGAGTGAAGGGTTATAAAAAAATACTTAGCATATTAAAAGAAGAACGTAAAAAAAGAAAAATAATGAAACAGTTGTTGGAAGCATCGAGGTAGAAGAGAAATCTATCTTCATTTTCCCAAGTATTACTTTTGTGATTAAGTATTGGATGACACAAGCTGCTCTACATAAATAAGCCGCTGTTACCCAGGTGGGGATAGGGAAGGATAAGTGGTAACAACCAGTCTGGGCATCAGCAATAGTACCATCTTAACCACTCCAAATAGCTCAGAGGGGACACCTTATTTCTACAATTAGTATTTCAAATAGGTTACATATAATAAAATCTTAAAACCCAATGCCCCCGCTTCAAAAATCATGCCATAAATACCATTAAGTTTATTGGTGAGACATATCTCATTTAAAAAAATACAGTAAAACTTTTAAAGAAAAAAAAAATTCATGAAGATTTCAAACAGACCATCTTCCAACTTACCTTAGTAATAATAACGTCGTACTTCTGGCCTAGTCTGTGGCACCTGTCAAAACACTGGTCTTCTGCAGCAGGGTTCCAAGCCTATCAGTCGCAACAGCAAGAAAGTTAAATAAACCCTGTTCCAAGCACCAGTAAGGTGCATATGGAACCATTAAAAACATTATCACACCATCAGCATCTGAACTGAGAAGTGCTACACTGCAGATGAACTACTCCCAGTCTGAGACTAGCACAAGAAACCCGCTCAATGTTTAAAAGCCTCTGATGGTTAAATATACTAAAGAAGACTGCAAGCAGTTAACAGAGCACACATGGAAATAATACTTTTTAAGATATATCACAATTCATGATAATATTCTAAGATATGGTACAATTTCCCAAGGCAACTTCTCCATAATTTCCACTTGTATATACTTCTTTAGTTTATTAGGTACATAATTTTTGTCTCCATGTTGTTATTATAATTAATTTGATTGCAAAGCTAATACTTCTTTATTATTAGTGATACCAGATGTGATACCTTGTCTGAAACCATGATTCAGGTGAAATCAAACTGGAAAATTTATCTCACTTTACAATTCCATAATGAAATAAGACACCAGGGCATAGAAGTAAATAGCCAAAAATGAAGAAAGTGAACAGAAAATTTTCTGCAGTGAGTAATCAGACAGGATGACATAAACTAACTCTTTTAAAAAAATATATTTTTCTGTAACTACATTGTCACTATAATTTACATTTTTTCCTTACAAATAAGTTTTTAGTATGTTTCTTCCAGAGAGTTATAACTAAAAAAAAAAAAAATTAAAAAAAAACACCAAAAAAACCCAATGCATAAATAAAAATCCAATCACCCTAAAGTCAGGTACCATATTTCTTAGCTTCCTACAACTGCAAAAAGTACTCTCAGATTCATGTCTTTATTTGTAAGTAACTTCACAAAAATAATAGAAGAGACTACAGAAGCACACAAAAATATGAATCGTTGCAGAAGCAAGTATCCTGTACCACTTTAATCTATTAAATACCACAAGCAGAAATGCATATTGAAAAGCACCCACCAAAAAACGAAAAAAGGACATCAAGTACCACGTTGTAAAGTGTTGCACCATTTTGTAACGGATACTGTTACCAAACCAGTAGCCCTTCCATTTACAGGAAGTAAAAACAAACACATAAAGGTATTCTGATGAAGTAAAAAACAAAGCACCAGCGAAGCAAACCAAAGCTCTGCTTGCCCTAAAGAGATACCTGTGGTATAACTCCTTCTAAGAGAGTTTTCCTTACACCCCTTTCATAACACCAAAGGAGCTTCACTTATATTATGCCAGGTCATCAAGGAAAACGTATTACTTACAGGATCCATTAAAAACACTCGGGAAGCTGCTGTGAGATTTAATCCAAGTCCACCTGCTTTTAGAGACAAAAGCATTATAGTTGGGGATCTTCCTTGACTGCTTTGGAAACGCTGAATAACTTCTACTCTTTGTTTCTGTGTCATGGATCCATCCAAACGAGTGAACAAAAATCCTGATTTTCTGAAGAGAAAACAGTAACATTCAACTTTTTTTTGTGAGTGTGTGACAACGGGAAACACAGATAATCAAATCCTGACCTCTAATATAAAATCCATTTTTAAAATTGTGAATTTCAAGGGTTATTCATCAAAAGAACAGGAATGAGATTCATGCTCTAAACCACTAAGCAAAGTTTTTCAGTAACATGTTCATCTTCTGAAGTTATGAAAAACTATTATTGTGAAATCTTTCTAAATGAGTACGTGCTTACCAAAAATGATAGAAGTTCCACTTACTTCAAAGGATTTTCTATCAGCGACAGGAATGTTGTGAACTGAGAAACAACCAGACATTTAGTCGTTGGATTCTCCTTCCGTAGTTCTATTAATGAATGCATTAGAGCATTTATCTGAAATCAAACGAAAACTTATGCAGTTTGATTCCGACTTTCTACATTTCACTCCTACTGCACTGCTTTGATCGGGTTCACATCAACTGAAATATCAGCCTTCTGTACCACCTTTTAAAACAGTTAATCCTAGGTAATGTGGAGTGAGGTTCTTTTAGTTTCCTGAGCCAAGTAAAGCTTGAGCGTTTTTAATGGTTACAAACTACTAACTTTGAGAAAGGAGGGTAACAAACTCATTTTCTAAGCATAGTTCCCACCATCAGGAATCAACAACTCCCCTAATCCCAGGGCAGAAGGGAAAAAAAAAGGACTGGAACTGAGAAAACTAAAATACTAAGACTTAAGCAAGGAACAGTCACAAGGTGAGTGTCTGCTACAGAAAAGCTCAACGAGCAAGAAAGACTTTCCCCATGACCCTGTAGGCAAACAGGCAAATAACCTATAGGGTCTTTTCTGGGCATGGCAGAAGACAAGGAAGCACCAGAAGAACTCTTAGGAGCAGCATAAGAAGAAATGAGCAAGGACTTTGCAAAGAGGCAAAGAACACGGACAATTTTTTGATGTAATAAACCATCACTAGATAATATAAATGAGGGAAATTTTAAAATTAAAGACCAAGCTTAAAAAATAAAAAGAAATCAGTCAAAGAACAATAATCTTGATTTATTTTAGAGTACAATGTCTTAGGTCTCTCCACAGAAAGATTTTTAGGGAAGATATTTTAAAAAAGCTTTTGAAATAACAGTAACTTAATTGGTTTTTCAGAACATTACATTTTTAATTTAAATTTGCAGTCTCAAAACAACAAATATACTGAAAGTACAAGCAAGAAAAATCACGTTTGGCAGAAAATATGCAATGAAGGCGGCGAGGCACTTCAGACCTTGAAAAACAGGTGTACAAGATGAAGGTCGCGTATTAATCTGGTAGGTCTCGTATTATGTGGAGCTCATTTATTTTTTTTCTTCTAGAGCAGAAAATGTCTATTTTTAGTCAGTTTCTGAGAAAGAATATTTTCACTTTCCTAAACAAACAGTGGAATAGCTTTAATGGTTAAAAAACTACTGTGTTGCCAGAAAAAGAACCACAAGATAAAACTTTGTGCTTTTCTACTGAAAGTTTCACTTTATGTATACACACCAAAGTTCACACAGAGATGAGTACCAGATACAACAGGCACTCTTTCAGTCTGGTTACTCTGCCACAAAATGTGTTCACAGAGCAATTTTATTATGTGTTTTCTCCTGTGCTGTCTTGGCCTGTTGGACAGTCTTTTAAATAGTAATTTAAAGCATGTGCTTATTATATGTAAGTTCTAGAGACAGCCCTACAAAATCAGAACAAAACAAGGAGTAAAACACAATGTATTGTACCTTAGAACTGGATATCCACTCCTGATTAGCCATCTTCCCATTACTGGAGTCCACTTCCTCCTCTAGGGGACATTCCATCAAATGTTCTACTCGCAATTCATTCCTACAAAGAGGGCAACTGGCCTTTGGCTGCAAAAAACAAAAATCCAGACCCACCACCAAAACAACATTAGAAAAAAAAATATCATAGTAAATACTAAAGATCATTGCTGTAAAGCATATTTTACAAAGTTGTTATATTGTTATCCATCCAAAAATCCTCAAGGAATACTCCACACTCATTCAACATAATCAAAATAATTATATTAGCTAGACCATTAAGGTAGTATGCTAAGCGGTAGCAATGCTAAAGATTTTATTTCTACTCAGTTTTCCTTTTTCTCTTCCAACATGCCCCGCCCCCCCCACCCTGCCCCGAGCATGCTTATATTTGAAACAGGCAGGTTAAGATTCAAAAGCCAGCAAATACTTGGTCTATGGGGAGAAAACTACTTACAGTATTGTGTAGAAAAAAACCAAATCATCTTTCAAAGCAAAGATTAATCTTATCTGTAAGCAAAAAATGAACTTAAACTCTTCTTTCCTCAAAGTAAGCACAGATATTTTAGTAATCTGATGATATATGCTTTGTTAGGGCCAGAGATCAGACACAGGGTATCATCATCTCCCCTCATCAACACATAAAAATGAAAAATTAAAAACAACACCAACAACTCTTCTCTTTGAAGCATACTCTAAGACAAAACTTAGAATTTATCTAGCAGTACTTCCATTGGACTAAACACAAAATTAAGAAAAGACTGCACGCACCATTCAAACACACAACTTTGGGAACCAAAAAGACAGACATGAAAAGTTCTTGATCAACAGTGCAACCACTTAAAACTAGCTGACTTGACTAATAGAGCCATCTGTGCAGGGAAAAGCAGAGCATCTCAGGACAAGCTGCAGAGGCCACCTCAGGATGTTACTCTCAAATTAACTTCCAAATAGCTAAGAAGCTGGCAATGAGTTTGCACATATGGTAGCAGTTCAGCAGCAAGGATTCCCTTTCAGGAGAGAGGGAAACGCAACCAAAACCTCTCTCATTCCTCCTGCCACAGAGCAAACTGATATAAGTTTTTACAAATGTAGTTACTTTAGAATTGAACTTTCCCTAATTTGACAGCAGTCTAAAACCTTCCAGCATCAAGGGAAAAAAGAAAAAAGAAAAAAAAAAAACCTACACACCACAGATTGAGACAAAAAAGGAAATGCTGAAATCCTCCTCAATATGAGGGTGCTCAGGTGTTTTTTGTTTGTTTGTTTAAAAAGCTCACGTCTTCAAACATCCCTTCTCCAACTGAGTACAGGAGTTAAAACCAACGTAAAAACAAAAACACAGCTGTACAATGCCAACAAAGCCAAAGAGAACTTGCAGTGAATGGATATGAAAAAAGGGACAAGATTAATTTTTCATAATAAAATACTGAATAAAACATTTAATTGGACGAAAAGTAGTGGATACAAGTGGTAGAACTACCATGTAATTACATTGCTCTAGAAAGGCAAGCAATAAAGGAGAATAGTTTATAACTGCTCAGGAATACTTTAAAACACAAAAAGTGCGTGTGTTTGTGTGTATTTATTTATTTTCCCTTTGAAAAAGTGGACAAAAGATGAAGAAGATGAACCACAAACTTATTTTGCTCCTGGAGGAAAAAATCTGATTGCCTAAACTGAAAGGCAGCATAGTTTTACAGCTTCCAGGTGGGGTATTTGCACACATTTGAGTTCTATTCCACGCACAGGACATTAATCTGTTAGAGAATAACATGAGTAGAACCTGACTTTGGCTCAGTCAGCTTCCAATACAGTTTTGGTCTCTCCTGAGCGCAACAAAAAAATATTTACCTATACTTGCATCACTTCCCTGGCAAACGACATAGAAGGATCCAACCATATGGAGATGCACAGTGATTCACTCAATGCAATCACATTCATCCACGGGACTAGAAAAGGCAAAAACTACCAGTGCACAGGAAGAAGTTTTTGAACATACTGATGCACCTTAACACTATTTGGTTTGACAGTTGATCAATCCATATCAAGGTTAACAGTTTTTATACAGCAGAGGATGACAAGTTCTGTACAACCAAAGGTTAGATGAGCTTCTGATGGTATGCATTCTTAATTTTTTTGAATAGCTATTAAAATTAAGTACAACCATAAAACATCCAACCTGTTCACTCTTGATGACTTCATAAATACATGGTTTACAAAACACATGTGCACAGTGTGTTATCACAGGAAGAGTCAGTGAATCCAAGCAAACTGCACATTCTTCGTCTGAACCTGTACTCAGAACCATCTTCAATTTATTCACTAACATCTGACGCAGTTCTTCAAGAGTATTATTACCTGCTAATATGGAAAAATACTTGAAAGTAAAGATTCCACATAGGAGACTAGACCAGTGCACACCAGCACAGTTTCACAGTTAACCGTTGTACACAATATGGGTTTAGGCTACAATGTACAAAAACTCATAAATGTTTGTCCTAAAAGCATCATAACAATGTTTTATGATGACAAACAGTAAATTTGAATTTTTGTTTAGTATTTCAAAACATAGTAAAAATAATCTTATTCAGAAAACTAATTGTCTGCTAATTTCTCAAAGCTGTATCGTATTGTTTCAGAAAGATGAAGAGCAACTTTCTAAAAAAAAAGTTTGATAATCTTATTGATGCATTTTACAGAGTATTTTAAATAGATTGTACCTTCTTCTGAAAGAAATGGGTATAGTTTCTTAAAAACTGTGTAGCAGTACACATCCGGTTTCTCCTAAATAAAGTTCCATTCTCCTTTCAGTCCTCAGTGTTCACCTCTTCTTAACCATAAGAGTCATCGGCTTCCTATTCTGCTGAATTTGCATTACATCCTCTGAAAAAGCTACTAAACTGCTACTAAAATACTAAACAATTTCCCCAAGCATATCTGCCTTCTCCTGAGAGAAGAAATTTGTAGCAAAAACAATTTACTACAACAGATACTCTTTTACAACAGATACAGCTTTTTAACAAGCTTTCTGCAGTTGATTCCATAGAGATCTTGCTTCAGTCATTTATGTGAAGGGCTGTAAGAATTTACAATCTCCTGCTTTTAAGCCTGTGTAACTATTTTGCTTTCCTTTTTTTTGAATATGTTCTTGAGTACTTTTTTCTCAAACAGCTTACTGTATTAAAGGAAGAACACATAATAGGCAACAAAGCCAAAACGTCAGCAATCCAAGCCGACAGGAGGAAGGTCAGGGACAAAAAAACTCAGAAAACACACAAACACATTTACACAAACACATTTACATTTTTAATTCAAAGTCCCGTCTTTAGAAATGTAGAAACCAAATATATTCACTCACCAGCTGAAAAACTAGATGTATTTGCACAAAGATGAGGATGACAACAAAGCTGCCGCAGTCTGAGCAGGACACCAAGGATATCAGCGTAGTGAGCCAGTACAGTCCCTTCACTGAAAAATCTGAATAACCATTTTGAGTATGAAATACTAGCCAAAGTAACAGATGACATCACAAGGATCAAGTCCAGCTATTAGAATTATGTACTTTTTTTTACTGTGCTGTTTGAATAACTACGTGTTCTCAAATAATACACTGAAAAAAGGTAAAGAATGCTACTAGTATCATGTTCTACTAGAAGAAATTCTAATGAGCAATGTCAAAAATTGTTAAATTCTGCTTCATACACCTGACATTATTGTCTGCTTCAAGATGGTTAGAACTTTTAACATATAGTTAAGCCATTGTTTCTTCTTCTTCACTTCAGAGCTGAAGAGATGCTGTTACCAATTTCCAATTACTGACTAGCAACACAGAAACTGACAAACTCTGCTACTACACTATCAAAACTTGTGGAACTCTGCTTTGTGATTATCAAACTTAAAACATTCAGAATGTCTTCTTTCTATTTACCTGTTAACGACAGCTTTGCTCTCGTTCTTCACAGATTGATAGATTTGTCTCTCTTCCTCTGTAAGCGTAACATGCTGAATAAGTACTTTACGCTCTGGTAACTCCAGAATAGGTTTCCCTTTAACTTTACTTATTTTAGTTCTTCTAAGAGTAATACTCTTAATCAGTGACTGTAAACGCCTAGAAACACAAAGATGGACCACTTTTAATAACAAAAAATACCAAAGGCTAATTTTTGCTGTTTATAAAATCCAAGCACAGTAATAAAATATAATTGATTAATCTGAAATATGACAAAACTTGTATTATATATCATATATTTCACTTTTAAACCTGATTTTTTTTTCCATATTGCCCTTCTATGGCCAGTTATCCCTTCCCATAAACTTTCTGGAAAGATCTCATACCTAAGTCCTCCTGGAGTTCCCATTGTGACTGGACGCTGAATTGTTCTGTGCCACCACTCTCGATCAGTAAAAGGTTTCAGTTTTAAAAAAGAAATAAGAGACCACAAATCCTTTACAGAATTCTGAATAGGAGTACCTAAACAAAATGTAAACAAACAGAAAAGACTAAGATCTCAGAGAATCTAAAAATAAGGAATGTTGGTCAAAGTGAAATCCCTGTATTTTTCAAAACCGTAAACAGCCAAAAAGGATTCTCATAATTAGTCTGACTTCTTATTATATTTATACATACTAACTTTTTAATTAAAATAAAGCACTTAAATATATGCAAGTGAGAGAAGTACAGCTCTCAATGCTAGGAAGTCTTGGAAGATACATCTTTTCATGTCATCCTTACCACCAGTAGTTACACCATTATTTTCTTGAAGTTAACTTCAAGAATCATGTCTGTATGCTCCCAGATGGCTTCTAGGATAATGGCACACTTCAGAAACATTCTAACATTCAGATAAATGAGAACTAACATGCCAGTACACAAATAGGTATTTTTTTTGCACGTCCACTGAAATAGTGACATAAATTTCACTTTAAAATTTGTGGTCACAAGCTTAATAATAATAAAAAGTCTAAAACACTGATAAAAGACAAGCTTAAAAACATTCAAAATAAATCTGATATGGACAGACATTAGGCATAATCCAGAAAAAAAAAAAAAAGTGAAAATACCTACTGAAAAACACAAGGCAGTAGTATTATTCTATGATGATATGTACTGCAATGCCTTGTGGCAAATATTTTACCTGTAAGTACCCATCTTCTGTGTGCCTCCAGACTTAAGACGGCTTTAGTTTGCTGAGCATTAGGGTTTCGTATAGTGTGCCCCTCATCCAAAACAATTCTCAACCACTTGATTTTGTGTAATGGGCTACCATCTCCGATCTGAAACACAGTGTTTTTTATCTTTTGACTGATTTTTTTTTCTCTAAGTTTCAGTTAGTTTAAGATATAACAATTTCACAATTACCAACAGAAAATATTTGCAGTTTCCTTACTTCACAGCATGAAATAGTAGAACCAAGGCATTCATTCTTTCAATAATTCCTGTAAAATTTTACAAGTTTTCCTCAGCCTTTATTGCAAAAGATTAGCAAGAGCAAAAGAAAGCTGGGGCTAAAATAAAGGAACGGCTTCACAGCACAAAGATATGAACGCTTACTCAGAGCTCTCAAAATCAGAGTTTACATTATACTTCAGATTTTTTAAATGGTTGTGATTTTAATGTAAACACTTTTCAAAATATGTCATATGTGTATGAATTACTTGGTTGCAGCCCGCATATGGCACATACGGAAGATGTGCCCTTAAAAGCTATGGAATCAATAATTTCATACTGGAAGGCAGAAACGGATGTCCCGTGCCACTGAGAACTGGAGCAACCTATACACATCATTTTTTATCCTTAAAAACTCTTGTGAAAGCTGTCATAATTACAGCAAAATAATTTTCTCCACAAAATCTGTCAGTAAACAACACCACAGCAAAGTGCTAGGAAAGCATCCGAAGCAAAACTACAGCTATGTCCTTTGAGTCGTCTATCAGAACAGCTCGCCGATATATTGCCTTCACTATCTCAAACACTGGGATCTCCAATAAGGTATTTTCACAGAACTTACTCCATAATCAGAAGCTAAAATGTTATAGGTTGTCAATACAACATCTTGTTTTGAAAGAATTGCTGGGTCTTTGTTACGGTCAGAACCATAATAAACATAAATATTCAGATGAAAATCTTGGCTGCTATGTTGTTCAAATTGGTCCTGAAAAGAAAAATCACCAAGAATCACCCAAAAGATACTGTATCACTATTATGATTGTTAGAATAAAATCCTGAAAGTTGGCCTAAGTAATAACCATTTCCCTTAGCACTCTGTTATTCTGTATCTGCTTACATAACAAAAGCAATGAGTTTCTTTTTACCTATCCACACAGGTGACAAGTGTGATCAGGAGCATTCATCTCAGTCACTAGTAACATACACAGTGTCACATTCTGATTAATATTTTACAAGAAGTAGAAACATAATGTACAACCTGGTGGTATAAACACTTCAAAAAACATTGATTCTCCCAAACTGTCGTAAGAGCTGCTGTATTCTCTCATTTTCTATTTTCCTCTCCTCCTTGTCCATTCTTCTACTATTCATTTATAGTTTTTCCCACTAGTGAGCTAACCATCTTAAGTTTTTAGTTTTTGCCATATAAACTAAATGTAGTATTATAAAGCATCGCTTACCTTCACTCTGCACAACACTGCAATCCATAATAGATAACATAACATAAATGATTAAGACTGTCAGCAAAGTCTTAAAATAAAACAAACATGCCTTATGTTCCTTACACCTGTTCTCTCAAGCACTTGGCATACAGTAATCATTAGATATCATTAATCATTAGATTGACACCTTTAAAATATTTGATTCAGTTTCAAGTAAATGAAAAGAGTACTTTTTGATACTATTTGTAGAGTTTCCCATTCACAGAATCCCCAAATGGTTGAGATCCAAAGAGATCTCTAGAGATCATGAAGTCAAATCCCCTGCTCAAGCAGGGACACCCAGAACACGTGGCACAGGATCACGTCCAGGTGGATTTGGAAGATCTCCAAAGGAAGAGACTCCATAACCTCTCTGGGCAGCCTGTTCCAAATATATGATCTTAATTTTTCACTAGTCTAAAACAAATGTTGTTTCCTTTTTGTTTTTACCACTCAAAATGGTTGGTATGAAAACATAAAATTTGTAACTTATGCAGAAATGATGCAAGAAGAGCCCCTCGGCCTCTTGTTCCTAGCAGACTTACTCCCAGAAAGAGCAGAAACACCAAATTACTGAGCATATCTAAAAGATAAAAGTAGTCAGTAAGCATGCATCATTGGTAAATCACAGCTTGTTTATGAGCATGAAACACGTAGGACATCTCCTAAAGGTCCCCCATCGCTGCCAAATCTGAGGAGCTAATTCAGTTCACAATAGAGTTTCAGAAGTGCCAAAGAAAATTAATCTCCCCAGCCAAAAGAGAACGTAAAGTGAGCTCTTTTCTTTTATAGAGGTTAGCTCATTACTCCTAGAATTGCACTGTTGTTAAAGTAGTACTCCATTTCTACAACTTCCATCAAATAGAGCTGTTTTCACAGGAGAGATATATTTCATGAAAAATGAATATTATATTACAATTATGACAGACATGCAATGCTATCTCTGCAATATCAAACATTTACATACTAAAATATCATAGGACCTACAATCCAGTTGCTTAGGACAGACAGTGGGCATATAATCAGTGTTGTTCTGGGGATGTCTTCAGTGTATTTTTTTTCAACAGACTGAATGCTAGCAGTACCTGAGAAAACAGGAATCATATTTAATAACAGTCCACTTTAAAGCAGTTCATAGAACTTATGTGTTTTCCTAAAGTCCCGCTACGTTTCTTAATCTGAACAGTATCAAAGCAATCTATAAAAACATTTGCTTCATTTATAATGCAAAATCTGTAGGATATTTCAGGTTCAACCAACATCCAGAAATCAGTATGATATTTATTTCTTCATTACCCTTTCCCTTTTTTTTCCTTTTTAAAGGAGTAGTTGTTAGTAGAAGAGCAGATCCAAAGCCTGTATCTTCCGAGTTATCACAACAAGTTGCTGGGGGAAAAAAGGAAAAAGAAAAAAATAGAAGGGGAAAAAACTCCAAACAAATGGATAAACATAGAGATTTCCACAGCATAAATATGCCTTTTTTTTTCATTTTATTTCATAAAATTCAAAGTTGTTAACCAAATTACTTTGCCTATCCAACACAATACGGTAGCATGCATACATATAATACTGTCTATTATAAGTGCTTACTTCAGGCTAATTATTTTCCAGAAGAAAATGATTTACCAATTATTACGGAAATAGCTTAGTACACGTTTTGACGCAAGTACTTTAAACTTAAACTAACTGCTCATTGAACACTATCCTGCAGTTCTTCATTTTCTTTCATGCAGAACACTTAGTTCAACAAATGACACGTTTCAATATCACATTTTAGATATCTACCTCAAAAGATGCACATTATTTTTTTGAACGTTTCTCCAGTCCTAATACTCTGACAGCATCTTTGTCAAAATTCCAAAAGTATTACTAATTCAATTTTTCACCATCTATTTTGACCTTGTTCATAGCTTGTCAGAGTTAAATAAAAAAATACATCAAGACTAAAACAATTATTTGTAAGATCTTCTCCTTATATAGCCTGCTTCTTTTTTTTTTTTTTTTTATTCAATGAAAATAATAACTTCTTTTCCAGGTAATTTGGAATTCTTTTCAACTTTTGCTGGAAAAAGGAAGAGAGTGCATGGCACTAATTAAGATTTGATTTCTTTTTTTTTTTCTTTTTTTTTTTTCCTCCTTTTTGGACAAGTTAAAAATAAAATTCCCTGCAACTTACGGTCTGTTCGCAGTGGTAGACATTCTTCAGACTCTCCCAAGTCACTTCTTGAATACCTGGGTTTTTTTGCTTTACCTCTAAGATATAAATATTAAGGAAGAAAAAAAAGGAAACTTCACTACTGCTTGAATTTAGATAGAAAGCCTCAAGAGCATAAACAAATGCAAAGCAAATTATTTGTAAATTTTCTTTTTAAAAGACGGCAGAGAAAAGGGGGAGGAAAAAAAGTACTGAAGGGTGAATGATGCCCATACAAAATTAGTACAGATCACTACTGAAATTCACATTTATAATATGAAGAACAAGCTAGTGTGATTGGAAGACTGAAACACACTAGTATGCTTCACAACATCATCTCTTGAAAGTGTATTTCTGACAAAAGCATATCTGTAAAATATTTTCTAATTATGGAAAAAAAAGAAGAGGAAACTAAAAAGATTACTTCATAACAATTTTTTCGTGACAAACACTGATTTTTTAAAGTGCCTTTGCTGCTGAAGGAGACATACAAGTTATGCATGCTGCTTAAACTGAGTTATTTTTTTCCAAATATATTTAAGATATATATAGGTAAAAGTATAAGATATTGAAAGAGACAGCAGGAATAAAGTTTTGGCTATGGTTAACAGAAAACATTAGAGATACCTACCTTTCTGGATTGAAATTTGAAAATTTCAATGGAATAGTTTCAAGAGTTTTTACACCAGAAATCCCAGGCTCAACTGCATTGCCAGATTCTTCATTGAAAAAACAAAACAAAACAAAAATTTCTTCATCGAGAAACATATTTACAAAAAAGAAAGCACATATTCTTCAGTTTGATTGTAAAATAACTTTAGAGTAACTTGATCAACAGAGTTAGGGAAGGTTTTCATTAAAACAAGCTGAAATGGTCTGCACCTGATGAATATTACTGATATTGAGATCATTAAAGTTCTACCAACAACTTTAAATAATGTTAAATATGAAGGGTTTTTTTAAGGTCGAAATCTCACTGATAATGGATTTCTGCATTGCCTAACACAAAACCAATCATAAGACAACAAAAGGGCATGTGGTAACATTGTAAATTTGTACAGCTGGTTTACGTGGTCAGAAAAACGGTTTTCAGGCAGAGGGAGATGGGGTGGAGGGCAATTCAACATTTTTAGGAGCAGCGGCCAAAACCTCACCTCAGCTAAAAATAGCATACAAGAAACAAATGTAGTAAGAGAACACTGCTACTGAAACTGAAAGAACCCACTTACAGTAAGAGTTTTGCTATAAGCTAGTTATAGCTCCTGGATCTGGTAATATACTGCAATGTTTAGGTTTCCTTTCCCTATATGTCAACTGGAATATCTTTGACAGTCATATTTTAAATACTTTCTGAGATATTTAGTTTGTAGAGAGTTTTTACATGCTTGTGAAACCAGAGTGGTATTGCAATACTAGAGCTGACTACA
Organism: Eudromia elegans; assembly: GCA_003342815.1. Lineage (NCBI taxonomy): Eukaryota > Metazoa > Chordata > Aves > Tinamiformes > Tinamidae > Eudromia > Eudromia elegans. Next base: position 2,125,987 of record PTEX01000138.1, on the reverse strand, counting down.
GGGTAACAGCTCCTCAGACAACTGCATTAATTATTATGCAAACACTATTGGTATCTTTATAGTTTACTGTTACCTTCACGTAATTGGGGTGCAACATTCTTCATGCTGGTAGTACAAAATTCCTAAAGAGAAAGAGAAACTTTTAGTCTTTAATGTAGCCACAGGAAACAATGTCACTACCATTATTACACTAGCTATCCAGGAATTACTGCTCTGAAACAGGAAAAAAAAAAAGTGGTATCCAAAAGCTTTTTTTTTTTTTTTAGTAGCCACACACACAGTTCAAATGAAACTGTAGAAAGGCAGAGGAGTGAAAAAACAGGTTACACAGCTCCCCTAGAAAACACGCTAATCATACTAACAATACTTTCTCCTTAACATTCTGAGGTAAAATGTAAATATTTTATATTAATGTGCTATTTTTAGAAAAATATTCATTTAAAAAAAAAAAAAAGAAAAAGGCAAAAATTTCATCCCTAATACTGTGCAATATATCAGGCCATCATAGCATTTAGCTTTTAGTTTTTGGTCCTGTGATCAAATAAAAGGAGAATGTAGCAAAGGAAATACTTCAACTACACTAAGAGCTTGCTTACCTATGTTTTCAATTTTTGTAGTTTCCCCTTTTTATTTAAAAGACCTGACAAAAGTACAGACTCGGTTGTTTTTTCATGCTGAGACACTGTGCTTGATATTTTAGGTGTTTCAAGAACTCTCTCCAAACCGCACAGAAACCATGCATGCACATTCCCCAAAATGACACTGTAACACTATGCTTTTTTTAAGCATTTATAACAGCAGATAATTTTTTTTTTTTTAAAATTAAGAATTTATAACATTAGCAGTAAAAATTTTTTGCTTTAAAGTCAGAGTTCATTCTTCCCTGCAATATACTCAAAAACACACTCTAAGATAACACAAGTCTATAGCTCAGCCATGCACTTTGAAATAACACAGTCTACCCACTTGCAACTAATCTAGCCTGCTCTTTTTCTTCAATATACCCAGACATTAAGTATACTAAGTACAAAAAGATCACGGTATATAAAGTTACTGCTTAATTGCTGAACTAAATGAAGAACAATCTTTTTCTTTCATCTCACCTCAGAGGACTTATCACTCGTTTTTTCAACAGGAAGAGGCTTGCCATCTTGAAAATTTGTGAGAATCAATGCAATAGCAGTAAGTGTTTTACCCTGCATAATATAACAAATGTCATACATTCCACAGATTTAAGAAAAGATTAAAGAAAAAAAAGAAAAAAAAACACACACACACACACAAAAAACAAACAAAACCCCACAGCTTGTATAAAAATATTCAAACTTGGTAAAAATATTTTTACCAAACCCATATCGTCAGCCAGTATTCCTCCAAGAACATCTTTTGGTCGCTCCCTTACTGCAAAATTTGTAAGTATGTTGTAATATAAATTGTTTCTCTCTTCCCAAAATGGCGGCAAGTCATTACTGTTCTCACGTGAAATCATCCAAGCTAAAGCCTGCTTCTGATGGGGAAGCAACAAGGTTCCAACAGTCTGTAAATTAAAGAGAGATGTTACACATGTTTTCCCACTTTAAATACCACTTGACATTTTTGAAAGGAGAATGTTTTTTTAAAAATTCTTTTGCATCTACTGATTTTTTTTTTATTGATCCAAGCAACTCATATAACTGACAGAACTATACATGCATCTGGATGATAATTTCTATACTTTTTAATATAAATGTTTTCCAGCTTACGTAATACCTTTGCTGGTTCCATTTCACAAGTTTTATCGTCTTCCTTTAGATCCTCAAACAATCTGTCAAACTCACTTTTAAGCTGTAGAAATGAATTTAAAAAATACTATTAAAATACAACCTCATTAAACATTCAGTGACTTTACGTCTGTCACATGGTAATAAGTATAGACCTGCCATGTAAGATTTGAGTTGCTGGACTATGTTTAAAGAGCAGACAAAGGCAGCTACAGCAGCATAAGAATTTCCTTTATTTTTTTCCGAGACACACACAGGCAAATAAAAGCAAGAGCGTGAAAGGAAATGGCTAATGATATTCACATCCCTATACAATACTCAATATAGTAATTAATTCATTTAAAAAAAAAAATTCACAGGTCACGGTTGGCCAAATTTTAAGATAAATTGAGGGGGGTGTGGAGTGGGTCTTTTTATTTTGAATTTGAGAGAAGTTGTTTGCAGTCTGGTAAAACACAAGGAAACAGAAACACACAAGCATAACCATATACAGTGAACTAGAGAGAAACCAAAACATTCCAAAATGCCAAGAGACTCAAGGCTTTCACAGTTGAAATTTCTGCTTACAGCATAAAAAAAAAGTCAAAAAATTCAATAAGGCTGTGACCTTTAAAGGAAATTTGTAGCTCAAAGACAAAAAAAAAGCTTACTGAGACAGACTTCTACTTCACAAAATATATTAATAAAAAATTAAAAGGTCAAAACTGTTAAAATACTATCTTTCTTGTGTTTACAATGTAAATGAGAAAAACAAACCTGTTCAGTTGTCAGGTGCACAGCAGCAGAAACTGGAGAGCTGTAAGTTGGTCCAGTTTTTCGAGAGATCCACTTTGATCCAAAATCACATTCTGAACCTCCTTGCCAATAAAAATATTCTATTTTGAATAAGTTATAGTGACGACATCTCAATTACGTCAATCTTCACCAGCTCATGGGCAACAGTGCTGATCATAGGTTCTGTAAAACACCTGGCCAGCACGTATTCCCATATGTCTTTTAGTCTCCATTTATCTTTTACTTACTATTGGTTATAAAAGCATGCAAAAGAGTCTTTTAAGTCTCACAGGCAATGAACTATGGATTTCGATCATTTGAGATGGCACCTCTATTCCTTTAACATTGTTCCATTGCATAAAAGTTGCTTTGCTCAATTGACTGATAATACACGATTTTTACTCAAAACTATTTCTCTCTAGTTATGCACAACAGAACCTAAAATATAGCAACTGAGAGTTCATTTTACATTAATGTATACATTAACCATTAAACTTGATTTTACACCAAATTTTTATTCCTATTAATAATGAAAATCGCTGTGATTCAACATACAGTAACTGTGTCCTTTAGAATTCAAGGACGTTAGCGTCCTGAAAACAATAATGCAACCGATGTAAAGGTCTGTTGGTAATTTTAAGGTAAACCTAAAGATATGCTCACGACAAAGTAATCAAGGACACAAGTACACATACTGAAAGCAAGCCAACAAAACTGCAAAGCCTCAGACAACAGATGGCAGAGCCACAAAAAATCAGCAGGTGAAATAAAGACTTCTTAATGTGTAAAGAAATATCAAGCCATACCTCATCCCTCAGTTACAACACTTACATCTTTCCATGCTTACTCCACTGCTGTGGAGCCTTAGGCCACAAACCAAGGGACAGATCTGGGAATATGCTGAGGAATAATAATTTATGGTCACAGGGGCCTAGCCAGCTTTTAGGACAACTAAGGATGTGTCTTGATGTATTTGAGGTAGCTCAAATGTGCCTCCAATTGCTGTCAGCTATTATAAAAGATAGGACACAGAAGAATAGTTCCCCTGAATCTCAAAATTAGTAACTGTGAACTCTGCATTTTTTCCGCCCCGCCCATTAAGGTTAAAAAATGTTATGAATGCCAACGCTATAATAAGGAACAAACCAATAAATATTTGTTCCAAATAGTGGGAAGTTCAACTTCAATATTTTAAAAGCCAAATGTTCAAGGACTTACCTTTCAAAGGAAGAGCCAATTTAAATCCATGCCTTTTTAGCTGATCTAGCACAGCATCCTTGTTTTCTTCTCTTCCCCAAAAACTCATTTGTACAGGCATGGTAAAGACATTTTTAGCTCCATAAGGGACAACTCTATTTAAAAATCAGAAAAACATGACAGAACACTGTAACCTTCAATTTTTTAAAATCTTTTACAATGAACTTGATATTTTTTTCAGTGAAAGGTATTCCAAAGTGTTCACATCTACTGTAAGATACAATTTAGCAAACGAGCTTACACAGTACGAGTCCTAAAGCTTTTTAGAAATGCTTCAACATCTCACTTAAGGATTCTATAATGAGCTTTCCTTCAGGAATTTGCTCCCACTACGATCTCTGAACTATGCAAATAGTTCAAGAGAGTGAAGAGTCTGAAAAGAAGAAGCTTTAATCATCATATTACTGCAAGTTGTCATTTCTGCCCTAAGAGAGCAATTAGAATAGCTTTCAGAATACACTACTGCTGTTGCAGGATTTTAGGATGATTCACCTTGCTTAAAACTAAGTAGAACAGATGTTCCCTCTGTCTTGGTAGGATGGGAGGAAACTTAATAGTAGACCAAACAGAGCAGATGGTTGGCATTCTTTAATCACAGATCTGGAGCCACTCATTAAAATTGGAACATGTTTTTTAAAACACATAGCAAGCTTGACAAGAAAACTCAAGGTCTATGTATCGTTAAGCAAACTGCCTTCATTACAATACTAAAAGTCACGCCCACAGGCCATAAAGATCCTTGACCAGACGAAAACCCTTCCTCTAAGCAGGTATAATTTTTGCAATTATAGTTGTGGCTGTTATTAAGTAAGGAACATTGTAATTGTATGTAATTAATAACCCATTAGTGCAAGAAGGATGTACTTGGGATGACTACTGTGTATGTGTAAATACAGTTTGGAAAGTGAGGAGCACATGCTCAATTTGTGGGAAACCACGGAGCACTCGGTCTTGCACAACTCCTAAATAAAGAAGCAACTGTCTTTCCTCTGTGTGTCATTACTGGCTCACTGCACATCGGGCAGCAAATGCGCTTTTTGGACAGTGTCACAATAAAATGCTTCTAATAGCTTATATTCATGGAACTAAAAGAATAAGTTGCCCACTTACCCTTCAATTACTGCTAGTCTGTTGTCCATAATGCTTGCTAATGCTGCTGCTAGTTCTTTTTTAATGTGACCGACTTGGTCTCCATTCGCATTCTTTACTTTCACGGCATTCTTATCATAGGGATTATTGGGTTCCCTCTGAAGTGCAACCATTTCATTGTTATTAACCTAACAAAAACAAAACCCCATGCAGAAATATTTAATATACAGTCACTCAAACATCCTGAAGCTTGAAGTTAATATAGTACAGCATCCTGTTCCGTCACTGTAATAATCTACAATTTACTCATAATGCCAAAAGCATTACAAAAGAATAATATCAACAATTTAAAAAATGCTCGAGAGCAAGAACTATATCCAACTAGCCACACAGCAGATGAGCCTAAGTCTTTTAAAAACTGTTTAGTAAAGGAAGAGTCATCCCTTTTGGTCCACTTAAACAGCTCAAATACCTATACAATTTCTTGCTTTCCATCCCTCTGAGACAGCAGAGGAGTGATCTGTCATGTAAGTAAATCAGATTTGTATTTTAATTGTATTTTGAAACAAAGTTGTAGATTATACATTTCCTGTGAAGGACTTTGAATACAGTAAGTTGAAAAAAAAAAAAAAAGAGAGAGAGAGAGAGAGAAACAGAGAGAAGAAAAAAAAAGAAAAAAGAAAAAAAAAGGAAGTCTACTAATCTTACACTTAGTCAAAAATCATGGAAAATTTTACAATTAAAATTTTTTTGCTTTTTTTTTAAGATGGAAAAACTCTTTTTTCTGCTTTACTATTTATCATGCACTTACAGTCCCTGTGTAGTACCGTAATCCAACAATACTTCCTCGCAAAATTCCATATAAGATAGCTGAATCTGTATCCTCCTCATCTGTTCCAGAAGTGTCACCAGAAGAGCCTTCTAATCCAAGACTGGAGCAAAACTCAGAAGAGAAATTATGGGAATAGCAACTCTCTCCTGTGTGCGCATTATGTGCCGAACATCTCCATAAGGAACCTCTGTCGAAAGATACAATGTGAATTGACAATTGCTTAATAATAATGAATAAAAATTGTACAGTATTTCTTTGTAATCACTTATTTTCACCCCTTTAAATGATGGCTACCTATAAACCTAAGTCTAACAATTTTATTCAGATAATATTTACCTGGAAACATTAAAAAAAGCCTTACATTATATAATAATTTTCTGCCACTGTTTATCTCCAATAATCTCATTAAATCAAATTACAATAAAGAACAGTTGACAACATAACTGACTACACTAAAGTATTTGTACATTTTATCTTATATTCCCTTTCAGGAGTTTCTTGGTCAAGAATATGAAAAACTACAGTTATTTTTGCAGGTGTAGTCATGTCTCTAATTGCAGTTGGCACAGTAGCATTTCCATGTGTTTCCCAAACACCAGTTTGATTTAAGAGAGAGGTAACAAAAGTGTTGATAACCAGTTATCTCTATGACTTCATGACTATAGATCCACAAGAGACAACAAAGAAGAACAGAAATGCTTATGAGTTGCAGGGCTAATAAAACAATACTTTCGTTATGCCTAACATCCCTCTGGTACTTTATGCAGCCTCAGAAATAATCAGCTCCTCCAAGCTGACACAAGTACAGACACTGTTTATCTGCAATATAAGTTTCCACCTTCCAGGCTCCTTCCCTGATGAAAAGAAACATCTAATAACCCTTGTGCCTGCACCATAACTAACAGACAGAAATGCCTGCTCTCACAGACCCGATGCACACTCAAGTAAAGGTAAACAAGCCAACGACTGCTTTTAATAACTAGCAAACGTCTCCACATACATTTAAATGAGCACGTAACTGTTCAGTATCTTTTGAAAATCAGATTCGTTTTTATGCGTTCTTCGGATCGTGGCATCACTACACGCTGCTGCCTTTTCAACCTAACACCTAAAACTCCCGTCCACACCACACGTTCCCGACCGCCAGAACCGCTAGTGCAGTTTGCGGGGCAGGCGGCAAGAGACGATCAAAAGTCGCGCCGGTCGCGCCGTGGCCGCCGTTCGCCCGCCCGGGGGTGCTGCCGGGACTCAGGGGCAGCTCGCGAGGGCCGGCGCGGCCGGCAGGAGAAGGCGCCGCAGGCCTCCCGCGCTCTGCGCCGCGCCTGCCAGCCCAGTGCTGCCCGCTGAGCTGTGGAGCGGCCCGCGACCACCGGAGCCGCCGCTGACAACCCAGCAGAGCGCGCCCTGCCACCCGCCCGCCGTCGTCCCCGCCTCACTTGCATGGCCTCGACATGGCGGCGGGCTCAGCACCGCTCAGGCCGGCTGCGTAGCGCCGCGCGCCTCAGACCTGACTGACAAAGGGTCACCGCCAATCCCCGCCGGGGCAGGCGCGGATGCCGACCAATAGTGGTAGCGCAGACAGGACGGGGGCGATGCCCTCCTTGCTCCACCCCAACGCATCGGTCGAGCAAGGCGGTGGGTTCGGCCCGGCCCCTCAAGGCTCGGAACGGCTCGCGCCGGCAGCGACTACTGTTAAACATTGGCAGTGACAGGGGACCTGTGTAATTGGCCCTGACAGCTATAAGCAGGGTAATGCTGCTCATAGGTTTGCAGAGAGGCCACAGAAACAAAGAATTTCCACGGACTGCCACAACCGCGTTTTGCAAAAGCTCTACATAGCAATCCAATTTAGAGAGCAGCTCCAGAGTAGCAAAGTAAAAGCACTTGGTGCACTACTCATAGCAGATGCAGTATGTTTATGAGATCTTTCATGAACTCTGACGACTGCCTTGCTCAGAGGTAGTTAAAAGCATGCATCTCTTTGCAGTATTGAGATAGTACCTGTAAAAGTTTCTACGCTGATTGTTGACAGAATTTTCAGTTATATGAAACAAACTCTTTTAGATAAAACAACCCAGAGTCATGGCAATGCTTAAGAGTGACTTGCGCCAGCTTTTAGAAATTGATTTTAATTTCTATCTAAGAGATCTTTCCAATAGAAATGCTGTTATCCAAACAAGAGCCTGTTCTTGAAATTACTGAGAAATTCTTATGGATTTGGTGATATAAGATGGATTTTTAAACCTCTGTTTTTGGTCAGTTCAAATTTTCAGGTCATAAATATTGAATAAAATTTCTACTACAACTTTTACAATAAAGCTATATATTTACCAAAAAAAAAAAAAAAAAAAAAAGAGACAACTGATAGTCTATAAAGGTACTTATATTTATAAATATATATTTGGACAAAATTGATAAAACTTCCTCTTATAAGGATTTACAGATTTATCAAATCCCAAAGTAACAAAGACAGTTCATTCATAGTAATTTTCCTACAGAATTTCTTTTGCAAACCATACTAGTTCCTTTTGCTTCCTATCTCTGGCAATGCACGCTGCAGACTAAAGAGAATCCTGCTCTTGGGCAAACCAGGAAACCATCAAGGGAGCAGTCTAATACTCTGCTTCCAATATCCACAGTCCCACAAAAACCCACAACAGAGAGTATCTTGCACTTGGAATATGACTTACAGTTAACTCTTCTCGTCTGACATTTAAGATTCACTTTCAAACAAAATAGGCTTTAACTAACAAAATTCCTTCAAAAAAATTTTCTTCATTCATTCATTATCCCAATGCTATAAACTTACACACGCCTTCCCTGAGCCCTCACTGTAAATTCTCTTGCATTTCATACTAAGCTTGCAAGATTTTTCTTTGGTTTCCTACAGATCAGAAACGCAGACTTGGACATCTATAAAATCACAGTTAAACTTCAGTCTAGTTACTTTCCTGTCTGGTTTGATCCATATGGCTTGAGAACACCTTGAAGGTCAACACACACTAACCCATATGTAAGTGTTAGGTATAGCAGTTTATTGTATTTTTGGGGAAAAAAAAAAAAGGTATCTCCTTTATCAGAAATTTAGTAACTACCTACAAAGCATCCTGCAGTGATCAGACATCAAGTCTGGCACCTTTAAAAATGAGAGGAATTAACAACTTATAAATGCTTAAGTGAGCTTATTCTCAAATGCCCTGTTTGTGGAACTATAACTTTTACCATGTTAAGCAGTAGTGAGCTTAAGCCAGTTAATATTGTTGGGCTAGTAAAGAGTTAGTACTATTTATCTATATGTATTTCTATATATTTTTAATATAGGACATAACTTTTAATTAACTAGAATAAGATGTTGTAGCTTTCATTTTAAAATCCGAATTAAAGCTAACACACTACATCTAGCTTTTCCTGTTGCATTTTACCTTACCAAAAAGGAATAAAATGGCAGAAAAAGAAAGAGAAGAGACTGCCTGAAACACGTTCCCCGCCCCCCCCGTGTATTACTTAAAACCTTCAATAGAGTTTAAATTTATCAATTATTATGGATCATGAAAAGAATTCACATCATCACAAGGTCAGACATATCTTCAGGGCCAGGAACCTTTAGTATTATACAGTACTGAGGAACTTATTATCAAGCTCAGTGCCAGTCCAAACGCTAGTTATATTATTAAGCACAAACTAAGCATACGGAGGAACTAAGCATACGGAAGGAACTGCAACAATTTCTTTTTTTGGTGCAATCTCTTGCTGTATAGATACATAAGCAATTGAATCATTTAGCAAATAAAAGAGCACGCAGACTTGGTGCCACAGTCTGGTTCCGTGTTAAATTTTAAAATGGACTTTACATCCACATGTGCCCAGAAAAAACATCACAGAAACTAAGCAGCCATCTTATGCAAGCTGTCATGGCTTTAAAGGATCAGGTGATAAACCAAACAATCTTAAACAGAGTCCTTATCCACAATGCTTAAGTGAAACCTCAGGACAGATGACAGTTCTACACCATGGTGGACTTAGCTTTTATCACAGCAGTCTTCATTAAAGAAATAAGCAGCACAACACTAGTAGGTACCAGTCATTGATCTCAATTTTATGCTGGTTTCATAAATGCATTTGTTTAAGTGCAGCTTTCGTAAGTACAATTAGTTGCTAATTGCTTGCACTTGGCAGACAGCCCTTACTAACACTATGAAATCAAGCCTTATGTGTAATCCCCTGAAACAGAGACCATATTTGGCTTAGTGCAGGATTTTTTTTGATATATTGCAAGAATATAGCTCACATGAATAGACTGTGAGTTGCTTCACGATTAAAATAACACTTTTTCCTCCTAGTTGTTACTTTCAGGCAGCTGTCTGAACGAAGTTATTTTTTTCTTCAAATTTCACTAACTTCATTATATAGATCACAATAATAACCCAGACTGAATATTCCTACATACAAGACCATTAATAAGGGAAGTCTGGGTTGAAAAGTCAAAAGTTCAAAGAAAAAAAAAAGGACTATTGAAATACTTTCCTGTCCAAACTGGACTGAAATACACTAAAACAGAAAATTTTAACTATACGATTTTTCCCCACAAGATCTCTCAGACTGTTTTTCACAGCTGGTGCTACATGAAAATAATCCCTGCTCCTACTCAAGAAACTCACATTTATTGCACTTCTCAGAAACAGTCCAATCTTCTCTCTATTGCAGCCTCCTGCACCCACCACGAGGAATCTCTACGTAGTAGCTGCCACACGAAGAGGGTACACTCTGAACACGGGAAAGATGCTAGTTTTGCTTGACAACAAGGAAATCTGTCGTAAAGCAGCTACCCCAGAAAGCCACAGAGTGTCTGCTCTGGTCGTGCCGTTTCTACCGCTGGAGGGCACTTCCAGCCTCTCAGGCAGCACCCGCCCTCGCGGCCGCTGTAGAGGGACACCACGCGCTGCACCCCAGACAGACTGCAGCCTCCTCGCGACCTCCGCGGCGCGAGGCACCTCCAGCCAGGCAGCGCCGCCTCCATACGCGTGCAGAGCCCGTGCGATGCCAGCCGCTTTCCCCGCCAGAGCACCCACCGTACCGCTAAACACAGAGGGCGCGCGCCGAGAATAGGCGAGCGCCTTACGGAAGGAGCGGGGCTCCGCTCTCAGGCCCACGGCGCTCCCGCCCCAGCAGGCGCGAGCAGCCCCCACCTGCTGGCAAAGCTATAACCAAGAGCGTCCCACGTGGGAAGACAACGACGACACTCAGCTAATCAGAGGCCCTCCTTCTCCTCCGCGTGGTACTGGAACCAGCCAATGGGGAGGCGGGGCGCGCGGACGAGAGGCGCGAGGCGGGTGACCGTTGACCGTTGGTGCTGTTCGGCGCGGCGCGGAGGAGGCGGTCTGGCACAGCCGAAACTCGTCACCTCAGCCAGGCAACATGGTGGGAAAAGGGATCCTCGCGAATGGGGAGGGAAGGGGAATTGGGAATCCCATTTTTAGGGGCAGATCCGAGGAGTTCAGGATTGCATGTGTTGGAACAGGACTTGTAGGGAGCACCTGGAGGAGGTCTTGCAGTAGCAGTAAGGTGGAAAGATTGGGGAGGAGAGAAACTTGTGTAAAATAGTTCAGAGGAAGTTAGGTGTGGAAACCGGGTGCATAGCTAGTTGGATGAGAGTGTATGCAAAAGCAATGAAGTGCTGCTAATAGTGTGCCGGCTACACTAAACAGTACAGAGAAGGTAAGGAGCAGACTAAAACACTTCCAACAGACTAGTGGCAGGGGGATGACAAATCAAGTGACACCAGCCACCCATAGCGCTTTCGCGTTAGTTGTCCTGGCTTTCAAATCACTTCAGCGTTGTGCGCAGCCAATCAGAGGAGAGGAGTCTGAGCGGCAGCCAATAGCATGGTGCCGTGTGGTGGCGAGAGGCCCATGGCTGAAGGGGCGGGACTGGTGGTTGAGCTTTGGCGCCTCTTCTTCAGGCTCGGGAAGTCGGGTGCTGGCAAGTAGCGGGAAGCTGGAAATGGTCAGGTGGCAAGAAAGCCATGAAAACTTTGGGCAGCCTGGATGGATGGGGAAATGGGGGCAGTTAATTTCACTGTCTAAAGACTTATGACAAAACCACAATAGTGAGAATTAAAACATGGAATTCAGGAGACAAGATTGGAAAGACATGTCCAAACACCCTACTTTTCTGCTTCCACTTTTCCTAGAAATGTGTTAACAAGCAGCTGGAAGGTTACTTAAGTTTCTGATGTAAGAGGGGAAAAGGATTTATTGAGAACTGAATAAATGTATACAACATACTTGCTTAGCTTTATCAAAGCTGATAGAAGTTGGGCAGATAACACTTCATTGGGACATTGGAATAGATTAGTAGAGGAATCCAAAGACATACAGATTGTCAGTGACTAGATACCTCTGTTTATTATTAAAGAAAGCGTATTAAGAGATCCTATGCAGGGGAGATTCATGCAATATTTACCTGACCTGGCAACAAATTGAAGAAATTCTGAGTTAACATTGTATATAGAAGTCTTCTAATTAAAGAAAGGTGAAAGAGTAGCTAGAATATCAAAGAAATAATATGCATCCAGCATGGAAAGGGAGGAAGATAGTGTTTTCATCCCATGTGTTTATAGAGGATATTCCATATATAGCCACTAAAATCTAAAGTTGCTGTCCAGGTCAACTGAGGTGAGTACAGTTTTCCCAGCAGCAGATAATTTGATCAGTACGATCACCACTTAATACATTATCAGGGAATATTTGCAACAGAAGGATATAGCCCAGAGATAACTAGTTATTATGACAGTTACAGGTATCTGTACCCCCTGTTATCATTGTTCTGTTTTTAATTTGCAGCGTGAATGCATATCTATCCATGTTGGTCAGGCTGGTGTTCAGATTGGCAATGCATGTTGGGAATTGTATTGTCTGGAACATGGGATCCAGCCTGATGGTCAGATGCCGAGTGATAAAACTATTGGAGGTGGAGATGATTCATTTAACACTTTCTTCAGTGAGACAGGAGCTGGTAAACATGTTCCCAGAGCAGTATTTGTGGACCTTGAGCCAACTGTGGTTGGTATGTAGTGAACTTCAAAGATCTTTCATATAAAGTGCTAATTTCTCTACTTTTTTTTGTGTTTGAAAGAAATTAAATACGGTCTTTCTAAGGGTAACACTTGGGGGAAAAAAAGATAACTATTTTACAGGCTGCAGAAAAGCCCTAAATTGTTGTATTGTATGCAGAGCTTGATTTAATTTCTGTTCAGATTTTTGTGTATGATTCAAGGCTACTGTGTACATTTTAATTTGGCTTGCAGGCTTACTTATAGAATCTATGAATATGAGTTTATCATAGAATCTACTTAATATGTAGATCACTATCAGCACAAAGAATTGAGCAGAAACTGTTACGTTCTTGTGTTATTTTGATTTTTTTTTTTTTTTCTTCATAGATGAAGTACGTACAGGCACATATAGGCAGTTATTCCATCCTGAACAGCTCATTACTGGGAAGGAAGATGCAGCAAATAATTATGCCAGAGGCCACTATACCATTGGAAAAGAGATCGTTGATCTAGTGCTAGATCGCATTCGCAAACTGGTAAGCATTTACGCTGCAAGTCAGTATTTAAAATACTGACTTACTATAAATATAGTTATCTATAGTTCTGTTATCTATAGTACTGTTCTTTGCTTTTAAGCATGGGTAATATTTTTAACTTGATCTCTCTGACCTACCCGACTGATGCCTGAGTTAAGTAACCATTCAGTCCATAAAAATTAACAACCGAAACATCATTATTTGAAGGCATTTTAAGGATATCTCATAGCATTAGGAATCCTCTAAATGAACGTAGTTATGGCATTATACACCAGTGTTTTTTTATTTTCAACTTGAATCATGCTGTTATGCATCATGCAAAATGTTTCTGGTACCTTAAAACTCAGGACTAAGTTGAAGGTCTAGCAATTCAAAATACTTATTCTAGTATGTTCTGCCATCATATTGGGAAAAAATCATATGGTGATGTAATACAAAGTGAAAAAGTGATTGCCCGATTAGTTAAATTAGGAAAAATCAAAAAACTTGGTTTCAACACTTTGATACTTAACTGCATGCTGGAATAGAATCTGTTTACATTCCCAAAGCTGTAACCCCGTTACATTTTTTCTCTAATTTAATACAGTGGTATACAGCTGCTCTTGCTTACAGTAGTATTAAAATTACATCAATGACTAATTCAGCTTTTTAATATGAAGCTATTAATATTTAACAGAGGGTATAAAAAGGCACTGGCAGTTTTGAATAAAAGGTATGAATTGTAAAGGATGCTGGTATTTTTTATTGTAACAATAAATTAATAAAACAATTTTTTTTTTAAATATTACCATCTCCAAAGTCATTAATAACATTTTCTTTTCCCTTACCTCTTTTTTCATCTCCTTATAGGCTGATCTGTGTACAGGGCTGCAAGGTTTCCTTATCTTTCACAGTTTTGGAGGTGGCACTGGTTCAGGGTTTGCATCTCTCCTCATGGAAAGGCTCTCTGTTGACTACGGCAAAAAATCTAAACTAGAGTTTGCGATTTATCCAGCACCACAGGTTTCCACTGCTGTAGTGGAACCTTACAACTCAATTCTAACTACCCACACAACATTGGAGCATTCAGACTGTGCTTTCATGGTAGATAATGAAGCTATTTATGATATATGTCGTCGCAATCTTGACATCGAGCGGCCTACTTATACCAATTTAAATCGACTAATTGGGCAAATTGTCTCCTCCATCACAGCCTCTCTGCGTTTTGATGGAGCCCTCAATGTAGATCTGACAGAGTTTCAGACTAACCTTGTTCCATATCCACGAATCCATTTTCCCCTTGCAACATACGCCCCTGTCATCTCTGCTGAAAAAGCATACCATGAGCAGTTATCAGTGGCTGAAATTACCAATGCTTGTTTTGAACCAGCCAACCAGATGGTAAAATGTGACCCTCGTCATGGCAAGTATATGGCCTGCTGTATGCTGTATAGAGGTGATGTTGTTCCCAAAGATGTTAATGCAGCTATTGCTACTATCAAGACTAAGCGAACCATTCAGTTTGTGGATTGGTGCCCAACTGGATTCAAGGTACTTGCTAACTTAGAAATTACCTGATGTTTGAAGTATTTAGAATTGCATAGTATTTGTAGGTAATAGTCATTCTACAGTGTCATAATGTCCTCCCTATTGAGCTGTTTACATTTCAGATTTTTAAACATAAAATGTAAGATACTGTAACATGAATGAAAATTCCATATCAAGTTAATGAACATAAATGTAGTAATTATATGAATAGGCGGGACTGAGAAACTGAAAATAGTTTACAAACAGATGACTACTGAAAAATTACACCATATTTTTGTTCATTATAAATGTTAAAAAAATCTTAATTACGTATAGAGGAAATATAAATGACCCAAGCAATTTTATAAACACTGTTTTTAATGATCTGAGTAGTACTTCAATGCAGTTACTTCCCAAAACATCTAAAGATATCTTAAAATCACAGATGCTGTTAACTGCTAGATCTATATTCCAATGACTTTAGTAGGGCCTACTTCTACTGCTGGAGAAAGCCGTGGTTTTTTTGCTCTTGGTGTTTTTTTGGTTTTTTTTCCCTTAACTCCCAAATGTAGGCTTTTTACCAGATCAGCATCACACCCTCCATCAAGGCTTTTGTCCAGCTATTATCCACACACACAGGATTTGGAATAACCAGACCTTTATGTTCTAATTAGACTCTAGTAAGCTCTCGCTTTCAATAGTTTCTTCCATGGTCCTTCCAGGCTCATTTTCGTGGTTTACACCTAATAATCTGCGGGGAAAAAAATATATATAGCTCAACCTATCTCACTTAATGCTACTCCAATTTGATTTGATCCTGTAATTAGGATTTTGTTAATGGTTGTGATGGAAAGTAATGGTAAGCTTGTTTATTTGTTCATAATGATGGGTTTTTTTCATTGACGACAGAAATAATTTTTTTAAGAATCAGCATTCACTCCATTTTTTAAAATTTTCTTTTCTTGAAGGTGGGAATTAACTATCAGCCTCCAACTGTGGTGCCAGGTGGTGACCTTGCAAAGGTGCAGCGAGCTGTGTGTATGCTGAGTAATACAACTGCTATTGCTGAAGCATGGGCTCGTCTTGATCACAAATTTGATCTCATGTATGCTAAGCGTGCCTTTGTACACTGGTATGTTGGAGAAGGAATGGAGGAAGGAGAATTTTCTGAGGCTCGAGAAGATCTGGCTGCCCTTGAAAAAGATTATGAAGAAGTTGGGGTAGATTCAGTGGAAGCAGAGGCTGAAGAAGGGGAAGAATATTGAGAAAACTGAAGTCTGAAAATGTTTTTCAACAACAAAAACAAAAAATTCAGAATCCTGTTCACTTGTTTGATTTTTCAAATAAAGCTTTAAAGTTCTACATGCTGTTCTATACTCACTAAACAAGGACCATTTTAATTTGTAGCTTTTGGTGGCATCCAGTCTAATGCAAATTTTAAAAGAAATCAGAAAGTCGGTACAACTTTCTATTATCCTGGCGTTCTGTGACATATCCTACCTTCATTTTGCGTTCTCCCAAGCAGGAAAGTGTTTCCACTCAGGTGGTTTCAGAACTAAAGGATTATGATTATTCCAAGTCTGTGTGCACAATACAGAGGGACCTCATCTCTTATGTTCTCCCCTTGAGACTGGGTTCTCAGAAGACTTCAGTAAAAATTTTTGAAATTACTTAGGTACCACTGAATAATAGCACAAATAATTAATTTACTTGACTGTAGTTGTACCATATGCCATTGCACTTTTGAACTGAACTAGCACTTCATACCAGATTATTTGTTAACAACATAAAACCTGCCGTTTTTAAAAAAAAAGATACATTACACATCTAAGTTTTCTAACAGAAAAGGGTCCATGCATTTAATTTTCTTTAGATCTTTTATTTTTCCTTTTCTCTAACATCTCTTTTAAAAATACCATAGTCACTTTTTTAAGTTTCTCTACTAGAACTACTTTATGAATATTCTTTAATGATATATTCAATTTAGTAATTTTACAGATGATTGCGAAACATTAAAATCAGGAAAATCAGCTGGGGTAAAGACTGGTGTTCTACTGACTTAGAATTGTTAATTCTGAATCCTGAAAATGTGGGAAGTAAAGTTTCTACATGTTCTATAAAATTAAAAGGGGAAACAAACACAAAGTCTAATTTTTGACTACATATGCTAAACATACCCAGAAATAATTTTCAGAAATGCTACTAACTAGGATTTGTATAACATCTCATGTACACAGTTCATGAAGTTCTAAAAAAAAAAAAAAACTTCTGAAAAGCGCCTTTGTTTTTGCATCTAGGATACCGAAAAGATGTCAGACCAGAGCAACGCGTACTCGGCTGCCGCCACTCCCGGCCGAGCCCCGCTCTGAGCCGCCCACTTCTCCCACCCCGAGGGGGTGGACTCCGAACACGCAGCGCATTCGCCAAGAGCAACGTCTCCGAGGCGCCGCCCAGCCCAGCCTCGGCTGTCGCCCAGCGCTAAAAGCCGCCCTCGTCCCGAGACATCCCCTGCGAAGCGGGAGGGCTCCAGAGAGCGCCCAGCTCGCGGAGACACCGCCCACGAAGAGCAGGGCGCAGGCGCGGGAGTGCGGGCGCGCTGGGCGGCACCAATTTTGGCGTTGCGTGGCCATGGTGCGGCTCTACAACCTGCACCCTTTCGGGTCGCAGCAGGTGGTGCCTTGTAAGCAGGAGCCAGCACACTTTTGCTGCGGTCAAGACGAGCTCTTCGTCGCCTGTGCGGCGGCCAGCTGCGGGGTGGAGGTGTTCGCCGTCCGAGAACATGGCCGCTGCGAACCCCTGGGCTCCTTCGCCACGCTGGGTGCCGTGCTGCGTATGGCGCACAGCCGCGCAGGTTTGCGCCGGGTGCCGCGGGGTTTCGCCAGCTGGCAGAGGCGGGGGCTCGGGCGGCCGGTGCCAGTGCTGGGGGACTCTTGCGGCCAGTACCGGTGCTGGGCGGGGGGGCTCGGGTGGACGCTAACGATGCTGCCGTTCTCTGCAGGAGACTATGTGGTAACAATTGAAGAGAAAAACAAAGCAACTTTCCTCAGAGCGTACACAAACTGGAGGTGCATGTCGTCTGGGAGCTCCCGTGTGTGTGTCCGGATGGTGGGTCACAAGATGGAAGAGTCATACGGTGAAGCCTTGAAAGAGCAGATGTCAATTGTGGAAATGCCACTTTCAGATCCTCCGCTATGTGTTTCATGTTGTCCTGTAAATGGAAATCTTCTTGTGGGCTGCAGAAATAAACTCGTTATGTTCAGTTTGAAATACCTGGTCATCAATCAGAACTTGACTGTTTTGGATTTTGAACGCTCCTTAATTTTACACATTGATGATGTAATTCCTGCTGAAGTTGCATTTTGTACCACATATATAGCCATAACAACAGAGCTGGATGTCCTGATGCTGAAACTGGAACTGGCCAAACAAGATATGGAGAGTACAGGACAATGTGTACATGGTGCTAGCACACTGCAGGCACCTGTGGACAGAGGTAGGTGAAGAATATGCGTATGCGCCTGTATATACATGTATCTGCTAGAAAGCCATTAAGTGATTCTTGTTACTCTCAAAGTAGCTCCATAAAGATTGTTGCCTTTCAAAAAAAAAAAAAAAAAATCCAGATAGTGTTAGGACTGTTAGCTTGAATATTTTAGGGCATGTTGTACTGCCTGTAGTTAGAGGTAAGGCCCAAAACAAATATGCCTTTATACTCTGTAGACAGTTGCAGGGTAGTACAAGCTCTGTAGCGACAGGGTTTTGTCTTTTTCTGTCATGCTATCAAAGGCCACATCAAAGCAGTTGTAGTTTTGTGTGCTACATTCAGAATAACTTACTCCTTGGTAGTGCTGCCCCGATAACGTCTCTCTAAAGTGAGAAGTGGGAGAGCAAGCCAAAATGCAATTTATGAACCACAAAGCAGACCATGATTATTGGTATAAGTGTGGAATTTAAGGAAAAATTTCTTGACAGTGAGAGTGACAGAGCACTGGAACAGGCTGCCCAGAGACGTTGTGGAGTCTCCTCTGGATATCTTCCAAACCTGCTTTGAAGCAACCCTGTGCCATGTGCTCGAGGTGACCCTGTGCGTGCAGGGAGGTTCAACTAAATGATCTCTTAGGGTCCCTTCCAGTCTTAATGATTCTGTATTTAAGAGAGGTTTTTTTTTAATGGCAATGCATGTGTACTTCTGTACCTATTTTTAAGATCAGAACCTGGGTAATGAGGGAGTAAGCATTGTCCCCTTTCAGTATTTTGTTTTCTTTTGAAACTCTTACAAAATGTAGAAATAACTAGCTGCTTAGTTAGTAGGCTGTATTCTTCCATATTGCAAGCAACCCATGCCTATAGAATCACCTTTGTGTTTCCAAAAAGATGAAATAAACATCGACAAACTTCAGAAAAATCCTTCACTTGTAATTGGGGAAAAAAAAAACAAAAACAAAAACAAAACAAAAAAACTACTTAAAAAGGAGAAGATCATCTTTTAGAAGTGGAAACTTTACCTAGAAAAAAAAAAATCAGAGCTTAGATAAAGGTTTTCCAGAATGGGAGAGTGAAAACAGAAATTGTACTCATTGAGAGAAGACAGCTCTTAATTCAGAGATTAGTTTTATGCCTCTGATTTTTTTTTTTTCAATAACTTTAAAATTACTTAAAACTAAGAATTTGCTTTCCAGAGCATAAATGATTTTAAGAAGACCCAGCATTCTGTCACAGCTGCATTTCCCAGCTTAAAACCTTTCTGGTCATCTGTAACTTTTTCTTACTTGATTGCTTTACATACAGAGCACAGGTTATTTCAGTATTGCCTTAAATCAAGTCAACTGTTCAATATTTCATGAGTTTTGACTTCTAGGTGTTAGGACAGTTGAGGCTTTAGTTGAAAGACATGAATGAAACTACTAATTAGGCAGCTTCAACTGGAGTATTTTACTGTATCACCTCAGTTTCTTAACGGAATTGGCTTGAACAGTGAATGTAGCATTTTCATTCTTAAGGTATGAAAGGCGATCGCCCTTCAGCACATACTGTGCAGCTTGAGTCAGAGGAGTTTGTCTTCTGTCAGAAGCCAGTGGAACTGCTTGGAGAAGAAAGTAAGTTATGTGAGATACCCATCGTGCTGGAATCAACAGGATTAGCTACAGAAGGTACAGAGCACTATCAAGTGCAGTATCTGCTTTTCAGGTATTAAAAATACATTTTCTTTTTATAGGCTGTATGTACGTGTATCCTAATACTTCTGAGAAGCCGAGATAAACTGTTCACATCTTTTTGAAAATGTGATTCTGATGTTTTGGATTGTTTATAAAGGGCATTGCACTGCATAAATGCTGACATGCCCAAAGATGACCCATTTTTGGCCTTGTGTATCCTAGGCCTAATTTTGTTCGAGGAATGTGTCCAGTTACTCTCCGTGAAATGAAATCGAGCTTTAATGGTTTTGCAGTTTTAGTGATGGTTAAACAATGTCTGTTTGTCCATCTTGCCTCCTTGTATCCTGCAAAGAGCATTCATGGCAGCTCTTGTGAGATATCAGGAGTTGCCTTTGGCAGCATAATTGTTGCACCTACTTGCTCGTTGAATTCCCCAAACCAAATTTTACACATCTTATTCTGAAGCAGTTATTGTTTAGAGAAGGCTGTTTTAAAGGATAACATACAAGAAAACCAACAGTCCTTTCGAAGCTGTGAAATTGTAATCAAGGTACAGCTGGCTAAACTTAAGTTTTATTTATGCTGTAGCCTTCGTCAACTTCAGCTGAAGTGATATTTATTCTGAACATCTGAAAATAAGACATTCTTCCTTTCTCCATTTGGAAGGAGAGAGTTTATCAAATACCTTAAGCACGAAGAAATGACTAATCTGTTAGTATCAAAACCATTAAACATTAAAGTTGAAGAATAATCAATGCCACAGTCCAGTGGTGAATCTCAAAGCAAAGCAGGAGAAAGGATGACACACAGAGTAATAGGGAGGAAGTGTGGGACTGAAGATGGACTGTGTTATATATGGTTCAGTTGAATGAAAAGGGGGGAAAAAAGACTCTTATCTTTCAATGAGTCTAACCTTTAACATGCAGTTGTTTTGATTGCGATCATTTAGAATAGTCGCTTTTACATGAGCGCATGCTTGTTAGCATTGCCATGGTAATTAGATAAAGAGTAGACAGAGTAACAGGAGAGCTCGTTAGTGCATAGTAACAGGAGTATTAAAGCTTTAGCTATGGCTATTACTGCTGCTTGCTTGTCTGGAGTATCTGGGAATGTTTCTTTTCACCAACATCCTGTGTTATTGTTTTGGCTTTTTCCTTCCAGACGGTTTACACCTGACCAGTCGCCTTTTGGCTTTTGTGAAGAGACAAAGTTACACTCTCTTCAGTTGCTTCCTATGTACCGGACAGGTAGATGCACATTCATGTTTGCATTATGGTCCGTGTCACAAGAGACACGGGAAAGGGAATATATATATATTCCCGTCTGTTCCAGTGAGAATTTCAGAATATTTTTATTAAGGTTTTTTCTTCCTTTTTCAATCATTTACACTAAGTTTCCATTAACAAAAATTACTGACATTTCTCTAAATTCTGTAGAAACCTTAAAAAAAAAAAGTCCACCATGTCAAAAGAAATAATCTGGATCTGTTTTTATCAATTCTGTACTCAGTTTTACAACACAAAATGGCCACTTTTAATACTGTATAGGTGAATTTATCCTCAATGTTATCACCAGATACTACACCACTTCTCATTACTTTTATACTGGAAATCAGAATGGTGAATCTTAGTAATTGTTAATATACAAGTTAGCTGTTTAAAAACCGAAGAGGATAGATTCATGTCTTGTGGATTGCTAACACACACTAACTTAAGCCCAAGCAGAAACATCAGAAAACTGAATTCAATATCTTTGCTGGCTGCTTACTTATTTTGTGGTTTTACTAACCCTCATCCAAGTTGCAGCTGACACAACCGAATGATCTAGTTGCCATTCAGCTCCAGCTACCTGATGTTCTGTTGTGACAATTTGTAGAATCTGGACATGTCTTTTACTTCCCAAAATGGCTTTATAAATAAAACTCAAAAGTAAACTCACGGGGACATGTACATGATCAGGGCGACCATTTGGTCTATGGGCACCTAGTTGTGACTAGTCTGCCTAGACTCCTACATACTGTTGCATTTGTGGAGTTTCTTCACTCAGTGACACATGCACTGTTTTGGTGGAATTGCCTTCAAATGAGATTACTTATGACTTGCAAATTATATGTATTTCAGACATGTACGCTGGTGCTTGTATAGTTCTTCTCCTCTATATTTAATAACAAAACCAAGCTGGAACCTCAGTGCAGCGGTACTCTGAGTTTATCTTTCAGGCTTGCAAAGGAATTGGCGAGGTTTTGATCTGTCAGGTGTATGAAATGCCTTTTTGTTGTTACATCCAGGAAGTTCTGTGACAGCCCATGGAGAAACTGAGAACAAGAGAGAAATATTGAGTCTGTTTTGCTTTTTCTCTTTACCTCATGTTGGATATCTCTACTCTGTTGGGAAGTTAGTAGAATTGATCTCTACTTATCACTATTCAGAGAAGTCAGAGCAGGCAGTTCTCACTCCACAATTCCTGCATGTCATTACAAGGTACTATGTTTATGAATTTCCTAATGATATTACTATCTTTCTGCTTTTTTTTTTCCACTGTCTCTAAAATACAGCTTTCATAGCCTCTTCTGGATCCTCTGGATAGGTTTATGTAACAGCACAGCATGCCTTCCAGCCTGTGATCCAAAGCCTATTTAAGGGAAAATACCTGATTCTTTGTACCCTTTGCTAGTCAAATTGCTGCCAGCTTAACTACTACTTCCGTTGTTGTTGTAATCAATGTAGTTTCTTTTTTTCCCTTTAGTGAGAACTTACAGTGTTTCACAGTGCGGTGCAGTGCAGCAGCAGCTCGCAGTGAGGATCCATACATTGATACAACTGTGAAGGTACACTTCGTTGTCTTGTATTCAATGAAAAAGTTAAAAATGCATAGTGGTGTGGCACTTAGTTTCCTTATGCTTTCTCTCACTATGCTTTCTTTTTTTTTTTTTTTAAACAATAGAATAATATCTATAACTACTATTTGACTTTAGTTCATGACAAACTGCATTCTAGTGGTCTACAAATATATCAGTGAAACACAATCTACTATTACCTTTTAAGATCCACAATATTAGTGGAATGTTTCCAAATCTGTTAAAAATCTATAAAGAACATACATTTTAAACCAAATTCCATGTTTTGTTTGTAGATTGGAAAGAAGAGTGCACAGTTTTCCTTTATTGCAGCTGATAGTGTCTGTAAAGCCTGTGCATCTTGAAGCCTATGTTCTATCTTTTCCCCCCCCCGCTCTCAGGTGTACTTTAAATGTGAGGTTTTTGTAAGAGCAGCACAGACCTTTGAACAGGTCTATTTGGCAGATACTTTGGGTGTTTTTTTTATAGGGGTCTTTTTATCTTTTACAAGATCTACAAGATTTACAAGATTTTTATCTTTTACTTCTTCACATCACTTATCAGTAATAAGCTTCTGAATTATAAAAGAACAGGATAAATGTTAATAAAAATGGACTGAAATGGATTTTAAGCTAATATGTAAGAATTTTCTTTGAACATGTAGACAGGGGACATACAGGCATAGCACAGTAGAGGTGTTGTAAAGTTTTTAAGTGATGAATATATTCTTTGCCGTCCATAGAAACTGCACGTCTGAGACAGGACTGTAATTAAGATGTTACTGCAGTCAAAACTTTGTTCAACCTGATTCCGCACCGCCCACCCCTCCACCCCCACCCCCCTTCCAGCTAACAAAAAGCTCCCATCACTGATTAAGGTATTGAGATAAAGAATAAAAAGACATAAAAACTCTGCCTTGCCCCTTCTTCAATCTCAACTTTTCATATTTTTTCTATGGGTTACATTCAGGCCATCCTTTCCTCCAGTGAGGCAAGGGGCAACACAGGTGGTTGAGGGGTGTGAGCTGAGGTTTCTTGGGATGTCCCTGCTCTGGTCTGGAGTTTGACATGTGAAAGCATTATTCCTGCTGTTTTTCACATGGATTTCAGAGATTTCTGGCGCTGTTTCTGTCTGACTCATGACAGTTTCTGATCTCCTTCCAGGCCAGGCACTACTGCAGTCCTCAGCCTCTTAAACTCAGTAACTTTTATCCAGTGCAGTGGTGTGAATAACAAACCCTACACAAAATTCTAAGTTTTTTTTGAAAAATGTTAATTTACAAATACAGTATTTTATCTCCTTATAAATTTAGAATGTTTTGGACAAATAAGGTTGCATTTTTACATGTGTAGTACAGCTCCTTGTAGAGGATATGGTAAATGTTGGCTGAGGAGCACCTATTGAACAAATCAAGGTTGTAATTCAGAAAATAGAAATATATTCACTTGCCTATAGTTACAACTATAATTATGTAATGTAAGCAACTGAAATGGAACTTTTTAAACTATGCTAGGCAATCTTTTACAACTTAGTCAAATTCATTTGGGTTTTAGTGGTCCCTGTTAGGTACCGATCTTGGACTTGGTTATTTTGAGATAAAGCTAGAACTGCAGTTGCCAATTGTTGCTTAAGATAAGCACTCAAAGTTGGGAAAGACTATATCTTTTAATTAAGAGAGGTCAAAGTGTACACTAGCTGAAATTACAGAAGAGTTTCTTTGCTTTATAGGCTTGTCCACCTGTGTCGTTAGACGTCTGCACATTAAGAATGCAGCTCTTTATAGGACCAAGAGCTATCTGTCATTTTAAAAATCATGTAATACTTCTGATTAAGGCCAATACAGAAGATATAGCTGAAAGAAGAAAACCTACAAGGAGGATGCTGTAAGCATTTGTGTCTTTGGAGGATATGTCTACGTGTTAGGTGTTGAACTTCTAGGTGCTGGAGTTGGAAGGAGGATCCTCTGTGAAAAGGTGGTTCTGGAAATAGCTCACGGAACAGAAGAAAGGAGCAGAGGTTGAACATACATAGGTAGATGACATGGAAGAAAGGAGGGAGTATGATTGAAGTCATAAATGGCCAAAATCAACCAAATAAGTTACTTGGAATATTTAAAAGCTGTAACTTTCATGACTAATGTTAAAATAACATTCCTAATAAACATGTCTGTTACTCAGAAGAAAAATAGTTCTCTTGAGGAGAAAAAAAAAAAGGAGGGGGAAAAAAAAAAAAAAGAGTACTAAAATTACAAGCTGGCAAAATATGGTATAGCACAAAATGAAGACACGCTTTCTTCTACTAATATTTTTTCAAAGTTTGAAGTTGGCATTTTAGGAAGAAATGTTTTCTACCTCCTGTAAAGTTAGTCAGTTGAACAAGTGCTAGTCTACTTAACGCTGTAATTTAAAAAAAAAAAAAAAATTGTAAAATACTGAAGAGGAAGAGTTTGTTTTTTCCTACAGCATTTCAACCTTAGTACATTAAATGTGTGTTAGACTAAAACGACGTGTTAGACTAAAAGCATTCAAGTACTTTCTTATACCGTGTCATGGTAAACACTTTAATGGAGTTGCAGGAGTAAAAGTAATCTGTAAGTAAATCTGTACAGAAAATAAGTATACATCTTGGCTAATTTGAATTACTCGTCTTTATGGACACATGTAATACTACGTGATGTTAAAACACAGGCGAAGATGTACTTGATGGTTCCTAACCATGCTGTCTCAGGTTTATGAGCATGTATGTCCATTGAGTTACTAAACATTATGATATAAATTCACAACTTAACTTTAAAGTGTTCAAACATATTTATTTATGCATTTAGACTGTCAAGTCATGGCTGTTTTTTTTGTCCGCATAATGTTTATTTGGTCTCCAAAAACTCATTTCTTTTTTCTCTCCAGTTCCAGAAAGACTGGCGGCATCAAATCCAGAAAAAATCCCGATTCAGAATCTGGATGGAATTTATATATTGTAAACACAGTTTCAACTGTCCAGCTTTACAGAGAAATGGTATTATCCAGCTCCTGCATTTGTTATTTGGTGACCAAAGTGTTGTAATATAATGTCTGCATTTTATTGCTACATATACTGTAATATATTTTTCATGAGTAGTCTGTATGCTATTTCACTTGGCTGTTCTCCTTGCTAGATTTGTTCCTGTATTTTCTTTATTTCTGCCAAAGACCTAAACATATGCTATATCTGTTCTAGGTGGATTATAGTAGAACATACGAAAATGTGAAAACTGAGAGTTGCATCCATCTTCTAAGTGAAGCTCACTTATTAGTCAGAGCAGCCATAATGGACCCCAGTTTCCTTAAAGCAGATGATAAAGAAGAACTTTTAACAGCATTTAAAGAAAGTTGTGCTTTCCTAGGAGACTGCTACAGCAGGTATATGTTTTGGATGTGAAAGTGATATAGGTGTACTTTGTTTCCATTAATGCAACCCTAAAAGTTAAAATACATTATTGTTCATTATTTTACATTAGCACTTACATTCTGCCAAAACAGCTTACTGGTTTTCCATTCAGCATGCCTAGATATTTGTAGATATTTCTGTGTGTGCAGTTTTGACTGGTGCATCTTTTTAAATCTTAAAAAGAGCAGTGGCCAATCTGTTGCCCTTGACTTCATTTTACCCCTTCTTCTTTGTTGCATTCAGGTTTGACACACAGGATTACCACCTTGCTTTGCCTTACTACAGAATGTCTGGTTTATCCATGATGGAAGTTTTAGAGAGAGTAGTTTCACAAGGTGATGAAAAACAGAAATATGAAAGAGGATTTATGTTTTACTTAACTCATTCTCTTAATGAAGATTTAAATGAAGAATTAAGTCAGGTAGAGGAAAAACTTTTTTTTTCTCCTTCATCTACTGGTCTAATTTTGAGAACTAATTTTATTTTCTAGCTTTATGTGTCAAGCTCTAATGAAGTTTGCTTTAAGACAGCTGGACTGTATATTTAATTTTACATTTTTTTCTTTTTGTGTTTACAAAAGAGCAAGCAATTTCAATAACTGTAAAGAGAAAACTGTGGTACATCTGACCACTGTCAAGCAGCTGGGATGCCTGTTCCTAATGATCTGGCTTCCAATTACACCTGCAGATACTTCCATGATAGGAAAGTTTATCAAATTTCTATCATCCCCTGTTTCTTTGAAACCTCTTTCCTATAACAGAGCAAACTCTTACTTTGAACACTGACAAACTGTACAGATTGGTAAAACTGATTCACTGTGGTAGATGTTCTCTCATCCATGAGAGTATGGATTTGCTCTGAAAAACAAAGTTTTTACCAGGAAGGTAGGAGGCAGGATTTGCTGGCTCTGATTTGATCGCCAAGCTGTTTATCTCTCTGTAAGTGCTGTTTTCATAAGCTGTGGAAGACTGTATATCTGGAAGGACCGAAACTGTTAAATGGCACTTTTTTTTTTCCACAGGAGTTGACAACAAAAGTTATACAAATATTCTATCTTACTGAACCTGTCCAGCTGCCCCATATCATCTGCACTCCCTGCATGAGGAATGTATGTCCTTCAACAGCCATGAGTTACCTTCAGAAGATAGAAAAGATTATGCCGTCAGTGGTCCTGACACTTACCAAGGCTTTCATGGCTCTGAAAATGGGAGACCTGATGATGTATAAGCATGAGATGGACTCCCATAAGGAAGTAAGATGCTTAAAGCATGGGCTATTCACCCTTTGTAAATAGGCTGCGTTTTACCATAAGAGAGCCTTTCAGTTGCTCATAGTATGCTGTGTAGTCCCCACTGAATGTCTGCAAGGACAGACTTGGACTTCAGGGCTGGCACAGACTGGGACTGTACAGCCCACCTTGCTGCAAGAGGAGTCTTATCCTGACAGCCTTAACCAAGTGTGCAGAATTTACAAAACTATTAGTTCTTTCAAAGTTAAATTCTATTTACTGCAGTGTAGCAGGCTCTGTAGAGCCAGTGCTCTTCAGTAATATAGCAGGCTTATATAGCAGCATTCTTCCACCCTTTGATCGATACACTCGTGAAAACTTAGGTGTCTGTATGCTAACAGCCCTTGAAAGATTGCTCTTGAGAAAAATGCCCTTGGTGTGCACAAGCCATAATTTCTGTACCTAGTTATTATATACAATTTTCCATCTTCTGGAGCAGTCAACCCACTTAACCTCTGTGCAGACTGCATCAGAATAGACGTTAGTGATAACAAAGTAAGAATTCCTCATTAGTAGAAAAAACACTATTTGTCAAGAAATCTCTGTCCTATGTGTTCCCATGTGGTTTCAGATTGAGATTAATCTTTAAATTACATGTTAAGATTGATCAAGACAGTTGAATATTTCCATGTTACAAAGATGGAAGTGCACTGTCTTCTTGAGAGTAAGATGATGGTATTTTAAGAGCTTTTTAAATAGCTTTCAGAATTAATGCCCTCTATGGTTCCCAGCCTTGCAATTCAAGCTCTATCAGTGGGTTATTGAGCACCACCTGCTGTCTTGTGCGTTCACAGCAAGTTAAGGGGAAAGGACAATACACATTCCATCCCAGTGTGTAGGAGTGAAGAATGACAGAGGATCCTAGAAAATGAAGTGTGTGGGGGAGAGACGGTGTTTTTTTTAATCTGCCATATTATAAAAATGTTGCTTGCAGCTCAATTTTAGAAAGCTTTTTATTGTGAAGTTGAGAAAAATACAGCTTTACAGGAAAATAAGGAAAAACAAGTTGTATGCACAGGCATGTAAAAAGTTTCATTTCTACACATACCTTATTTTCTGTGTACTGTGCTTAATTTGTTTAGGCATTATTTCACAGAGAGAATCACAGATAGTCCAACCTCACTTGAGTAGGCTCACTTAGAGCACATTGCATAGAATTTTGTCCAAATGGCTTTTGAATATCTCCAAGGAAGGAGATTCCACAAATTCTGTGGGCAACCTGCTCCAATGCTCAGTCACCTTCAATCTCCAGTGTCTTTAAAAGAAAAATAGTATCTTGTCATGCTTACAGCCAAAAGCAATCAAAATTCAAGAAATTATTTAGCAGTTGCATATCTTGCAGCACATTTAGATCATTGTTTCAAGGGTATTCTCAAATAAAATCATACTTCAGCAAAGTAGTCTTACTGAATTTCCACTCAGTGACTTTCAAAACATCGTATGTGTTGGCTAACTGGGATTTTGTGATAAAACCATTTTTTGTGCATAGTAACTCCAAATAACTCCGAACAGCCTGGTACTTCCCGTATTCAGGACAAGGACACAACATCTAGCGGCGAGTGTTTAGCACATAGGTTAGAGGTTGATGTCTGGAAAGCTGTCCTATAAACTGTAGAGAGAGAATTTATCTTCTTCCCCCAACTTTCTTTTATTTCATCTGTCAGCTTGATTGCCAGAGCAAATACTGAGATTGATGGGTTGATTGGTATGTGGATTTAATTCTTCACCTGATTTATATCTATGTCCATAGACAATAATGGCCTTTGGCTTTGTTGGGCAACCAAAGCTCTTGACACAGCAAAAGGAAGGAATTGTTATTCCGACAGAATTTTCTGTTCATCTGAAGGAGACACAACCTGGGTTATTGGTGGCTGCTGCTGTGGCTTTATATGAGAACAGTAAAATGGAACTGGAGGAAGCAGACATATTTTTCAAGGTTAGACTGCAATTATTTTTACTTTTATTTTTCTCATAGTTGGGTTGACTCAGGCTGCTTGGCTCATCAGTATTGTTTCCACCCATTCCAAGGTTTCTTCTGAAAGAGCAGGGGATGGTGTAGCCAGTTTTGCTAGATGACTGTGGACGGTTGGAGCTAGACCTTCTGAAAAGAAATACTGCTTAAATCAAGACAAAAAAAAAAAAAAAAAAAAAGTTACATTCTTTGCTTTCACTCTGTTATGTTAACAAAGAATACCCTGATCTCAGATATCTTTCAGTTGCTTCCTAAGGCTGCTGCAGCTTAGCAGAGTTTTGATAAATCATTTCCATAAACTCTTTTTGAAGAAAACATTAGGATGAAAACATATTTCTAAAGAGTCAGACTTAAATATTTTATGAAGGTATGTAATGCTCTGCTCTTCTGTGTCTGAAAGAAGAGAAGTCGCTCTGTAGATTATGGAAAAGTAGCTTTTCTGGTCACTGAAGTTTTCTTTATCCAGAGTGGGAACAAACAAGCTTTTTTTTTCTCTTCTCTACAATCATAGAATGCTTAGGGTTGGAAGGGACCTACAATGAATTATGTTGTTTGAATCAAAATGTATGTATACTTTGGAATATTACTTCAGTGTGTGGTTCAGTATATTATGGTCCTAGATCTGTTATTTTGAAAGACTTTTATTGGAAATATAAATTCACAAAACTCAAATTCATTCTAATTTTTTTTTATAACCAGTTGAAAGTCAATTTAATATTAGAGATGCATATCCCTGACACATCAGATGTTAAAGGCTAGACGCATTTCCCCTGTGGGTCTTACCATTATCCCCAGCTGAGCTACACTATTTATTTATTTATTGCTTTCTTTCCTTTAAGATTTTTCTTTAGAAGGTGCCTGCTTAGCTATTGATACATTTAAATTTTCAATTTAGCAGGTCTGTAAATGCTTGATGAATAGATTATTTCTGACAGTGGAGTAAGTCTCTAAGAAGAAATCTAATAAGATAATTTAGAGTTGATTCCCTTAAAATCATTCAGAAAACCTTTTTACAGTGCTAGGCAAAGTATTATGTAAAATCATACCTAATAGAAGTACATCAGGACACAAAGCAACTACTGCCTCTACTAAAAAGTGAAAAACTGTAACTGTTTCTTCTAACTACTGCTATTAATAATTACCATATTTTGTGCTTAATTGCTGTTTTTTTGTGTGTGCGTGTTTTTTGTTTTGTTCTTAGACATTGTGCAATAGCGGTGAAAACACTATCCCTCAGCTCTTAGTAGATTTTTGGGAAGCTCTTCTTGTAGTATGCTCTCGGGAAGAAGTGCTTCAAGAACTCTTACTGAGGTTAATTTGTCAGTATGTTTGGAGAATATCAAAGAGGAAATTTCCTGATACCAAACCATTGAAAACAACAGAGGATCTGGTGAGTATGTCTGTGTGCTCAGAGAAAGCTTTATAATTTCATCATCCAGCCAAAGCTCATGCAGATACTATCGTGAGTAATGCAACTCTGGACAGTTGTTGATGACAGTTGAAAGATGCATGACTGAAAACATTTAACGTTGTGTGGACTTAACCAAATAGGTATTCATGGTTCAGGTCAATTTTACTATTTTGGTACATTTATAAGTAAGCTTCCAACAGGAGTTTCAATTCTGGACAAGAATAAGGGCTTAAAAAAAAAAGTTGTCCAGTGGAGTGTTTAAAAATTTTACAAAACTGCCTTGATAAGCAAATCTGTGAGTGGATGGCTGTGAAGTTTTCTGAACTGAAAATCTGAACCCAGAACTAAAGTGAAGTAACTCTTGAGTTTATTCTTCACCCAGTCATATGAACTAAAAGAAAAAAACAACTGTTCTTCGAAAGTATGCTACTTGAGAATTGAATTTGCTTCACTTGGAGTAGTTTCCCATTGATCAATAACAGCAGAAAGATTTGTGATACTAAAACTTATTTTCTTGTATAGATCAATTCCTGCAATCATTTTGGGTTGATTTTCCCCTGGGTAACTTTCATAATGGCAGTGGGATCTCTGTCTGATGAACATTATCCTGAAGATGTCTCAAAACTACAGGTATGAAACCTTTTCAGCTTATACCTGTTCTGCAAGTGATCATTTACGTTTGAACATCCATCTGTAGTGAAGAGAAAAAAAACATAAAACTTGAACTGTTAGCACCTTAGCGTTGCTCAAGAAAAAACGCAAGGTTGAGATCTTCATTGGTGCTTATAGAACACTCAAACTGTACTGCCATGTTTATCAAAACAAGGTGTAATAATAAAGCTGTTTCTAAGATAAGACTTCTGTTATCCAAATAAAGCTAAAAGACACGTTGAAATGGCAGAAGCAAGAAGTGCCTCAAGGATATGTCAGTAACAATGATATATTCATTTACAGTCTATTCCACACTTTCCCAATTATTAGTAACTGTAATGTTATTTTAAAACTGGTAAAATAAGTGAAAGCTTTTGTTTTAAAAGTATGGTTAGTTTTTCTTGCAAAGTTTGACTTAAATCCAAAAACAGCTTTTCTTGTTTTCAGTCTATTCTATGTAGTCAGTCAATCAGTGTAGCTTCAGCTCTACCTTTCTTGGAGTCTCTGTCAGAGGATGGCAATGTTGGCCTTGCCATCCGTGTTCTCTGCAGTACACGTCTGGGAAAGTATGAGGATTCCCTCGATCTGCTTTTGAACAAGTGTCCTGAGGCAGTTGTTTTATATGCTCAACATGAACTGAAAGATGACAATCAGGTGAGCTGCTGTTAAACTCGTGCAATTATTTTTTTAAAATACTGTTGTTCCCTGTTACATGTGCACATCTGAAGATGCGACTAGACTAGCTCTTCTTTCAGAGTAAAATGCTGACCTTGTTTTGAACCACTTGCTTTGTACTAAAATTTCATAGCTGAATCGCTACTAATTTTAATGAGAATACAAGCAGAGTGCCTCAGAAAAGAATAATGTGCTGTTTTTTCCACTGTAAATAAAAAACCCAGTCTCACCGATCAGTATTCTAAATAATACTTGACAGCATTGTGTAATATTCCAGATTTTAGTGCTAAACTGGGAAATGATGGCCCTTCAAATAAAACCACTTTTAAAAGTATTCTTCAAGCAGTCTAGTGATAACCAAGAAATGGTATGGGTTCATTAAGGAAATTAAATTATGTCCTTTATGTCCCACTTCCTCAACAGAAAGAGCTGTCCCACAACTACTCAGTAAATTGTGCACAGTTTTGTCTGCTAGAATCAGCAAAGTTGATTCCTTACCACCTGGAGATACCTGCATTCCATTGCAAAACCAAATTGCTGCTTATTTTCAGATCTGAAAGTAGTTTCTTTGCTTGTTTCCATGTTAGTGGTAGAGTGGTACAGTACTGAACGTGAAGACAGGTGGAAGAAAAGTGTTACCATCTGTAGAGAAAGGAAAGTAGTCCTTTCTCCGTCTCCATTTTTTGCAAAATGTACACACAAAAACCTAATTCACTACAACAACTGACAGGTTAGGACAGATGACAGAGTTCTACCACTATTTACCACTTACCACTTTGCATGGAGTTGTTTGGAAGGAAAAACCTTAATTTTCTTACTGCATCAGTGTATCACTAATGATGTATTATGTACACTTCTGTTCTGAACTTTAAGCATTCTTATCTGTAGATGCACAAGGAGGGTTAAAGTATAAAAGATGGCAGTGAAATTTGAAAACATTACTTACGCAAGAATGTTTCACTTCAAATCATTGTATAAACTAATTCCTGAGTTCATCTTAACCGACCTGAATTTGCACAGATCTGGTCTCAGTTCAGTGTACTTTTAGCAGGTGTTCTAGGCTTTTAATTGCAAACATTGTTAGTTCACTCTTTTATTTTGTTGATGATATTTTGAATTAGGCTCTATGGTGGAAGAGGCTGCTTCCTGAGCTTTACAAGAGAACCAGACTTGCTGGAGATGACAGTCCTGTTCATATTTCCTCACTTAAAGGTAAATGTCATGATAGCAACTTGACTCAAGGAGCTGCTGTGTGGCACACAGTGCTTTGAACATGGTTCAGCCTAATGACTGTCAGTGCTGTATGTGCGACTCTTTCACTTGGGCAAGGCTAATGGTGCTCAGCAGCTACCTAAGTAGTTGTGCTGTGTACTGCAGCACGGAGAATACTCCACAGAGGTGGCATTACTTTGTATTACCTCTATATAAGTCTTAAAAACTGCAGAGTGTTACTGAGAGTTCATAGTATTAAGCGGAAGAAAATGTCATCGTCTGTTTTTGGAGTTGGGGAGGGGGATGCTCACAGCTCTTCGATCACGGTTTCTTTGTGGAAACAAAGCCGTAGAGAAACCAATCCTGAGCTGACATAGTCCCGGTGTTAGGTGTTTGCGTGAAGACAGTAGTGGCACATAGCTGAGGAGTCAGTTTGTGTGTTTTTTGACAGAATAAGAAGACTTAATGAACATGAAACTATCCTTATTGTACATTCTGAGGCCAGAACAACACCATGGCTGGGTTGCACGGTGTAGAACAGGTTGCCATGCTATATCATAAAGTTCCAGTTTCTTGTGGCAGACTTCTCTTTTGAAACAGTATTTGCCTGCAATAACTTTGCATTAAATAAGATAATTGAATCATAGAATGCTTAAGGTTGGAAGGGTCCTCTAGAGGTCATCTAGTCCAACCCCCACCCCTGCACATGCAGGATGTCCTAGAGCATGTGGCACACGATTGTGTCATTATCAGAACATGTTATCACAGAATCCCAGAATGCTCGAGGTTGGAAGGGACCTCTAGAGATCATCTAGTCCAACCCTCTGCTCCAGCAGGGACACCCAGAGCATGGGGCACAGGGTGACATCCAAGTGGGTTTGAAGCTCTCCAGAGAAGGAGAATCCACAGCCTCTCTGAGCAACCTGTTCCAGGGCTCCGTCACCCTCACAGGAAAGAAGTTCTTTCTCACGTGCAGATGGAACTGCCTGGGTTTCAGTTTGTACCAAATTGCATCTCAGAAGTTGCTCACAGAACATCACGTACTGCAAATTATTCTGAGGGTACTGTGGTATATTTCTAATGTTTCCACTTCGTGCAAAACGGTCGAAGTAACAGGTCAGAATCCTGTAAGTATTAGTGCCACGTGTAGACCTGATGAATAGAAAGAGGTAGGGTTTTATTTGGAGATGTAGTTATGTTTAAATGCTGTTTCACTTGAGGTTTTTTTTCATAGTTGTGTGTGGTCCCAAATAATCTCAATTTGATTCCAATTTTAATATTTAGATAATCTGTTGACTTCAGTTATCAATGACATTGTTAACATTTTTTTTTTTTTGTTTTGTTGTGGGGTGTTGTGTTGTGTTTTTGTGTGTGTTTTGTTTTTTTGTTTTTTTTTTTTTTTGTCATTGCTTTGTTTTAACAAAACTACCCTAACCTCCCTGCCCTGGACAGAAGCTTTATCGTTTGTTACAATGGAACTGGAACTAAGGGATTTCCTCAATGTTATACCAGACGATGGAACTGCAGCTTTTTTCCTGCCCCACCTTATTCACTGCAGCCAAAGGAAACCACTGACCTAAAGCCAGTGACACTCTACTGCGTACTCAAATATCACAAATGGGCTGGAATAAAAAAGCAAGTGGAACGGTGGAACTACACAGGAAGTGTTATGGGACTCCCTCTACACGTTTGCCACTTTATGGCCATGTTGAAACATTATTATCAAATGACAGCTATTGTTTCTTGCTAAGCATCTCTTGACAGTTTAAAAAAAAAAAAAAAAAACACACTACTACACACTGACAGGACTCAGCTATCCCTAGCACTACCTGCCTGGTAAAAGTGGGTGGGGGTTGGTCAGTTAAACAACTATTCAGTTATTAGATGTAGGTCACTCATCTCCTAAACAAAGCTAAACTTGGCTGTACAATACCAGTGCCAGCCCCCAGACTTTATCCTTACACTCCCTGAATTTCATCAGACTTCATTAATTCAGCGTAACTCTACCCCTCTTGTAATTGTTTTTGCAATGGAAAAACAAACATCTTCAGCAGCCATAATCTGCTACCTCCTCTCTTAACTTCACTATGTTTAAGTATATTACTTGATAAAACTAATTTGTTGGCAATAGAGGATTATTTTGTTATAATCTTTTATTTGTATTCATTTTGAACCTCTGACACAAGTGATAGCCCACCTCCCATTTCCCACTGTGTAACAACTAATACTGACTAATAAAATGTGCCATCAGATCTGGGAGAAACACCTGAAACAAATTTTACTGCCACACACTTTTTTTTTTTTTTTTTTTAAAAAAAAAGAGGAACTTACTTCATATATCTCTTACATATTTTTGGCATGTATGACAATTCTTCAGCAGTTAAATAACATACAGCAGGAGTCATTTAGAATGTGCTAATTACCAGGCAGGATATATATATGTATTTTATTTAAAGAAAACATTATTTATATAAGTTTATATCCTTGCAACTCTCCTCGGTATGTGATCCTTTTGTGAGAAGAGACACACTGAATGAAATCTTCGCCAACCCATGCTAAGATGGATGGCCTGGAGCTTGTGTTTCCTAAGAAATGCCTCACTTGACAGACATCAGAGAACTGCTGTGGTAAAATGTCTTTCATACTGTTGTGCCTGTTGTACCATTAATTACACTTTAACTGATTGAATGATCTTGGGAAATAAAAGATGATTTGTCTGTAAAAAGAAAAAAAAAACTTGTTATAGCTATTTAAACTTTACTATTTTTATGGATATGGAGAACAGCTCAGAACAAAACCAACAGATCCCAGTACCTGTAACTTTTTTTTTTTTTTCCCTTTTGCCTCAAAAGTGCACTGAATTGTACTGGAATGTCTGTAGATAGCTGAGTATGAAGAAGTCAAGGTCAGGCTTCTCTGGAAAAAAATCTAGTAGAAGTCTATTTAATAGTAAAAGTCTATTTGTATATCTCTTACAGTTTATTTTGTCACCGCTTCTATCACCTGCACAAGTTTGGCACGGGATAGTCTGCAAATCTCAGTGGTTTATAAAACAGTATAGAAGTAGATTGTTTTTAACAGTCTTTTTATTCTGTATACACATTTTTTTTTACACACAAAGGATACAAAGACAGAATTGCAGGTTTTTAGGATTCACCTTTTTTTTTTTTGCATAATTGCTTGTTTATTTTTTATTTTATGTTATGTTATGTTAAAGCAAGGTAATAGTGCCTGTAAGGCTAAAATATCCTTTAAGAAGAAAACAGGACTTTATTTTTCCATACCGTAATTGGAGAGCAAGATGACTTGAGCTTTAATTACCTATTTTTGGTTTTGTTTTTAAACAAAGATTGAGAGGGAGTTTAATACTACGGACACTTCTGGTGAACAGAAATATTTTAACTCATGACCTTTTTTTAAATTGATGAAGCACCATTGTAAATTTTACTGATGGGAATTTGAAGCAATTGTCAGTTAAGATGCAGCATTCAGCTGCTTTCATTTTCTGAGCAGTATCACTAAGGCAAATATTTTGAGCTGATTTGCAATTCTGGCCCCTCTATTACAACATACATCAGTCTTATGTCATGGAATGTTGTTGGATGCGTGAACTGGTTCTACCAACGTGACTGACATGTCTGCACGACCCTTGTTGCATTTGGAAATATAACAAACATTACTGATAGCTAAGCTCCTACCTTCCTTTGGGAGCACGGTGTAGGTGGCTTCCATGCCTGCATGGATGTGATCAGTAACGTGGCAGTGTAATAGCCAAGTACCCGGGTTCTGCGGGACCATCTCCACCGTCTGAAATGTCCCCGGGAAGAGGTCAAACACATCTGCTCGGTAAATGCCTGTTTGCTTCCAGATGGAAAAGAAACAAGGGTTAAACAGGGAGGCATCACCAGGTGGCAATACAATATGTTAGCTTAAATGTACATTCCTATGAGCTTTACAGTAGCAGTTGAATGAAAAGGTTCTGTCTATTGCATGTCATTGCTACAGGACTCTCATGTCACAATGCATGTGCTAAAACTAGCAGATAAAGTGAATACAAGGAAAATTATGTTTGCTCTCTTACTGCAGACAGGAAAACTCACAGCAAACTTAGAGCAAATAATGACGTTTCTGTAGTATAAACCCTAGCAGATAAGCTCTGAATCGCTTGTGTATTTATCAAATATGAAATGCCATAAAGTCAGATTACAAAATTGCTGCTTAATACTTTAATATCTGACTTTTCACAAGAGGTTTCTCTCCTCTGTATTTGGTCCATTCTTAACATGGCAAAAATCAATTAACATTTGATCTTCATTCTTAACATGGCAAAAAAGCTGATGGAAAGGACCTGTTACCTTGTAATCAAAACTGTGGCCATGGAAGTGTGCAGTGTGAATATCTATTTCGTTGCCCATTCCCATCAAATACCAGCTTACTTTATCCCCAACATGCATAGTCAGGCCGTGCAAATTTCCAAACACTTTTCCATTAATGGCTAGAGAGAGAGAGGAGGAAAAAAAATATATATATATATTTGTGTCTCATTAATCTTGAGACTATTAATAGAATGCAAGAATTTAAAACTACTACTAGGCAAAAATAATTTTTTTGAGTGATCTATTCAAAATAATTGAATTGAGGATAATAATTGGCTATTATCTCTTTACTAAAGAAAACAACAGCATATTATGAATGGGCCTGATTCTATCTTGTATAGCTAACTAAAAATGAAATAGTTACATGTCCTATTATTATACATCATTGCT
Source organism: Eudromia elegans (assembly GCA_003342815.1). Taxonomy (NCBI): domain Eukaryota; kingdom Metazoa; phylum Chordata; class Aves; order Tinamiformes; family Tinamidae; genus Eudromia; species Eudromia elegans. Next base: position 2,087,789 of record PTEX01000138.1, on the reverse strand, counting down.
AACACCAGTGTTGCTCTCAAGCATTTGTATTTGCCACGGTTCATCCTTGTGCAGGCAGAACTGTACCGGGACATGCCTTCAGGACAGACCTTGTCTTTTTCCTTTTTTTTTTTAAGAGAGATTGACCATGTTCTGACATAGTGGTTTTTGGTTTTGTTTTTTTTTCAGGTTTTCCACCCTTTAACTAGAAAGTCAATGGATGAGAAAGTCAGATTTATATACAGTGCTTTTAAATACATAACTTTATAGAGTTTTTGTTATTTACATTGGAGCCATACCATGCATTTTATTACTTTCAAGGAATTCCTCATCCTCTTTGTCAACAAGGTGTGGGGTCGTAGAGTAGTTTTTAATATTGTCATCCAAATACCATGACTCATTCTCATCAAAAACCATAAAAAGAAGTGCAAATTGAACTTTCTTTTTAGCATGAAATGATGGCAGATAATGTCTGTGACACACAACAAGTGTGCCTATTAATCCACTGTAAGTGTCCTGAAATTACAAATGAAAACAATCAAATAATTTATAAGATGTGACTAATAAAAGCAGAAGCATTTTTAATAACAGACTCAAATGCTCATATTATTTTAACAAATTTCAGTATCTGACAATAATTTCTTCTCTCTTATTTGCTACCCACAGATCAAATTCAACTGTAACTGGATTTTTGTGTGTGTGTGTGTGTGTGTGTCTCACTCCAGTCCATGCACTTTTTAGCCATTTTTTATTTCCTGTTCTTTTTTTGTTTGAGGTTTCAGGGTCGCGAGTTGACTTCTACTCAAAATTTCATTCACACTTTCAAAATGAAAGCCCTCAGAATTTTTCCATTTGTCTTTACAAAATATGAAGTATGAGCATTAATCTGAATTAAAAAGAAGATTGGTCAAATAAGGATAATGAGTGCTTGCACAAAAATCTCATGTTTGTTTTCCATGGTTGCACATACAACTTCTCCTACAGGATTAATTAGATACTGGGAGAGCTATGAAATGTTTGCATTAAAAATGAATCTGAAGGTGCCGTATACAACAAAGGAATGAAGGAGTAAGAAAACAACAGAATAGGACTGGCTAATTCTGTCCCAATTTTCCTGCATTATTCATGACATAATTCAAATATGTGTCAAGGCGGGGTAGGGGGAGGAAATGGAGCCTTGACAGGGAAAGCAAACAGCATTTCAAGCTCATCTTCCTTCTGTTATATTTTATCAGATTTAAATATCATACCTTGATGATGTCCACAGCTGAATGATATGCCCAGGCAATGCATTGTGCATCCCCTCTTCCAGAACTAGATCTCTCGGGGATTTTCCAGATATATGTTTTTGTTTCACCTGGATTAAACAAATGGTGATTTTTTTTTTTTAAGTTTTTTTTTTTTTTTTAGGGGGGTTTTTTGGTTTTTTTTTTTTTTTTTTTTTTTTTTTTTTTTTTCTGCTGTCTGAGAGGTTGTGCTGAAATAGATGCTATTTTCATTTATGGCTTATTTTTGTCTTGAATTTCCTCTTCACAAGCACTGTACTGGCTCATTACTTATTGTTACTGCCCTTCTACAGATTCCTAGCTCATCCTACCAGTGTTCCTGTGTGTGACTGCACTGTCCAGTTTACCGTGTTTAATAAAATAATTACATCTTTTGTGAAGATCACAGAATAACTTGAAAGAATAGATAACATAAGCTATACTCCCCCTTATATAGCCAAATCTATTTTGCTTACATGAAAGGTGTAGCCAAGCTCTATCAAAGAAAACCTACTGATCTGTCCAAGGTTAGGATATAGCAATAATTAGCAGGGATATTTTAAATGTAGGAATATAAGTCTTAAACAGTTTCATAAAAATCTAAGAAGTTGGTGTTAAAAAGGTATATTTCATGCTATCTTAATCTGAAAGCTTGCTAAGATCTTTTTATAAGGCGTGAAGTTACCCGTGAGAATTAAACAAGTGGATGTTTGATACCTGGGTTAGTTACTGCAACCACAGCACTGTCTGTTTTCACTCCATGGGCATGTATAGAATAAGGTCGTGATGCCAAGTTCTTAAAAACTATTATAATTTTATCTCCAGTGTTGGACATAAGCAGTGGTCCTATTGGATTGAAAAGAAAGATTAAATTGGCTTTACAAATGATCAGAGCTGAAAGAGTTTATTATGTTCAGAGATACAAGCTTAATTATATTATTTAATAATAATGTTCAGAGATGTAATTTAAACGGAAATCTAGCCATGGAAAATACGTATTCACTATGATATGCAAACTTTAGTAGCTGAAATTAAGCATCTTAACAGAGGGCAAATTTCCAAAAGCTGGGGGTATCTGCTGTGTATCAGTTGAGATGTGGCTGCATAATTTTATGACAACTTTGAAAACACTGACCGGTGATCAGCCACAAAACCAGAGGGTTTTTTTTTTTTTTGTAAAGCAAGCACTGTAATATATAGTACACAGTGATAACTAAATAGCAATTCCACGTAGGTTTAGGCACTTACTGTGGGTAGAATTAGGCTCAATATTACTACAGTGGGATCATTGTTTTGTTTCATTGCATTTTTTCCTAGTTCTAGAACTGAACTTAATGATGACTGTACCTTGAATTCCTAGGTGCTGCTGCTTCTCAGCTCTTTCTTTGGGAGTACTGAATGTCTGGTCGGTGTACTCACGATACACAGCCTTTCTGTATTTTGAACCAATGAATTTGTCATCTTTATTTAAAAATGGATTGCCAGGGCTGTAAAAAAATAGAAGATAGGCATGGACATATGTCAGAAATTTCTCCATGGGTCTGATAGCATCTTTTGCAGGGGTATCATTTAACCGTCAATCAAAAATTTAGCTCAGTGGAACCGTGGTCACACAGACTGCTAGTACCTTCAACAAGTGCAATCTAACAATTGCAAAGCACTGCTTAGGTTCCTTTTCTGTAGCATGTGGCACTAAGTCTCTGCAGAGATCATGAGACTGGAGAGAGTTGGAAACAATCTGCTGCCACCACAGTCTGTATTGTGCTCAGCAGTATGAAAAAGACAGCTATGCAACGCAAAGGTGCAGTCATGATGGAAAAAAATATATATAAATATGAAAACACATCTAAGCCAATAAACAGATATAGACTGTTACAATCTACTTTAACTGCAAATGAAACTACATAGTTACAACACACACAAATTAATCAATTCGTTATTTAGGCTCTCCTAACTGACATGAATTGATTTATCCACTCGGTTCCCACCAATTGGGGGTCCAGATACTGGGAATACACCAAGGCTAAGGCTTTATTTAAACATGTCTGTGTTTTGTCACAGAGAAATATCTTTTCTTGTATCGATTAAAGAAATGCAGAGAGTGGAAAAAAGAGAAAACAGAGAAAACTGCGAGAATGCTCAAGATCACTGCTCGGAGGTCAGATAAACACAAGACAAGGACATGTCAGATATAGCAAGAAATTCACCAAAGGACAAAGTACTCATCAAATCTGCAGCATAAGGAAGACTTTAGGCATTCCACGTCAAGTTCTGTGCCAACACTGGTAAACAATAAATACACAGGCAACAGCCAGGATCCACTAAATTCTGCAGATGCCTCACAGATCTGTGCTGGATCATTTTCTGAACATGAGCTTGTCTGGTTCAGTTGCATGGCAACATTACTGAGGAAGGACCTCAAATTCAAGTGATCTTTGAAAATACTTATGCAAAGAAATTGTGTCTCAAAATGCCTAGATTTCTATGAGGAAAAGGATCATTCCTTTCTGCATTTTATTTTCTCATCTTGTGTGTATTCCACATATTTACCTTTCTTCATGAAATTGATGTCGCTCAAATTCCCATGTCCTGTTAGGAGAATAGTCCCATTCCACTTCCACTGCAGCAATGTAGTAAGTTTTTTCATGCAAATACAGAGACGGGTCCACGTTCCACCAATGGCATTGTTTCACTTCATATTTCTGTTTCATGCCCCCTGTGTAGTGATCTGCTGTCAGGCATGACACTTCAAAAACTCCTAGAAGTTATACAAGAAATAAACCAAAGACAAAAAAAAAGTCTATTAGGACTAGACCTTCAAAGTCTATTACCTCTCTAGTGTTTAGAGACTGAGGCATAGGCTGCTGCTCAAATAAGATGAAAATTGTGACTACTTGGGATGGTAAAAAGCAGCACATACACAGGAGCTAGCAAAAATCAAGGTCTGGTCATTAAAAGCTTGCTTCCTGTGAGCAAGTTTGCTGCTGTTCAAATAAGACTGTAGAAAGTTCTAGCACCCACAAGCTTAAAGCATCAGTTATTTAAAGCTTGGCTACAACCATAAAATGGTCATAAGTTAGCAGTTTCTATAAGAGGGAACAAGACTAAAATGTTAAAAAAACACCAAAAAATCGCTCTATTAATCCTGCTGATGCAAAGAGTTGAAAGATAACATGAAACTAAATGTAAATAAAAGAAGTAATGCCAAGACAGAATTTCTGCATTACACTAGGTAAGACAAGGTGATTCTTCCATAATATGTAAGTCTACATTTTTTTATCCTGGTCACTTTGTTCTAAATTAATAACATCCTAAATTAACACTTCTTGCAGAGTTTCAGCAATCACTTGATAGTATTTATTGTTACATATGTCTGTTGTTAGTCACATGGTTTGATATAAGTGGGCCAGACTGTCACCAAAGTGAAGCTGAGGAAGGATAAAACAAGTCTTTGTTCCTTGTTTCCCATATCTTGCCCCGCACCCATGGTGCAGGAGGCTGCTGCAAGCATGTCCAGCAGGTTGGCAGGAGTACCCTGGCGCCAGCACAGTGAGCTGGGCTCAGTGGCCGTGTGGCCTGCTGGCTCAGCAGCACCGCCAGGCAACGTGTCACAGCGCGCTGGATGAAAGGTCTGTTTTGGGACCACGGGCTGGGTTGACACAGGTGTGCTCCTTCTCCAGCTCCAGCTGACTTCTCACACATAGCTCTATTCAGCTGTTAACCACATTATCTGATCCTGGTAGTTGTCTCCCTGATTTCTCCCCCCATTCCAACATTAACCATCAATTACAGTTCTGATGGCTGCATGCTGATTGGGAGATAAGGCTAATTGTGCATTCACCAGACTAAACTACTTTTAGGTGAATTATGCCTTCACCAGACTACTACTATTGCCACAACAGACTAGCGGTAAGTGATTACAGCACGCTCTCTTTCTGAATTTGTAAACTTTGTAACTGCACAAAATCCCACAGCCATAAGCCGTTGACCAGGTCTGGGATTACGATTGGATCCAGCCGCACCCAGACTCCCCTCAGAAGGAGATTGGAAAGTAAGGGTGTCCAATCTGAACCTCGTGACTCCACGGGAGGGTGTCCTTGGTAATTCCGTGTATTATCCTGAATTTCCATGCAGTAAATAATAAGTGACCTTGCCATAGAATCTCGTGAAACCATCATCCAGATCACTAAAACCTGTTACTGTTTCTTTCACACGAAAGAAGTGCATTGTGCATTGTGTCACTCCAGCATTTGTTCCACAACAGGGGTGCACATGAGGATCGTGGTGCGCGAGGCAGCAGCTGGCAGCCCCTTGCAAGCCAATCACAGGAAGTGCCAGGAGGAGTTTCTGTACCTACCAGGTACTACTGCAGGATACTGGCCAAACAGTAACCCCAACATGTACCTTCACAGTCAGGCCTCATGACAGCCGTAAGAGAAGTATGTGGAAACAGATTTGCTGTATCCCGTCTTGTTCCTTTCAAGAGGAATGTGTTTTCTGAAAAATATATTCCATGGACGTCAACTTCTGACCCCACACTCATCAAATGCCAGGAAACCACATTTCCTTTACACATTTGAAGGCCAGGTTGATTTCCGTACATATAACCATTAATGGCTGTAGAAGATTTGAGAGAAAAAAAGAACTTTGATTAACACATACAACTGTTCTGCATTACGTATTAAATAATACACACCAGCTGTAATGCAATGCCTCAGACTGACAGAAGTAGTGATAGGGTAATACTTTATCATATTAGCAAACATAGACAATTGATTAAGCAAAGCAACCTTTAAAACCCAGTGTTTAAAAGCAGTCTGGTAAAATTCCATCCTTAATATTCTTGCAAGTATTTTGGAACTAAATAAATAAATAAACAGAGCAAAAGAAAAGAAAACAAACAAAAACCACAAATGGCACACATACATATATATGTATGTACATATGTATTCATAGTGCAAGAGAATCACAGAATGGTTGAAGTTGGAAGGGACCTCTAGAGATCATCTAGCGCAACTCCCTGCTCCAGCAGGGACACCCACATCACAGGGCACAGGGTGGCATCCAGGCGGGTTTTGAAGATCTCCAGAGGAGACTCCACAGCCTCTCTTGGCAGCCTGTGCCAGGGCTCTGTCACCCTCACAGTAAAGTTGTTCTTCCTCACATGGAGATGGAAATGTCTGGATTTCAATTTATAACCACTACCCCTTGTCCTATCACTGGCCACCACCAAGAACAGTCTGGCCACCTCCTCCCTACAATCATTCCTCAGGTACTTATACATATTGATTAGATCAGCCTCTCAGCCTTCTCTTCCCTAGGCTAAACAGACCCAGCTCGTTTAATCTTTCTTCGTATGATAGCTTCATATGATAAGATAAAAGGGGTTTCTATTGGTTCCAGCAGCTGCATTCAGTATGTGGCTATTGAGCTCCTTCCACCCCATGTCTGCTTGAAGGCCACAGGCTAAATGTCCAATGCTGTGCAAGACACCAAAGGGCAGACCCTGCCCTGCGCAGTGGAGCACACGCTGAGCTGAACGTGGCTGCAGGCAGAGGCACGTTTCATTCCAATGGAAGGGAAGGAGTCTCTGCCATTATATAGGCTCTTCTTCTCTAACACAGGGTCACAGTAAAATCTTATGCTGTAAAAGAAGTCATTGGTGGGCTAACTATAACAAATTACTTTCTTACAGTGCATTTTGTTAGATTCTTGGAAATCCTCATCATCTTTGTCAGTTTTGTCAGGATTTAGTGTAAACATCAAAATATTGTCGTCCAGGTACCAGCTGAGATTCTCATCAAATACTGTAGCAAGTAGAAAATACTCCCTGTTCACATTTTTCTGTTGACAGGAAACAGCACAAAAGACAACAGAAATGAGTGAACATTACAAGAGGAGCTTCTAAACACACACAAATTTAAGAGTATCATTTACAGACTAGGAATGGATGCATATATTGATGCTGCCCTCATTTAGAGAACCTCAAAGTTCCCTAACTGCTGTTAACTGGTTGAAAGGTACCTGTTGCTAATATTCTTTCCACCAGGACAACCTCTGAACCAAATGAGTACTTTGGTCTTTGAAGCTTCTCTGTGTTTCTAGTCACTCTCACCGTGTCTGGGACCTGTATGCCCGTGACTGCTCACTGCAATGTTGCTTTCACAAGATGGTGTCTGTCTGTAACCAGACCATTTTTCTTCCTTTTTTTCTCCTCCCGTCCCTCTTTTTTTTCCCCTTTTTCTATTTTGTGCATTACCCTCAGCACATGTGTGAGCCAGTTGTGCTGATGGTTGTTAAAGTGGCAGCTCTCAGGGCACATTTCAGAGAAGAGAAAGCAGATTCAGGTACGATGGTGCAAATGCTTGTTTTTCTCTTTGACGAACCTGTTTCCCTGAAGGGAGCAGAGCTCCTTTTCTGCACACCAAGAGAGGACCCACAAGGCCAGAACTGGTGTCTCTGATTGCATCAACAGCTGAATAGTAAAGCCAGGTTAGGCAGTCAGGATCTTGGTCTGTAGGGCCCACATCTTCCGGCACGTTCCACTCATACGTAAACATAGTGCCAGGACTCACATGGGAGGCTGGAGATTGAGTACCTAGTACAAAAATCAATGTTAAGATTAATGAACGTTGTTTATTTTGTCACATGACACCAACATGCATTTTGGTGTGCTCCAATACTTGCAGGCCCTGGCTGCACACTCACCTCCAGCAAATGTGCTGTACAAAGCCCCCTCATTGCTCTTGAGGTACCTCACACCATGTGGCTGGATGCTAAATGGGCGGCTGGCATTGTTTCTGAAAGTCACCCTGATGCTCTCACCCACTTCTGCCTTGATAACGGGTCCTAGAAGGGAGCACAGGGTGTTTCGGTCAAGCTAAGTACCAACAAACTTCACAGTCAAGTGAAGCGCGGAGCTCGTGGCAGTGGCCGAGGGCTTTCCCAGCACCGTGTGGCTGCAGTGAGAATCTCTACCATGCAACCTGACCCTCACAGCACCCTGCAGCCTCCAGACTGCAGTACCAAAGCTGCTATTCCTCTTGAAGGCCTGGTGAAAGGTAGGACAGGCCTCCTCCCTTTGGAAAGGGACCTGTGCTGTCAACCTTGCTCACAGCACGGCCAGGAGGCAGTCAGGCTGGAAACAGGAATAGCACCACAGAGAGATGCTCTCTGACCTCACGTGTGGCTACAAGGCCTGGAGACTGAGTGGCGTTCCTGCAGGTTAGGTGCAGGAACTATGGCACTGCCACCCGGGGCTTTGCTTGCACCCTAGGCAGCTCGCTGAGGAGCCCTGCGGCTGCCCATGGCTGCAGGAGGTATGGCCAGGGGCTAGAAATGACCATCCAGTCGTGTAAATCTTTGACATAAAATCATTTTAAATATCTTACCTAGGAGTCCGAGATGCTCATCCTCTGGGAGCCTCTTTTTATATTCTGTGAAGGTATGATCTGTGTACTCTTTGTAAATGGCTTTTTTATAAGAGCCACCAATTCTTATCTCACTTTGTTCAAAAAATATCTGAGATTCACTGTGTAAAAGAAATTATAATAGAAACAACTATTTCAAAGTCACCATGCTGTGTTTTTCAATGGCAGCAAGAACCTCATCCTTATTTTCTAAGCATCATATGTTTTTGAGTTTCCACTCAGTGGTCTGGCTGTATGCTTATATGCAATCCCACATAAGGATGTGCAGAAATACATTATTTTTCACTATCTTCTCTTTCAGAAATAAATATCCTGCTGTATCTTTCTTATACATCCTGGCATGCTTGGAGACTCATCAACAACAATTTCTGTTCTATGCTTCATAATCCTAATTCTGTACTTCTAAAATTTATTTTTATTAAAGCTTACAGAAAGTCCAAGTACAGTATATAAAAATACCAAGCATAAGCAACATTTAAATAGAGAGAAAGCATGAAGACTTTGTCTGCACTGTATCTTCAAAACAGGATCTTTCAACATTTCACAAGCACTATTCAAACAGCGAAATGTGGCTCACCCTTATAGACCTGTCTAGATAGGAGAAAGGGCAAAGCCACACTGTGCAGCAGCCCTTTCACCAGCTGAATTACCAGCTGTCTTCCAACTCAACATAATCAATCATCTTGAACTGTCCTACACTGTCTACATATGACAGTACAATCTGTCTTCATCTGAGTGAAATTACTGGCATTACCGCAAAATATACAGTAAGATTCCAAGGGAAACAATTGATATAATTTGTTTGGATATTTATCTTGGCATTAACATTCCATTAGAGGTGAAGACAAGAAGAAATTCTGCTTAAAACATCGATTGTACCATACTGCTCGCCTTATTTAGCATCCATATGTCAATGCCGCTTGGAAAGTAAAACATTTTAAATCAGAGGCATTTACCTGTCAGCAATTAATTCCTGTCCTGTGAAATGGTTCATTGCAGATGGGCCATAATTCCAAATGATTTCTTCAGCAGCAATGAAGTACTGTCTTATCTTTGCACTCGTGTTATGATTTGTTGGGGATTTTCCACACTCTCTTACTTTAAAAAGGGCCTGCATACCACCTAGAAGAAAAGAGTAGGCAGAAAAACTACAGCTTTCTTCTCTCTTCCTCTGGTTCTAATAGCTCCTGCTCTTCCTGGCACCATTCTCACACCACTGATGGATTACAAATCACAGATAAAGAGGAAGACAAATAGCATGCAGCAATGCATGCCGCCTAAGCTTAAAAAAAGCACACATGACATGGTTACTGATGACAGGCAGATCTGCAGGGAAAAAGGCATTTTGTAAAGCTACGACTGACATGAAGCTGAAGATAAGATCAGGGCAGACTGGGCTGACTGTTAGTCAGCACTTGGCAACAGCAGGAATGACCAGCTTCCTACTGCATCTAATCAGTCATTCCTGGGTCTCTGAGCCCTAGGAGTTATCTGTGGAGAGAGGGCTGCTAGAAAGTCTGATTGCTGGACATATAACCAAAGTAAGAAGAGCCTTTTTACAGCTGTAGATTATGCCAGCATCCTATTTGTAAGATTTAAAAGTCTTGTCCAAGATGTTTCAGACATATCAGGATTCTGCTTGATACAGCTATCTCAAAACTTGGAACCTCTGTGTGGCTGAAGCTGTAGATTCAGCTTACTCCCTTTAATACTAGAAATTCTCAGTCTTTGAGCACGATTTTGAATTCTCTAGTCATTCACCCTTTTATGACAAAAGACTTCTCTAACTCAGAGTTCAGGAATTTTATTATGAAAAAGGAATTGACTTATAAGCATTTCATACACTTAAAAAGTGCTGGAAACAGAAGACAGAGGAAAGAGAAAGCAGCTCTTCTCTGCCTAAGAGCCAGTGTACTTTCCAGAGTTTGTCTTTATTATCAGAAAAGCTAATTTATCTGTCCTGTGGCTGTCAATCAAACTTGGGATGAGCTCCAACTTTTTGGTTGGGAAACAAAAAAAAATCTGGTTATTTACTTTTGGTCAGATCTAGCATACATCATGGTTTTATTTGTCTAAAACTGGAGCTTGCAAAAGTGCAGCCAAATGACAATGTTTTCCATCACAAATACGAGTTGTCTCAATTTTAGTGGCCACATGCTCAACCTGAGCTAGTGTATTTCTAGACACGCCACTTACTGTGGCAGAGTTTTATTAACTGGAGGAGAAGAATGTCCCCTGGCTTATAACTATAGTGGGGTGGGCCTATGTGATAATGTCCCTCACTAAGCTTCTAGCTCAAACTACAAAATTTGTGATCACTGAAGCTTATTTTGTACCTTGGATGTGGTCGTTCACCTGGCAGCTCAGCAGCCATTCTCCAGCGCTCCTCGGGACCATGATAGCATCAATGAAGGTGGCTGGGAAGAGGCTCACAGTGTCAACACGGTGATTCCTTTCTATTAAAGTCTGTCCATGAAAATAGGCTGAGTGGACATCAGCTTCGTTACCCATGCCAAAAAGATGCCATTTTACCCTATCTTCCACACACATTGCGAGGTCTGGGAGGTATCCATACATATACCCATTGATTGCTGAAATAAATGTTATTTATTAGTTACCTTTACATAGATCAGGATCTTTTGTTGAGAACAAGGCATCTTGAATCATTGTTCTGGTCTTCAAGATAGAAATGATCTCAAAAGAAAAATTCACATCTTTTAAATGGGGCCAATATCAGACACAGCTGATGTGTAGAGCTAACTGCACAGCCAGCAGCTCCTGCTGGAAATGCGGAGTCCCTGTCAGAGCAAAAGGGATCTTTTTTGTTCACAATAACGGTGTAAAAATGGTTTTTTTAATTGCAACATTAAACAGCGAAAATAACAAAACTCTGTTTAGAGTTCCTGAGAAATTGTGCTGGCAAATAGTTTCTTGGCCACTAGGATTTCTATATCACAGTTTCAAAGGTTTGATTTTACAAAATTTGCCAACGTGCCAAATTGATAATGAGAGAGGGGGAGGAACAACAGAAAATGCTAAATTTCATTCCAATCATGCTGTTTCCAAGGCTGGCAGCAAATCATTAGTTAGTATTAGCAAGGAAAAGGCAGGCCTCTAAACCAACATTTTTTAAGAAGGCCTTAATCCTCTAAGAAAGAGTCCTACTTAAGATAAAAACAAAATCTACAGTTCATCTTTAAAAGAGACAAGCGATCAAAATATTACTGAATTACACTAATTAAAAACAGCTTTAATATAAAGGCCTCTCACAGTGCATTTTATTGCTTTCGTGGAAGTCCTCATCATCTTTGCGAACATTGGAAGGATCAGAACAGTACGTCCTGATATTGTCCTCCAGGTACCAGCTAAGATTTTCATCCATCACAGAGAACATAAGGATAAATTCAGCAGCAAAGCGTTTACCACTTTCCTTACTCATGGTACCTGAAAAACAAAATAACATATTCACATTTGTTAAAATTATGATTTCCTCCATTTTAAATGTAGTACTTTTAAGGCTTAAAAATATAAGTAAACACACTTACATTTTGTCATTGTTCTGTAGGACGAGTGTTTACATAAAACAACTCAATATACTCAGAAAGAGATTAGTTTTAATGGATGCTACAACATTACTTTATTAAGAATTAACATTGCATGTTGCAATAAATTTAAAATTGTTTGTCACTGTCATTCATACATTCTTTTGCATTACCAAATGAACACATTACACTCATATGTATTTATGGACAAAGCACTCCACAAATTATGTTTAGCACTCACAAAACTGAACTACATCTGTTACTACTAAATGGCAGCTAATTGAAAAGACAGAACGTTGCTATTCCAAAATAAACTGTAATCATTGTCTTTTCCAGGAAATACTTCACTTATCCTTATCAATAACCATTATGAATCATCTTGCATATTTGTTTTATATGTATTATTTATCTGTTTTTACCTTTCCTGCAAATTATTAAAGGTCCAACAAGTCCTGAGGCAACATCTCTTGGAGCATCTACGTGGGAGTGATAAACCCTGGTTATGCAATCAGCATCTCCACTAGCTGGACCTTGATCTTCTGTCACATCCCATATGTAAGTGTACTGGTCTCCAGGCTTCACAGCATCATCTCTTTTTTGCAAGTCTTTGGTGCTGTCAGGATAAAAAGCACCTGAGGAATGACACACAGGCAATATTAGCAAAACATGTTCACAGTACAGGGTGAGAATGACAGCTGGGAAAAAAAAAAAAAGAGTTTGAGAGGGTAGATGAAGCTGTGGTACCACCACCATCTGTTTAGTCCTGCCCTTCGTAAGTAGTAAATTGTCAGCTGTGTTCCTGCTATGCTTCAAAGTTGACTATATGTGGCAATAATATTGATCGAACATCTGAACACAGGGAATAAATCTCTAAAAACAGATGAGGAGATATTTCCTTTTTGTTTAAAAGACTCGCCACTTGTCTTTGAACTCTATGGGAATGCTTTTACTTTAGGGGAATATCAAATGTGGTCCTTATTTTATTGGGAAGATAACTGTATACTTATGCTAAAAAGGTAACAACACGAACATCTGAAAAACATTTGTTAAATATTAATCTTAGAATCCACCCTAAACATTGCATAGAGCCCCAAGTAATATAGGTGCCTCTGAAATGAGAGCAATAGAAAGGAAAGATGTAAATACTGCTCCACAAAGTTACATGTTTTAACTACATAATACATTCATCTGCTGCCACAGAATAGGCCTATATCAAGCCACATAGTAGATGTAATGAAAATGTCACAAAATATAAGAAACTTAGGTTGAAACACAGGCATTTTCTTTTGAATTAAGTATCTGCTAATGCTGCATTTTCTATTGAAGTTCACACTATTTTTAAGGCCCAGCTTTCTATGGCCTTATTACAGTGTTGCTTGCTTCCAGTTAATAGCATAGAAATGAACAAAACTGCTCATGGATTCAGAGAGTGGGTTGTCAGGCTAGAGCCCAACTGTTACATTTCATCACAGCATGTCAAGTTTTCTATTTTTCAAAGAGGACATTAGAATTATCATTGTTTTTTCTTAGGATGGATGTTTTGCTGTGTCTGATGGATTATGTTTAGGTCCACAGGTTTCTGTACTTATAAAAGACGCTAGAGAAGTATTTTAGATGCATGAAATACAGAATATGTGCCAGGAAACCTATAATTTTAGTGGAAACTGAAAATCCCTACCTGATAGCGGTGAGAATAGCCCTTGCCATGGCAAACCAACCCTGACTCCCTAGTATCACTACCACACATCTTAACATATATCAGACTTCTGTCTCATTAATTTATTTACTAAGCAGCAGCTGCTTCACCATTAGAAGGATTTCATGTATATCTCGTGCCTAAATGCAAGTTAAGAAGTTATCACTGTTAACAATACTTTCTTCGGTATGGTTTCAGTTTTTAGTTCAGATACCCTGAAAACCTGCATCTCTCATATCACCTTCATTTCAGATGAAAAGTTGAAAATGGCCTTCTTCATAAATCTTTAAGAATTTGGCTCTTCAAAAATACCCAAGTTCTTAATTGCCTTCTATGTTAAGCTGATTGTTTCTTGTTTTAAATCTGTATTTCTCTGAGCAGAAGTCTCTCTGGTGGTGAAATGACACCAATGCCCCAAAGAAGGGCTAACTGCTGGTAACTTCTGGCACAGTTGTTCACGCTTACCTTCATTTTCCTTGGTATATTTTACTCCATGGGGATGCAGAGTGTAGCTTCTGGAAGCAAAATTTTTCAAGTGGATAACAATGGAATCACCAACTTCTCCCTTAATGATAGGGCCTAAAAACCCCAGCCAGGAAGGTTTCTCAACTACCACGTCATACAAATTATTGGTGTATTGCGTATAGACAGCCTTCTTATAAACGCTTCCTATCCTATGTGGTCCTTGCTTGAGAAAGACTTCAGCTTGCCTGTGGAGAAAAAAAAACCCACACAGAAATGGCAGATACTCATTTCATATTTAAATGGTGTTAAATAGCAAGATGCTGAATAACGATTGTGCCTCCGTAGCACTGTACACAGCTATAGCTGTGGTTAGCAGCAAACACAGTTCTGAACCTACAGTTAGCCACACAGACGGACTAAGTGTTACACAATAGCCTGGATTTTTTTTTTCTGAATATTGGTAGAACTGAGATAATGTTTCATACGATTTTGGGCCATCCATGTGTCTATGATAATAAGAAGTGTAATAACAGGGGAATCACCAGCATTACATTGCATCTCTCTCAGTTGCTAAGTGAAAAAAAAGTAAGTTGATTGCTTCACCTTGCAGATTTAGGTTCATAACCTGCTGGCTGTCACAGTGGAGAAAAAAAATCACAATTTAAGCACAGAAGTTGATTAAAGCAGGAAATCTTTTAAATACTTATCTACCAGCTGAATGAGGAAGGTATTTTTGAGATTATTGTCATTATTTTCTTTTTTCTTAATTTGGTCCTACTGCATTATAAAGACACTGAGATAAATGTAGGCATAGAAAAATCATCTCAAATCTATCTTCAGTGCCTTAGGTATCTGAGTTTTCTATCTGACTGTTCCTGCCTTCAGGACGCTCTGCTCCTCCTCATCTGCTGCTGCTCTCTCCCTCTGCACATCCCGCTGCTCCATCTGTCCTCCCCGTGCAGCAGTGCCCAGTGCAGCTGCCGTGGACGCAAGGCTTCAGCCTCCCCGCGGAACCTCCCGTGAACAAAGCGGTCACTGTCGGAGACGAGTGTCCTCAAAGGAGAAACACAGCAGGAAAGTTCGAGCACAAAAGCAAAACCCTTCCCTTCAGCAATGGCATGTCATGCAAATAATCATCATTAAGCATTTGAGTTGTTCTTCTAGTTTTTACTTAGTAAGTATTTTATTGCAGTAAATTCACAAAAAGCATTTGCTTTTAATTAGTAGAGAGTTGGAAGTAATTTCTTAAGTAAGCTCAGAAAAAAAAAAAAATTTATGTCAGACACAAAATCCACTGACAATAATGCTATCTGTTTCAGCAACTTCACCAGATTTTCAGACTGATCTGAGTGCCTAAAGTCAACAGTGCTGGAAATTTAAACTCATAAAACTATACTACTTACTCTTCTTCTGCAAAGAGCTGCCCAGATATGATGCTTTTATTGCCAGGTGCGTAGTTCCACACTGTCTCTACAATGCCAATATAGTAATTTCTGGTCATCGCCCCTGCTTGGTAACAGCAGGAAACCAGCAAGCAAGTTAGGAAGAACAGTTTCATGTTGCATTCATGCACCTTGTGGAAAAGGTGAAATAAAAACAGAGGGGGGCACACACAGTTTCCCTTTATATGCTCTGTCTCTCTCAACCTCCTTGCTTGCTTTGGCAAACCCCCCTACTCTCCCCCTCTCCCAACCCCCTTGTTTGCTTTGGCAAACACAATAAAAAGTTGCACAATGTCTCTGTGTGTCAAGAGTAAACGTAAGATTCTGGTAATCTCATTAGTTCAGGTAATCTTCAAAGACATTTCTTTCCATTTCTGCCAACCTATTACAGTGCAAATTACTATTTAGACTGTAATCAGATTGTAAATCTTGTAACTGAGTTTATGGTACAGTAGATTTAAATAGACTTGTATAACTAAGCTTAATTGCATTCCTCACTGCCTTCACCACTGTCTCTGTATTTTGCATTCTAATGAGAAAATAATGCTGGCGAGACAAGCACTATAGGTGCAATTTCTTGCTTCTGCCCAATCTCCTGATCTCTCTCTCTGCCGATTCCTCTTTGTCCAGCAATCACTGACCTGATGAGACAGAAATGGATGAGGAAGGACTGAGGCTACCCAGATTATGTGCTCAAGTACACCTGGATGAGCTTTGTTCACCACTGCAGTTCCCTCTGAAATGTCAATTTAGGACAATTTAGCACAGGTGTGGAATATATAGCTGGAGGTGAGCAGCCTCTGAACCACTCACTGCTGAAGGAGGGGGATGAGGCTGCATTTCATTTCCAAACAGTTCTGGGATTGCTTCTGCCCAAATGAAAATGCAGCCTGGAAATCCCAGAAACTCAACTCTCCACCACATGGCCTTCCCATCTTGAGTGTCACCAGACAGGATAATCCATGCTTTGTAATAGTGCAAAACAGAACATATTCATAAAGCAGAAGATAACCCTAACTCTTACTATTATCTAAATTTATTATTCAGTGTAGTAGGTTTTGGCTTCTGAACACAGGACTTTTAAAAAACACCTAACAAATTTGCAATTGCTTTTTTTTTTTTCTCTCAAGTATATATCAGCAACACTATGGCTGTATTTGAAGCTTACCTAGACACACAAAGAAAAATGTAAACTTGCAAGTTGCAAAGATTTCCAGCAAGGATACTGTCAGTCACTTGGGTACTTTTTAAAAATATTTTTTGCAATTGAGAATCTGACACTATCACACTCATTCAAAATGTACTTTTCAGTGTAGGTCCACTTAAAATATTCATAAGACAATTTTCTTAATGTTCAGAAACATTTATGATTATTTTAGAAAGCAGACTAAGCTTCAGAATATAATTAAAGTACAACAGCTTTCCTTTAAATATATATAGACCTCATAGTATTTTAACAGGACTGTGATATACAGAAGAATTACTATTATTCATAAATAAAAGTTTAGACATTTTCCAAAAACTAAAATTCACCTTTCAGAATCTTCCAGTTTTGCATTAAATGGAGAATCCTGTTTCTCCCTACATTAATGTATTCAGACTCAAGTTTTGAAAAGGTGATAGACACTGTGTTGAAATTCTGGAGTTTCCCATTTTGGCAGCACATGCTCTGAATGATTTATGTAAGGTTTCTGTTTCTTTCAAGAATGAACGTCAATGGTCTGTTGGAAAGACCAGTTTGCACTAGTTGTATACACCCCATCTGAAAATTAATTCAGGTAAAAACAATTTTTACATCTTTCTTCACTACTTAAATTCAATTTAATTCCTTAACACCTTAATACAACTGAGAATCCATCATGTGCCTGTACAGTTTTTAATCAGTCCTCACCCAATATTTAAGGTATTTGTGTGTCTGGGTAGGTTCCTGTTACCTTTCTTATCAGAATCTCAAAAAATTTATGGAGTTGACTGAGTCTCCCAAGCCTGTATTATTAGTCTCTTCAGAAGCTGTTTAAAGAGCAAGAGATTCTCTTTTCATTTGAAGATAGAGCCAAAAAAGCCTGTGCAAATAAATTATTTATTTAAATCAGGAATCCAAAGTTCAGTGGCATGAATATTCCCTTATTGTTTTAAACCACAGGGCCTCACTTCTCATACTGAAGATGATAAAATGCTGAAAAATTTTCTGAAAGTCCTTAAAATTGAAAATATGAAATTGTCCTTTTTACTACAAAAAAATTTCTTTGATGAAAGAAAAAACAAAGCCAGAATATTCTAACAAACAACAACAACAACAAAAGCTTCCAGTGGAACCTACAGTTTCACAATTTCTTAATATGAGCAATTTGTTTAATTTGCTGCCCATCCTACTGTTCTGGTCTGCTGCAAAACCTTCACAGATGAATATCCTCTAGAGTTCTGGGGGGCTTACTTTGTCCTGTGATGCTCTATACTTTTTCAGTATGAAAAAGCTTCTGTACAGTATCTGAAAGGGAGGTGTGTTAGCAGATCATACTGTAGCAGGATTCACTTTTACCTGCAAAAAAGGAGTAATATGCCCCAAGATGCAAAGGTGGGTGAGTCTCCATGTTATTTTACTGCAAATCTCTGTCCACTGTTACTTTTGTACAGTCAGCCTATTTCTAACTTCAGTTAGATATCCATGACTGACAATAATGTCAAGGAGAAAATCACCTGCATTTGTGCAGACAGGGTCAAAACCAAGCCTTCACATCTACTTTCAGTTGGGATGTTTTAAATGCAGCCCTGCATCAGTCCATATGTCTGTGAGAGAAGCATGATGTTTGACAGAGACCAACGTCTCTGTGCTGGCTGAAGATTCGGGTAAGGGAATGACAGTCCTGTCTGAGCAACAGTAGTGACGTGCTCTGGCAAAACCATAGTCTGAAAGGAACTAACACTGCTGGCACTCTTACCTTTAGGTTGCAGCATCAAATTCTTATTTGCAGAAATCTATAAACTCAAAATCAAAACCACCTTTCTGATGTGTCAAGGATGTATTTTTCCTGTGGACCTGAGTGAGCAGCACATAGACCCCAGGTCTTCAGACAGGGGGTTTCTCCTCCAACAGCAGGGTGAGGGCTCACCCTGGCTCTGCCCATTTCTCTTTGCAGTTGAAGCTTGGGCCAACATCTGTGTTCTGCAGCTAGAGGACTGGATGTCCTGTTGCCTCGAAAACCCTCTGGAGTAACCAGTCATGCTAGTATTTCAAAATCAGTCAGTATTGCTTACAGAAATCTGATTTTAGGTACTAGCCAGGGCCTTGACACCACATTTAGAACTGAACTCACTAACTCACTAGTCAATTTTAGCTCTGCCTGGCATCTAGAGGTCCTTTGAGAAATAAGTTTGCTAAATTTCTAAATGTAACCTACTATTAGCTTTAAGCATCCTCACCATCCATTTCAATGAATGAACTGCCCTTTTAAAAGCTGAGAAGTCAGGTCACAGTTGAGTTCTGGCCAGGACAATGAAGATGCCAGTGTCTGGATTACAAATAAAAAGCACTGCAGAATCACTGCAGAAAGAACTACAGTGTATCCTTTGAACAAAAGTAGGAGATACAAGCCAGAATTCCAGAGGAAATGTAGACTCACAGGAAAATCATAGCAAAACATCAAGCAAAGACAGTCAAGCTAGCTCTATGGCTAATTCCATCATTAACAATATTACTGTGGGAGAAAAATAAAATAAAATAAAATAATCCTTATGTTTGCAGACAGTTAAATTCAAAATTTTTAATTGTCAGAGACAAATGTTCTGCAAAGTGGAAAAGAGAACAGATACAGGAACAAGAAAAATGGTTAAGAGTTTCCAGGTGCAAACTGTAGGTATTTCGTTGGTTTTATCCAGCAGATCTACTTCAATACACCCTGTTTGCCTAAAGATAAGTGTATTTTCCCCATGACTGGGCTGGAGCCTGAACAGAAAACCCTGCTTGTTTTCTTTCCGCAGTAAAATTGAGTCATTCTCCTAAGGCTGTGGGCTTTCTTCTGCAGTGTTTCTGCTCTGACTGCGTATTCCGTGCATAGTATTTTTCATTCAAATAATCAAAATCTTTTCCCAGCATTTCTAACATTCTCAAAATAAGCAGTTACGTGTCTTACAAGCATGAAGCCTGTCAGATTTTGCAAGCTATTTAGTAGCAGTAAGGGCTGGTAATTATTTTCTTTTTTCTTCTCAGAAAAACATTAACAAATCCATATGAATGCAGGACTATCATGTATGATATGTCATA
Source organism: Eudromia elegans (assembly GCA_003342815.1). Lineage (NCBI taxonomy): Eukaryota > Metazoa > Chordata > Aves > Tinamiformes > Tinamidae > Eudromia > Eudromia elegans. Next base: position 2,067,709 of record PTEX01000138.1, on the reverse strand, counting down.
CTTGAAAGACTATGGAAAACCAATTTTGCAGTTGCAAAGAAAACTCATTTTGTCATCATATACCTTCTTCTCACATACCTCTGAACATCCCTGCCACCTTGAACTATCATTGTGATGATTAGACCCCTCCTTAACTAAGTCCTGAGATTCCCTAAGGAATGCCAGGTCTTTATAGGTAAAGACCTGCTCTTTATGAAGACCCAGCATTCATTACTAATAACCTACACACCTGTTCTATTCTTACATGAACTCATTTCTTTATTACTTCTTGAAATCTAAAAGAAACTAAGTAGAATTTAGATATTTTATTCAAATCCTAAAATCCTACAGAAAGAAATCAGTTTTTCCAAATATCTGATACAAAAACATCAAGAAAAAAATTACAATATTGCCTTGAAACATAGAGTTAAATTACTTCGATCTTTTTTTTTTTTTTTTTTTTTTTCCCCCCTGTCCTTTCCACAGCTACTAGTTATGGTATGTCTTGCACTTCTAGCAGGGTTAAATAGCTAACACCTACAGAGCAGAATCACATTACTTCTGCAATTATAGGGCTGCATGCATTACTGCAAGTATGAAGCACAGATCTGGCCGTCTTCTCATTACAGTGCTCAATATAGCCAAATGTTGCCTATGCAGCTGCAGATGAGCCACACATCCCCTTCAGTGAATCCCTAAATTTCCACTGGAAATGAAACAATAGTTCTTTGAGGACAAGATGTATTAATAAGACTTTTCATCTTTTTTTTGGAAGATGATAAAATTCTGATTTTTACTGGCAAGAATGTACCTTCTCCAATGTAGCACAATCAGGGCAGTTACCAGCTAGTGTTGGATACTAACAGGGTTCCCTAGTAATTCTTGTAATATTTGTTTAAAAGTCTGCCTTTGAATACTAAAAGAAAAAGAAACCCTGTGTGGCTATGAAGGCATGAAGAACAGACAACCTCAGAGGTATGTATCTAATCTTAAATCAGGCCTCAGTGTCTTTCTGAGCTGTACCTCAGGAAGACTCAAGAGCCTTTTTTCCGTAATTGCACTGTGCAGCTAGAAAGCTTCTAGTATAGAATGGGCTAACTTTCATGACCATAATCATTCTGTCTGTAATTAAAATTCATTGTTTAGAAGTGTGAAGGGCTGATTTCAGTACACAAAATCTCAGTAGAACATCTCCTGCCACAGTAGGCTTTGAATCAGGCCCTTTCAGAACAGGAAGAGGGGAAAGAAGAGGACTATAAATGCATGCTTATATACAGTGTTTTACTCAGAGAAATTTCAATATGAAAACAGTCCCATAGCATTTCAACATCCCTATTGCCAGAACAAGCTGGAGAGTCAAAAGAAAAAAATAGAGAGAGATCAGGGACAACCAGACAAGTTAGGAAATAGTGCCTCCTTTGGAAAATGCATTTCAATTGCCTTTGATCTTTAAACAATTCATTTAACTTTACCCAAAATAAAGAGATTAGAGGGAGAAAATTTAGGACAAGTGTTTCATTTGTCTTTGCAGCACCCAAATCTACCAGAAGAAATGCTGGAGAAGTCATTTTTCTCTCTTTTGTGGTGTTTTTTGTTGTTGTTTTTTGTAGCCGTGAAGACTTCCCTGCCATTTCAGTTAATCCCAGCCTGCAAAAGAGGAGGAAGTGAAAAGCCTTTTTTTTTTTTTTTTTTTTTTTCCCACTTCACATGAGTAGTAGAAAGATAATAGAAGAGTTGCTCTGGCTGTTAAGCATCCACATGCAATCTACTCTCAACATACCCTACACCCTCAAGAAATGACCTCTCTGTTCCCAAGGACAAACTGACAATACTCCTTTTGACTTCCCTGAAAGTTGTCCTGGCTTTCAGGTTAATCAGCCTGTTTTTTGTTAGCCCATCAAGTGTTTTGAGAGATTTGACTCATGCCTTGACCTTATTGTAGGCTGCTCCTACAATAAGCGCTCACAAGCACCTTCCTCGCCCATTTGCTCAAGGCCCTCCTTGGACCCAGCAGTTTCCCCATCCTCCCTGCTCAGCATCTATTACCTGTTGCCTCTTCCTCTCTATACTGTGAAACCCGTACATGGGTAATAACTTTAAACTGAATGTTAGAAGAAAGGTGCTCAGAAATGCCTGTGGTAACTATCTCAACACTGATGCTGAATTCCCTGCCTTCTTCCTTCTCAGCCTTTGTCTTAAAAGTGAGCAGTCTGCAATCCTTGTCTGTCACAAGGAATTTCTGAAGGAATCAATGCAATGAATTTACTATCAGTATGTGTCTTCTGTTACTAAAAATACAGTATCATAGGGATGGCATAAACCAAGGGCAGGTCCTCAACTGAGTGAAATTGCTGAAGCTAAACTGTCTTGGAGCTACTGAAGAAATAATCTCAGGCCATTTTTTTACCTGAACAAACACAGAATAGGTCCCACAGAGTGTGCGTTTCAACTCAGCAGCCACTTTGAGGAAACAGATGATCATCTGAAGTCCACTAAGGGCTATGAGGATAGAGAGCAGAATGATGTTCCATTCCACTACGTTTGCAGGTTTAGTGCATCGAGACCAAGCAGAGTAATTTGTGAGGTACCTATTAGAGAAAGAGCAGTATGAGGCAAATTAAATATAGTTCATGCAATTATATTCAAATACATGTTATTTTAGCTGTAATATGTAAAAATAAATAAATAAATAATAAATGGGCTTTATATGTTTCAATTCCATGAGCAGGGCTCTAGTCTTTCATTACACCAGCATAAATCCTGCACGATTTCATCTAATTCAGCTGAGTAAAATGCCCTACACTGGTGCAACTGAAACCTGATACTGGACCAAAGCTCCTCAAATGCATCTGCCTCACTGATTTTTTTCTGATATCCTTGTTGCATAACTGTTAGAGCAACCATGGCATTTTCTGCAAATGGCATAAGCCAAATTTAAAACAAGAATATTCCCTCTATTGGCTTATTTTAGATTTTGTTAAGTCTAGCTGTGATCAGTGGCAAGTACTAGTGAAGAAGGGCACTCCCTGAGGACCTCATCATTTGCACAACAGACATTTGTGAGCTGTGTACTTATAACTGTGAGACATGGTACAGCCTGGGGTTAATTCCAAGCACCTTCAGTACAACTGCTCACTCACTGTCATTTTCCATTTGTCTAAACATTCATAGCTGTTATGTTTCAGCTTAATCTGAACACTTCATTCAGCACCTGGTCTTTTATGTTGAACTAAAGTTCCCTTTTTAAGTTCCTCTGTTTCTAAACGGGATATTGATATATTCACATCCCATTTCCAAGTGAAATGGTAATGATGGCAATATATAACAGAGATTGCAGGATCTACTTCAGTGTTTTCAAATAAGGTTGACTTAAGTAAAAAAAAAAGACATACCTATAGTTTATAAATGGCTATTCCATTATTTTATATTTTATATATATATATATTTCTACTGTTTCTAAAGAAATTTGTTAGTGATCTATGTGAACTAAAATGCAGCAAGAAAAGCTTGCATGACTTGAAATATTCAAATATTACAAGGCTCAATCTTTCAAAGGGAGAATGTAAAACTTTGCCAAAGCAGTGCCTCTAAATCTGGAACCAATCAAAACCTTCCAGCTGACGGCATGGTAGAATTCTCTGAGATTTGAAAATTAAAATTACTCCGTTAATAAATACAAAAATGCCACCTATGATCTCTGAACTAAAAATTTAACGAATTTGAGCATATATTCTGAGGAAGTATCCATCTACCCAATCCAATCTAAAGTTATATTCCTCACTAGGTATGTGACTGACCACTGCCAGGTAAAGGTTACTTGGCTAGATGGACCTCCAGGTTTGATCAGTACAGAGTCTTAGATTTAAATTTTTCTTGTGAGGATGTAAACACTCTTTTTTTGAGGATTCCGGCACACATTTAAGCAGTTGAAAAAATTCCCTCTCACAATACATGTCATGTGTGCAAGAGATTGTACCATTTTGTGTGAAGTTCTGAGAGGATATGTCTGGCTTTTGTTTCAATAGACAGTTTCTTACAAGAGAGTTAAGATAGATATTTCTTACCCTCCAGCAGTATCTTTGAAGATATAATCCCATCCAGTTGATGAATTGCAGAAGGGGCCTTGGATCAATCCCACAGCAGAAACAATAGAACTATACCCAGAGAAAGCAATCCCAAGTAGGGCCAGTACAATTGAAATAAAACTCTGAAAAGAGAAAATATTACAGCACAGGGACAGTCTGCAAAGTAAATAAATTCTTTCACCCTATTCTTCCTCAGGGCTGAATTTCACATGTGTTTGTCCTAACTTTCAAAATCCATAAAGAAAAATACCAAGCAAAGAACAGTAAACACGCACTTATAGAATAAAAAACATGACAGATTTTAATACAGCTTTACATCTCTCCATTATATATTGTTCTGCAATTTTTTTAATTACATTTTTGCCAGATTGCATCCCAGACTGCTACAAGAACACACATATTAAATATGCCTGCATCCCAGACAGTATAGATTGAGTTGTCACTGGATAAAATAATTTTCAAATGATACAAGCAAGGTGATGAAGCTATGCAGTGAGGAACCACTGACAGTGGTTGAAATAGAGTTGAAAACTCTCAGGTTTTTATAATAACTTGCCAGACTTTTGTGCTTATTTTTTCTTATACCCTGCCTACTTAATCAGAAGGGAGAATCCATACTTTCTATGACCTCTCAACCCCATGGAATCCTTCTCTGTCAAAAGAAGCAGAAACAAAGGAGAGGAGAAGGCAAAAGGATGTTTTTCAAAACACAGGAACAGAAAGGCACTTGGAACAAATGCTTGAGAGACACAAAAACAACAGAATGACTCACCCTGTAGGTTTTGTTACAGCTCTCACTCTGGCAGCACCGATAGAACAAGTTACTCTCCAGTGTTATTAGAATTACTGCTAACAGAAGGATCTGCAAAGGGACATCAAAAGGTGAGCTAAACAATTGCTGATACTAAAGCCAAATTCCCTCTGGCATATACAAGGCAGGAATTGTGCCTGTTGAGTTTTTTTCTGTAGCTTACTAGGAAAACACACATTCTGAAAGCAAACCTCGAATCTGCATCTGTTTGGCCACTGCTCTATTCTTGAAATACAGGAGGACAGTGTCTCCTATCACAGCAAAATGCTGATAGCATGGATGCAGCTAGAGTGGTAAAGCTGAAAGAGTAAAATCAAACTCAGAAATAAAAGATTCACTAACTGTGAAAGGAAGGATGTTTTTATAAATATAACCCTATCAGTTCTGTGTCAGCTTTTCTGCAGTTACATTGTCAGGGCATTGCCTTCTACTAAGAGAGTTAGCCTAGAAAAACACAGTGGTACAAGCTTTCATTTTAATCGCCTTCAACTCTCAAGAGAAAAATACAGGAAGAAAAAGATAAGGATTAATTAAAAAGATTATGGTACCAGCAATATTAGCTGGTTTTAAATAACCTATTGCTTGAAACTACTTAAAATGCCCTCAAGGAGCCCTGCTGACATTACAGTTTTCATCACTGTGACGATCTCTAAGAAAAATTCCATTGAGGGCACAGCACTATTCTCTCCTCTGCTCATGGCTTGTTGGGAACAGGTTAATTTAAAAAGACATTTAACATTTTTAAAATGCTTAAAAATTTAAATGTTTAAAAACATTTAAAAGTTGTTAATATATGGGTAATAATCCTGAAGATAGAAATGTTTCAGAAGATGAATCTTAACTTTCATGGTTAACCTTTTCCACATTTTAACTATGCTTTTTCCTTTGAATTCTCTGCCCAATAGCATTTTCTTGCTTGCTCTATGTCTTCTACTCGTTTGGGAGTAACATACAATTTCAAAAGAAGGTCTCATATTTTAATATCTGTCCATGATCTGTACCTTCATATGAATATCTTACACATGCACATTAGCTGTCTTTGAAAGGCTAATGAAAAGAAAGAAAACAACTGTTTGTAAGCACTTGTGTGACCTTGTTGCTTTCTATCCAAAGGCTAGAGCTCTTTGTGTAGATAGTGAATGTGAGCAGCATAGAACTCACTTTGTTGGTACACACAAGCATATTGCAAACGCAATGCAAAAAATGTTTCCATGCCTGTCACAGTGACAACCTTTTGTATTTAGCCCAACAGTTTAGCCTGATGTAAATCTTGATGTATTGTGAACTGTAATCCAGGCTTCTGAAAGAGTGTATAGAGCTAATAGAGAGATCTGAACAGTTTAGGAAGTTTTTGTAGGTTTGTTTTGGTTTTGCTAAAAGAGTTTTAATTCAAATGCCACAGAACACTAAACCAAAACAGTACCTGAACCAATAATAAAAGTGTAACTTACACATAAACAAAAAGCCAGCAGAAAAGTCACATATATGAAATTAAGTAGCTTGTAGTGTTTTTTTCCAAAATAATCCATATTCCCCTTAAAAGCCTAACTGGCAGAAATACACCTTGCTGCACAGTGTATCCTTGCTGCACAGTAACCCAAGACTATTTTCAGTAAAACGGTTCATTTTATTTATATATATATATATACACACATACACAGACACTCACAAAAAAAAACCCAGAACCAACACTTACCATCACACCTGAGAAACAGATCCCTTCAAAATACCACACGTGGTTGGGAAGCTGGTAACTGGCAGCATATGAAGTCTTCCCATTAGGGAAGTATAATAGGATGTTAACAACAATACTCCAAAGTGCGAGAGGGATCAGCAGACAACTTAGGCAATTTCCACAAGTCTCTAAGCCCATCTCTCAAAAACTTCAGAAGTTTTGCTCATCTAAGCTAACAAAAAATTACAAGGTTTTTAATTATGAAAAGTGTTTTGACTGCTCTAGTGTGATCCAGTCATTTCATAGTCACAAGAGCCTGGTGACCAAAGCTAATGAAGTGCTTAGCTGTTAACAGAACAACAAATATTGCTCTCTGAAGGCTTTTTCCTTCCAAGTATATGTCTTTAAGTAGCAATTTCCCATCTAAGAGCTAACCAATCCCCTAGCGATCTTCCAAAGTGCCTCTGGATGTAAGACTCAGGAAGGAACTTCAAACTGGGCTACAGCATCATCACCTCCTAAGTCTGTATCTGGCATTTCTCATTTCCTAGAGACAGCTTAGAAACACACTCCACCTGGGAGCTCACATTATTATGCAAATACTTAGTGCGAATACTCAGCTTTATGACACCTCAGCTTTTTGTTACGTTACAACAGTTAAGGGGTCTGTCAAAGGATAAATACATTAGATGCCTTTACAGAACGGCTGGCTACATGTTGTCTCATACAATAGAATTAATGTCAAAGTCTAGCAGATGCTGGCCCAAGGGTGACAGCTATTACTGTTGCCAACTTGTATCCACAGGAAAGCTGAACAAAAAAATGGAAATACTTCACCAGAACAAACACCAGACCAAACTTTCGGCAGAATTACTTTCACACTTAGATTATTCTTTCCAGAGGCATTATCCAGTGAACTGTTGCCTAATATTTCTCTAGCTGTTCTATCCTGCGCTCTTATAGCTGCATATGTACAGGTATGGATTTGACCTAAGTACCTGTGACTTCTCACACAAAGAGAGGCTTGGTTGCTTTTTGAAATTCATGGCTAGTTGAACTGTAAAACCCAAAGTCAGATGCTTTCCTCAGTTTTATTCATCATCATTCTGACAACTCAAAGCTATTAAGCATTCGGTGCTGTAAAAGAGAGGCAGAGCTGTTCCAATGCCTGCAGCGTGGCCATGGCCTTCTTTCCTTGCCTACATGAATCGTCAGAGAAGTAACTCAACACTGAGTACATAGTTTACTCAATGGGAAAGTCTAGGTCAGAAAAAAATAAACAAAAAAACCCTTTGTGCTCTATGAAAAGGAAGAAAACTGATTTTAGAAGCAATGATGTCATAATATCTCTTCCTTTTGTTTCTTCATGAGCTGTTTTAGGCCCTGCACACATCTCTCTCAAGCTATCTTAACTCTGCTGGGATTGCATGTTATCATATGTTACATCGACTGCTCTCCTACTAATTCTGATGAGGTCACAAAAAGAAATGGGTGTGATGATGCTACTACAGTTACTACATTTTTCCATCCATATTCTGTAACTTCAACTTTCTTTGCTTCCCTCTCTGCTTCTTCTTCTTCTAAGATGCTTCATTTTAAAGTCCTCAGACTTTACTCTGTAAACCTCACTACTTTCCTTATTACCTGTTTTACTCCCCTATCACCATAAGCATTGTTTTTAGGCCTCCTTCTAACTGACATTAGCAATAAAGCTTCCTTTGCAGACCCACAGGCATGGACAGAACCCATGCTATCAACACTGACTTACAGACCACAGAAAAATAGATGGCTGAGTTAAAAGCAGGCATGTTGCAAACCCACATTCACAGGACTTATTACAAAACTCAGAAGCCATATAGTGACTCTATAATTTTTTTAAAAAACAAGAAAATTACTAATTGGATTACCTTTTAATCCAATTGGCTGTGACTATCCATTGCAATTTGTTTTGATTAAAAGAAATTTCATGGAAAATGACACCTGACCCAGAGAGTTCATTCTGAGTACAACAATACACAGCATGGTTTATTTTTTATTTAAACTGAGCTCTGCAAATACCAAATCAAGCTTTGTTTTGTTGATGACATACTGACTGCCAAAACACGAAGCAACAATTTTATATTAAGTGTTAGGCAAACATGTCAAGTCCCAACTTCAGTTTCTCATTACTATGTGTTGCAAGAACCACTTTCTTTTTCCTGTAAATATCCATGATGATGAGCCCATTACCATAAATCACTGTTTATCTGTTTATTCTGGGCAAAAGACTTCTCTGCTACCTGGTTTTCTGGGATTTAACTAGTAAAAGTCCCAAAACACTGTCTTATGCATTAGGCATTGAAGTGATTTGGTTTATTTCCAAGAGATGACAAAATAAACAGTGACTTAGCAGTAATGCTATGCATTAATGCTACACAGAGATGAGCCACAGTTTTAATATTAAATCCTAGGCTAATCATTCTCTCCACTGGCATTCTCTATACTGACTCAGTTCTGTGATTAATTCATATGTATCAGATACAGATGTAACAACCATGCAAGCATAAAGGCAAAATCCGTTTATGTGGGAACTATATCCTACTCCATCAGGACTCCACTTTACCCTTCCTCCTGTCATTCAATACCCAATGTCATCTTTTGAACACTTCCATTTATTTTTCTGAAACAGCTATTTGTGCTGCACAGATTTTGCTTGGAGAACCACCTTGATTTCTGCCCACTTTTAAAGACCATCTTCCTCATTATGAGCAGTACTAAGTATGCACTGTAACTGTTGCTATTCTTTTTCCTCTAAGTAGAAATTAACCTGCCTGGTTTTAAAAAAAAAGCAGAAACTGCTAGATTCCAAAATGTGTCTGCATTTTTTTTTTTTTCAGATTAAGTGGCTTGTCACATTGTTCATCCATTGCAAAATACTGGTATTTTCACTTGCACAATGCCACTGCCAGAAGCACACCAACCTTGCCAGCAGCAGTGTCGGTAGCATACTTAAGACTCCCTTTAACTTGTGATAAAATATCCTCTGTAATATCCTACAACCTAATCTTCAATGGTTCTTACTCAGGATCTTAGATGAACACTGCCTGCAGGCTGCCTCCTGCTGAAGTTTACCATTTCAGATTAGATTATTTGATTAACCTATCACTGATGACCTGAATTTCCACTCCATTTTCTGAACACAGCTACCTGGGGGGCTGGCTGAGCAAGGCATAAACAGGAAACAAGCACATGTTTGCTTTTGTTCTGGGATCACGGGCAGGAAGTGCTCGCTCCATGGGATTGCAGTAGAAGGGCCTCAGGTCCTGCAGGAACCCCCTTCCATTCCTGGGAATGGCCATCAGCAAGGAACAGCTAACCTAGACCGAGGACGGAGTCTCAGCCTACTCACAAAAGTTGTGTTTGTCACAGGGCGTCATTAAACCCTCACACTCTTCTTGACACACGTCTCAGCTGTGAGTAGCCCCAGCTGTTTGGCTCCGCTAAATGATCTCACTCTGACAGAGCCTGCTGCACGGTAAGGAAGGTTATAATCTGGCTGCTTTACATCCATACTCTCAAGCTGCCATTTCTTTCCTCTCAAATCTGGCAAAGACAGTTTCATCATTAATTTACATGCAGGAAATGAAGCACTGACATCTGCTGGATATTTTTAATACAAATCTTTATTTGTGAAATACAGGAAGAATTCTGAACAATCCACATTTTATTTTAATGCATTTTTTTGCAACTCTAACCTAAAAACAAGAATTACATGGATCTGCCTTTGATTATCCATGTTTAATACTGCTGCCTTTTTTTTTTTTGTTCCAAGTGACTGTTCATTTATTTTGGGTCAGACTAGTTTTCTCTTCAATACATCATGAGCATTAAAGTACAATTTTATTGGGAAAGCAACATACAGTACAGAGCTGCTGTGTCAGCTGGAGAAAAATAACGTGTACCTTTATTGACACACATGCTCAGTCAGTTGTCTGCATTAAAGTGAAATGAACCAAAGCAATTCAGGATTCATTCTGCCTTTAGATGCAGTGATAAGCCCGTACACGATTCCAACAACAACGAGTGCCAGGTGGCAAAAAAAAAAAAAAGCCTCAGGATACTCAACACATCACAAATGCACCAACTTCAGCACAGGTTCAGGTTTTCTAGCAAACATATGTCTGTGTGGGGAAATGAAAGAAATAAATAGTATGGGAAAGAAGGTCAATATTATGTTCAATTGTAAGATCTAAAATTAACCTGACCATATTTACACAGTCATACAGCATATGCTACTTGTATACTGCACACAGCATAGACAGCAGGAGAGAGAAGATAGTAACAGCTTTGAAAGGGCCATAATGCTCAGCTTTAACAAGTGAAAATAGGAAACATTCTCATCTATAATCTCTGTGATATAAATTTGATCTGCTTTTATGTCATACATCTTTAGAGTTGTAATGCTATCATCATGATACTTATTTTGGTAAAAAGCTCAAAATGTTTAACAAGACTCTAAAGACATTTGGAGAAAATTCCTCAGTCCAAAAATAGTTAGTAATTCGGTAGATCTGTCTGCAGGTTTTGTTATTAATGTGTTATTTAATTCCTTCTCTTATCCTAGTTTTACAAAACAGGGTCAGTTTTCATTAATGGAGCAAATTCTCACTGGTCTATCAGTTGCTGTAAGCAAAATAAGAAGCTAAAGCAATAAAGTCAGAAAAAGACGCTTACCACAAAACTGCATCCTACAGTGCAATAATAGTTTAGGTGATGACAAAAACCATCATCAGCAAGAGATACAAATTACAATAGAAATAAATATAATTTATCTAATGCCGATGATATTTCCATAGGGGGAAAAAAATGCTGTTTCTATGAAGAATAACTTCACTGCAGGTAGCTAAGCAATTAGCTAAAAGCATGTGGTAAAATTCTACATGAAAAAGCTGATTATAGTAGGGCCGTACAAAGTCACACACTAAAGTGGTGCCTAAGAACATCTAAGAAATAGCTGCTGAAGAAGACTGTGCTGTAGCATCACTACAACATAGTGTTTCATGTTCATCTAAGAAGCACAGCTCTATCTACCCGAAGAAGGGATTTACCTCCTCATGATGGCTGCACAGTCCACATATTCCTCTGAGAATGGCACTGATTATGTGTATGGAGCACAGAATGAACTCTATTCCTCCCAAGACAAGCAGAATGGAAAAGAGGGTGACGTTCCACTGTACAATGTTTTGTGGTTCTTGACATTGAGACCACTTGTTATACTCGAGCAAGTACCTGTTCATATAAATTGTATATTAAAATTGTGTGTGAGAGAAGGGCATAGCTAACGGGGTACTTAATGTACACTAGAACTACACTAGATTCTGACTGTAACTGCACTGAGGATGATTTACAATGACTGCTCTAAATGGGAATAGAAAATGCAACTCCATGCAAAGCCCATCCTATTTAAGAACACACTGAATTAACAAATGTATTTTTTCAAGTCTTAATTTCTTAAAAAAAAAAATCTAAGTTATAAAGGCAGAATTTTCTGTTTTTGATTATATGAGACACAAGCTCATGAAAATTGAAAGTACAAGCTACTTCTTAAAACAAGCACATAGCTTTTTAAGATTGGGCCTTCATTCTAAAGACTGATTCAAAGTAAATTGGTCACTTTCTCTCTCAAAGCCTTGTCCTGCTACCTTTGGGCACTCACATGCTTAATCTGGAATAATCAAACACTAGCTAACTTCAATGGAGCACCACAGTAGATTCCTATAACTGCTTTTCACACATGTTGTCAGGTTATAAGCACTGATGACCTTCAACAAGGAGTTAACACACACCTTCTATATTCAGCAGTACTAAAAATAAATGAATATGAGAAGGCGGCTCCTTGAAAGAGATGCAGCTGAAATGTAAAATTCAAAACCTCTATTGCAAAGGATCTCCATGTAGCTTCCTACTCAAAACTATTTCTAGTTATGCATCAACAAAAAATTGTTAGTAAAAACAGCCTCAAGAGGTTGCCAACCATATAAAAAATGTAACAGCATGTCATGATTCAAACCAGGTCCTCTTCACCTATAGTATTTGTGGAGATTAATGATGAATAGCATACAACTCAGCTTCCTAGACTTGGTTTGCTACAGAGCCCTAATTATGGATAATGAAGAGGCTCAGGTCCTTTTCACAGTACATGAAAAAAAAAAAAAAAAGGGCAGAAAAAAAAGATTCCTATAAACCTTTTCCAGTTTCATTTACGTAGATTCTGTAACACAGTCACTAACGATGGTGTTATGTCAGCCTAGGCTGAAGCAAAGCAAATTCAAAAGCAGGACTCACAAAACAATTTCTTAAGACAGTGATAAGCCAGGCCTTATAGCAACCTCTACTTATAGTTTGTAAACCTCTCAAAGTCCTAAAAGCCTTATATGTTAAAAATGTTCATGCTCATGGCCACAACCAGTATTTGGTGTATTAGTCCACATATGCAGCTAAATGTATCAGGTAACCTCTTCCTCTTTGAAACACTACAAATAATGTCAGCACTCATTAAAAACATTCCTCAGCTATTTCCATGACGTATTAAGAACACATTTTTTAAAGTCTTCCAGCATCTGAAATAGCATATTGTGACTGATCAGCATATTCCAGTAACTTCTTATAAAACAGATGGTTTAAACTGCTTTGTTTTTAAACAACATAAATATGGGTACCTTTGACCCCCTATGTTTTGTTCTTAGAGAGGCATAAGATCGGATCTTGGCTTACGGTTACTGGAAATTGCTGGAAGATACTGGAATAAAGCCCATGTGCACATACCAAAAGAAAAGGTATTACCCACGAGCACTACTTACCCTCCAGAGGATTCAGTGAATGGATAGATCCAGTTTCTTCCTGCAGCAGTGAAGCAGTATGGTCCCTGGGATAAGCCCAGGGCTGAAATGATGATACAGTACCCAGAACCAAGGATCCCAACAAAGGCCGCCAGAACCGAGGACAGCATCTGCACAACAAACATAGACACAGCCCTTGAGTGTGGTGTCACCCTGTCTTCGGGTCCATCCAGGACACGGCAGTGAAGGTGCACCTACCACACAGCCTTTCCCGCTGTCCTCTCGGCCAGCACACCCACAGCACTCCGTGTGGAGCCCAAGGAACACAGCAGCTGCAACAAGCACCTAGGAGAGGACACAGACAGGGCAGAAGTCTTTCAGGGGGTCTAAAAAGAGGTCTAAAAGACACTCTCTAGATCTTTTAGCACGAAATCAAGAAGCACCAACAAATAAAACAGAGCTGAATCAAGTACACTGCTGCCAGCAGTAATAGAACTTCATACAAGTTTGCACTTATAAAATTCTAGTTATCACCCATGAATACCTCAGAAAGTCATAAAGAAGTGTTATTGGTGAACTGCTCAGATTTCCTCCATACGACATCAAAATAAAAGCTCTCTAGTTGAACAATATCATCTACTTGTCCGTGCTTATCTGAATCTATCTCTATGCCCCAATTCTGCAGGTTCAGAAGAGGTTGTACAACCGCTACAGTGCTCCAAGAGCAGTTTCACTGATCTCTCTTGAAATATGCCATGTGTAAAGCTCAATCTCTGCAAATCTCAGTCTGCCTCTCAGTAGAAAATCTAAATATGCTATCATATGGTCCACAAAATTAAAAAGGTAGAACATAATTGCTTCAGATTAACGACAACCATAATAGAAAATCTCAATTGTTCATCCTTTATTACTACTGTAATACAAAACCTTGGTAACTGTTACTCAATTCCTCAGAATAAACAGCTAGGCCAGAGGAATAATGGAGGTTTTTCAGTATCACAGCTAGTATGCTATTAAGCAATTGCAATTAAATAATAGTTTTCTGTGACATTAATATCAGAATAGCTCAATAACTGGATTAGACTCTGAGAGTGACTAGTGTCCCACTGAAGGGCCTGAATCCAATCTGCATTTTGGTTCTACAATCTATGGTTTTCTCAGCTATAAGCCATGCTATGTTGCAGATGTGATAACCAACGGTATCTAATAATATACATGGTACATTACAGTTATTATTCTGTGATACAATTCCAAAGCCATAGAGATTGCTGCTGACAACGTCTTCAGTCAAGAAATAAATGCAACAGGTAAAGCAATCACAATACCAAATAGCTCCAGAACAAAGCAGAAAGAAATCATTAGCTCATTACTTACCAAAAAACCTCCACCTAGAATGCCATGAAGGCACTCTACATATTTGCTGAGATGATGCTCTGAAGCAAATCTTGTCTCTCCATTGGGAAAATAAAGTAAAATGTTGGCCACAATGCAGAGCAAAGCAAGAATGAGCAACTTGTACCCAGTAAACCTAGCACAGCTTCTGAAACACATGTCTTGAGCTTTACAAATCCTTCTTCCACTAGCCCAATCCAGCCTATTTCATATCTGCTTAAGTGAAAAAGAAGACAGGTCTTCAGTCACACCCGCTTAAATACAGAGGGTTACCTAGCTACCTGAATGATGTTTACATGTCTTCATGAGCATCATCCCCAAATGCTGAAGGAAGCAACAGGCATAACAGAATGCAACCACTCATTTTAAATGACATAATTGTTGAGAAGTCAAGAAAATACTGAATGGTAGGGTAATTTATTTCACTTTAGTATATGATGCTTGGAAGGATGACTGGTGAACATGATCAGACCTGAAAAACTGGTTTAAACCATAATGTAAGTTTTTAGGAATTAAAAGCAAAGCGTTTTGTTCTCTCTGTTAGAAACAGTTCTGTCTTTTAAATTTACAGACTGATTCAGAACAACCTGAAGCAAGGGAAAGACTCAGCTGACTTCAACTGTATTGAGACAAATTAGTACATGTAAACAGAGTAAAGTTTGTAGCAATAAGGAGAGTACGTAGAACAAACTCATTTCGCTACCCAGTTAACAGAATATGAGTAAATCTCAGGGAGTTAGAAATCAAGAACAAAAAGAAGTACGCTTTTAAGGAGTGTCATTTTTCTTGCCATTGTAAAATACGCTGAATTTAGATTAACAGCTGCTAATCTAAAACTAAATCAAGGAAATACGCATGCTAAATATTTGGTGTCTTAAAAAGGCACCAAAGCACAGTTTTTCCAAGGAAAATCAAGCATAGAAATAAAAAATTTTTTAAAAAAAATTAAAAGAGGAGGAGGAAAAAAAGCAGAGAGAGAGAGAGAAATAGGGCACATCTGGGGTTTCCAAATGGCCATACACGCACCAGTAAAGTTAATTTGCACAAAATGCAACGATCCAAGGAAACCTGGAAAAGCCAAGTTTAGCCTATTCCCTTTTCCCTTAAGCAAAGATTGCCAGAATAGCCAATTCACACACACACAGAACAACATAGGGGCATGTGTGGCTGAGCCTACTACTATCACATCAGGGAGGATGACTGAGGAATGCAAAAGCCCAGAGCAGATTCAGAAGAGATTGCTGCTGCCGTCACATATAACACCACAATACAACACAATTCTCATTGTTAAAGAAGTAGCTGGACAAACTGAGTTTGGAAATGGGCATGATATTAGGGGTCTGTGGTAAGACTTTAATTCTTCCAAGTAGTACTCATTTGGGATTGTTTCTTTCTTACTAGCTAAAAATCACATTGTAACATTGAGTCTTATCTATCAAATTCTGCTCACTTCACTCATGTAATTGGAGTTACATGCTGGACTTCAGCAGGGTATTTGGGAAATTGACGTGAGACACACTGAAGTTTAAATTAAAAAAAACCCAAAAAACAAACTCTTGCACAGATG
Organism: Eudromia elegans; assembly: GCA_003342815.1. Classification (NCBI taxonomy): domain Eukaryota; kingdom Metazoa; phylum Chordata; class Aves; order Tinamiformes; family Tinamidae; genus Eudromia; species Eudromia elegans. Next base: position 2,051,382 of record PTEX01000138.1, on the reverse strand, counting down.
TGGATTTGTGATGTAACCTCCCCGGGTATTGTAGCTGTTGGCCTTGGAGACTTCCTTCATTATGAGAAATATCCTTTGAGTATGGAAACACAGTTTTAATGTTATTGTGTACTTCACCTTTAATGACCATAAACCAAGCACAACATCATCCTGCCTGTTTCCTCTTCAGGAGGAGATAGCTCCTTAACTGAAAACTCCCTTCATTGTGTCATGCTGGAAACAAAAGTATACATGTGGCTTCTGGAGAGAAGGTTTAAAATGTGTTCTATTTATAAACTAGATAATTGTTTTCCAACATTGGATCAGAGGTAAAATTTCACATTATCTAGAATTAACTATATTTAAAATCAATTTTGTTGTCCACTGATTTTTTCCAGACAAAGGAATTAAGAGTAAGATATCCTTAAAAGGCCTCATGCTCTGAAGAGTTTTAGTATTTGAGTAATTTTCCCAGGAACCATTAACAGGTTGGTCAAAAACATGATTCTTATCTTCTTAAAGGGAGAGAGAAAAAAAAAAAAAAAGGCATTTGATTAGATGATCAACCAGCTGTTTCTTCTGCTGTCCTGAGCCAGTTATACCCTCCTACTACTCTTTAAGACAGTACGAAAGTGATACAGAGAAACAGTCTCTTATTCTGCTAAAAAAAAATTGACACACAAAACAAACACCCCCCCCCCTTCAAAGAAAAAAAAAAAAAACCCACTAAAATAATAGTTCAGATCTCTGTCCTGAATAACTATGTAGGTTACGAAAGTCTCGTGTTTGTTCACCTCTCAAGGCCCATTTCCTTTCGTCTTCGAAACTTCCTGCCGTACTGATGCAGAACGAGAGAAGCATCAATACATTTCTGGAAGGGACTGTGATAGCAAGAGGAGTGGTGCCTGATCCACATGCAGGCAGAAGGCAGACATGAGCTTCTCGGTGACCAGAGCAATTGCAGCTCACAACATGCTCCACTACTGTGTGATGGCAGAGTTTGATAGTAAACTAGTAAGTTTACCTTCTAGTAAATTTACAAAAACTGCAGCATTTGAGCTTACAGTGAGACAACTATTACTCACTCACAGGAACTTCTCACCACCTCACAAGAAACTACCATTTCTCTCAGAAGACTTCTTTTAGCTCTGATGTCTCCCCTGAAGAAAGAACACACATAAAAAGGCAATTGATCATCCAGCATTAACAGAGACAATAAAAAAAGTCTAAATCTAGGCTAAAGCCTAATTCTAGACTGATGGTCTAAGCTTAAGCTTTGGCAGAGAAGCACTGAGTGCAGTGCGGCAGGGAAGCACAAGACTTGAGCAGTGAGGTGCAGCGAGGCGTTCTCTTGATCTCAACAAGGCTGGACTTGTCTGACCATGAAGCACATTCTTGCACGTTGTAAGGTACAGCACCGGGAAAGACTCCTGAAACTTTCCTGGGAGGAGGGCTGATCTACAAATAATTACAGCAACTGTCTTTCATCCGTTCTACAAAACAAAGCATGTCAGCAGAACACAGTGCTATATGGGGCAGGACACTGACCCTGCACTCCAGAGAACTGTGTCTAAAAATTAGGTGCCTTGTGCAGTTGATTAAGTTCCTATAAACAAGCCAGACAATATCAGATGGGGCCCAGGATCCTGCATCTTCACTATTAAAATAAATAAATATTTTACTAGTCATTGCTGCTTTCACTCTTGTAATGCAACAGGAGCATGGAAGTCGGCTTCTTTCACAGAACAGAGGTGTTAGTAAGAGACTGGTGTTTCCTGACGACAAAAAGTGGGACACCTCATAAATACTGGAAGAGCCCCTTTTACATCCAAGCTTTGAAAAGCTGTGTACTCTCTAACCTTCTGTACCTGTTCTTTGGACCACAATCCCATCTAGCACCTCTGCTCTAATCAAACTTCAATAAGTGATGAGTCAGAAATAACAGAAGAAACTGTCCTCAAAGGCAGATTAAAGAGAAGTACCATTCAAGCAGAGAGGACCTCTGGAGTCTGCCAGTACATTTTAATGCCCATAGTAATGCTGCCAATACCCAGACCCCCTAACGAACAGGGACCGCAGCTGGATGTTTGTCAGGCTGCTGTACTTGAGCTTGCTGCACTAGGCACCTTGTAAAGCTCTTGTGGTCTGGGGAAGACACAGGACCCTCCTTCCATTAGCTCTTTCGTGCACAGACAGGGCACAGACTGGCTGCTGTCCCCTTCACATTAGTGAGATTTTATGGTCTAGGTAGCATAAATTAACAGTGTTAAACCTGCTAATCCCTCCAAAACTGACTGTAGTTCATCTTTGCAGTATTTTATCAGTGTCTTTCCCACCCTCTCCCCCAGCCGCCATTTTTTCATTCCTTATACAAGGAATAAAAAGTTTAACAGATGCTTCCACCATCACCATTTTCTGACTAAGTTTAAACTATCTCATGGCTTAAATTTAAGATGTCAGGAAGAAAGAAAGATGTCTTTCTTTCCCAAAGTGCATCATATGCTTCTTTTCGAAAGTATGTTTCTTCTAATATTCCAAAAGTTCAGTCCCGCTACTTTATACAGCCTTACAATGATCCCTAGATATCACCTCTTAAAAGATACAATAGTCACCAAGAGACAGAATTGAAAGAGCCACATGGCAGATGAATTCCTTCTAGTTATCTTAGAAACAATTAAAATAGAAAAAAATTTTGAAGGAAATAAAAATTTCTTACACCATAAACTATCCAGGTGCTAATCAGTTTGCTTTGCAAATATCTTTGCTTTTTGAATATCCTATTCTGCAATTTCTAACCAGAGATTTTCTTACTGTAGTTTTTATTGTACTCCCTTGTAAACCTTTTGGTCCTAGCCACCAAGTAAGGGTTACTGGATGCACAGTACCTCTTATTGAAGCACTGGCAGAATGTGGTAACTAGATGGCATCTGAAGGTGACAGAACTATGGCATGGCTGAGTATGAAAGACACCTCTGGAGCTCTTCTGGTCTAACAGACCTGCTCAAGCAGGATCAGGTTTTGAATGTCTGGAAAATAAAAGCATGTACTGCACAGATGAATTTGGAAAAAATGAGTATTACAGTGTGTGTGTGTGTTGACACAGGTCATGATCCCACACTTTTATCTCCTCATAAGCCATTCTCATTTCTTTTTCTGTTACTGTCAGGTTAAGTTGCAGCTTATATGGGCAAATACTAGTTCAGACACCTGCTGGGAATGCATGATGAATATGCAGCCACCAATTAAGGGAAGCATCTTGGCCAGCAGTTAAGAACAGAACCCCCTGTGACCTTTGAAACAGAAATCCACTCACAAGTTCCTTTTAATCAAAATAGTCACCCATGCCTACCATCCATTTCTTAGTGTCACAGTGATTCATTGCTCATGTTTTCCAGCCACAATCCACACAGACATAATGTTGTAGCTATAATTGTCCTCAGTCACTCCACCCCATAGGCGCATGTCATAAGCTAACTCCACCTAGACAGTCATAGTAGGAAACTGCTCCCTTTAAGTCTTATATGCCCGTGGTCTGCTGTCCACAGCCAGAAGAAAGTTAATTATATGACCATTCCTAGGACAAAGTAATTATCTACTTTTGAGAAAGCAATCACATGTTACATCTGTCAGGGAGACAGATCCCTGAGCATGAAAACAATCACTCCCTCTGCAGACCCAGCACAGGGGTACTCACCTGCTTGGTCTCACAGCCAGGAGTCTGGAAGGAGCAGAGCTGTGCAGCTTGCAGTGTTACACAGAACTACCACATGAACACTTTGGGGGAAATTTTAATTTATTAGGAATAATGTTGACCTAAGGAGCAGTCAATAAAGATGCAACACAAATAATTTTTATACTAAACTAACCAGTTTGGATACTCTAAAGGTCACAACAAAAGGCAAAGACACAACTAAACGAGTCTATAGAAGTTCTTCTCTGTATAGAAGAACCCATAATCCTAATTTAAGGGTAACTATTATTGCCCTGGGACTTGCAACACTACTGTAACCTCATTCAACAAACACAGCACTGCAAGAACTTGTTTTTAGTGGTGTATAAAAAAATCATGGCATTGCCCATGTATTACTCTTGCAACAATATTAATAAAATTAGGACACTGGAGAAAAATATCCCATTCCTATTTCTGACACAGCCCTGTGAGTGAAACCTTGGCTATGCAAAACAAACAGCTGAAGCTGGTTTCTCCTTGACTGTAATATTTACACTAACTTACAATCTATATTTGTATTATCCCCCTAAACTTTTGATGTTACTGGAAAAGACACACATGTTCACAGCACTACCATACCCTGTGCTATGTTGTGTGCAGTAGTAGTCTGAACCAGAAAATGGGCACTATCTTAACATACATTTCTTGACACAGAAAAGCACGATGCATAGACTGTTTCTAGGCTAAAGAACTGTTTTAAAATACCACCTTTGTGCTCCCCCCCAAAATGTGGCAATATATCTAAAACAAATATCCAATAAAGACATACAGTTCTGATATGTCATTTACCCTGGAGCAAAAAATACGACTGTTAAGTCTCTGGCTCTGTGCAGAAGTCAGTCATTAAGCCTCTTATGTCTGCCTCTAATCTAGTAAAGACACAGTATATCAAAGACTTTGTATCTGGAGGCTAAAACAAATAAATAAAGAAATAAAACAAAAAGACCACCTCACACAAACAAGCAAGCAGTACAATTGCCAGTTCTGTTTCATTAACATATACGCTCTGTGCACTGTTCACGCACTCTTATCCCTACAATTAGCCATTAGTAAATCACTCCTAGCTACAAAACTTTTAAGATTATTCTTGCTGAATAACCCCACAACTACCGCTTGGTTAACAGCAGTCAAATTTCAAGTTTAGTGTTTAAAATTGCACACTACTGGTAGGCAAATCTTTCAGGATCAGTACTAACTGAACAGCGCACACTGCAAGCAGAAAAATCAGACATATGCACAGGACCTTTGAAAGATTATTTCTTACACTGTATTCCCACCCTTACATCAAGCATTATATCACAACAGTAAAGTTAGTTTAACCATATTCAATCAGTGCACTACATTTTTACTGAAATTAAAAACAAAAAAGAAATTAACTGATTTTTTTAATGAAACTTAAAACAGCTATCAATCACATCGTCAGATCTTTCATTGTGATATTCCTGACAGGCACATCAAGACCTCAGAAACGCTATATGAATGTGGCAAACCAGTATTAATCATAACCAATTAGAAAACAACAAAACTACCATAAGAAACATCCTTTTTAATCTGAGCAACATTTAAAGGAGAAAAGCAACAGAAAATGAACATTTAATAGTCACTCTTAGTAATTTATTTTTTTTAAAGGCAATGTACTGGAAAAATACAACCAAAACTGCATTATATATGGCTATACAAAACACCTGTATGCCAGGTGGTACGTGTACTACACACAGTGCTTTAGCACAGCCACTCCAGTCACCAGATTCTTCTAACTCACACATGTGGTGCCACAGTTTGTTTTGGAAGGTGGGGGCAACCTGGTGTTTCTGAAGTAGAATAAATGTTATAGTTGCAATTACAGCTCAAAGAAATAGGTATCCATGTCAGCAGTGTGCCTACACATGAAAATTAATGCTGCAGCACTGGACACACATTCATTCCAGACTAGTACTCCACTGTGCAGCCATTTCCTTGGGAGTCAGATCCTGTCCACAGAACATTCTGCGCGTGCCTGGAGGACAGAGTCCCCAGATTGCCACCTATTCCCTTCAGTGATAACTGAAGGCCATGACCAAATAGGCTCCTGTGGTACATGCGGATGGGCCACTGGCTCCAGTGATCTCTGGTTTTCAAGTCTTCTGCAACAGCTTGTGAAATACCATCTTCAAGTGACAGATGCCACCTGCCTTCTGCATAAGACAGTGCAAAGTAACAGTTGGGTCAAGAGCAAAACACTCTGCATTAATAGTAACTGAACTAAAGCATCATCCCCACTGAGCCAGCCAAATCATAAATGCTTCAATGGGAATGGATTTTGGTTCAGGTGCTAGTTCTGCAAGGCAGATCTACCAGGGAGGGGGATACCATATGGTAAGCAGGACAGCCCTATTAGCTGAGCCTTGTCTCTCAGAAAACTTTAGACATGTCAAAAGTAACATTTGCCTGCCAAGGATTGCTGGCAAACCCCAACAACTTCCCAGATGTTATCAGTTATATCTGTCCTGCCATGAAGTCATTACTGTGCTATTTGAGTGCTGCTCAGGTACATGCAATGGGATGACGAAAAATGAGATTGCGTCCTGGGGAATCACTGCAATTATAAAGACATTACAGACCTCTTTATATGCAGAATTCATAGGAGGGCTACTGGTTAGTCCAACACATGAATTACGTGCAATGAAACGACTATTACGAGAGTGACATTCCATTTCATTTCACAGATTTTTTTTTTTTTTTTTTTCAGATCATGCCCTAGTGTGCAAAATGCTCCTTTACTTTTACCAGTAGATCTGACAATAGCAGATAAATCCTTGGGTACAGAACTACCATCTCTCCATGATCTACAGATATGCTGCTGAGTACTGCCAGCTGCATGGTGCTCAAAATCATTGGTGCCCCTATATCTGTACTACGATTGGGAACCGTAGGTTAGCAATTTAGTCTGTAAGCAATAAATTAATACCTTCCTTGAAATAGTTCAAAGAAAACTAGGCTGCATCCAAGGCTTGCTGAAGATTCATCCTAAACTCCAACACATTTAGTAGCACATGTAAAAAGAACAAGCACAGCTCTGCAATAAGATAGGATGTGTATAAGCAAATAATTGATCTCATGAAATACTTTTGATACTTTACAGGAAGACCCCCCAATTTGCAAACAAGCTGTCTTTGTAGAAACTTTTAATTCAATGTTAGAGCCCATTTCTTTTTCTCTTGTGGAAGTTTCATGCAAAAACCATAAGGTTTATAAAGTCAAGGGCTTGTCAAAAACAGAAGCTAAAGAAGTGAAATTTGTTCCCATGTCCTGTATTTTCCTGCTCTTCATTCTCTATGCCCTAATGAAAATACACCTTTCCACTCTACAAGAATGTCAGTGCTCATGTAAGGCACAACAAGAGTTATAGAAGAAAAAGGATTTTCCTGCAGTCCCTCCCTCAAAACACCACAAAAGGAAGGAACCAGGAATAGGAATACTTTTGTAAGTACAGAGAGTAGACTAAATCTAATCCAGCTTTTCACCATATCTGCTTTGGCTTCATATTTTTATCTATTTGCAGAGCATAACTACTCATGTTATCTCCCATTTTCTATCAGGAGGAACTATCAATAGGCACATTAAATTGCAGACAGACGACTGCACCAACAAAAAGTACAAAAATATTAATAGAAATGAGTATAGCCTACATGCAGTATGCTGCATTCTCTGATGAAGGAACCCAGTTCTTCAGGTAGCTCTGGTGCCTGAGAAAGGGAGAGCTATGGACATGCATTTTGCTTCCACAAATATCCTGCAACTGTTATTTTATATTTACCAGTTATGTGTTTCAGCATCTCTTTTCTTTAGCATTAGAAAATAAGTAAATGCGCTAGCAAATACATGTCAGCTTATCAAGGAACCATACAAAAGATCAAGGTACGAGCACTCAAAAGTCTTTTTCACAGAAAAAGCTGTGAAATCTTCCATCTGTGAACAGATGGACAAAAATCAGATTTTACCTGCACACGTCCTTGGAGTTGCATGAACCCTCCCATCACTCCAAAGGAGCACAGAAGTTCCTCTCTGTCTGCAGCGGTCACTAGGGCAGGAATTGCAGTGTGATATAGACATTTCCCTGGTGCAAGGCAGTTTAGATGGCTGCTGGAGATGGAAAAGTTAGCTCTCCTATTCTGGAAAAAGAAACAAATAAAAAGATACATATGCACCTTTTATAACAAAACCGATGAGATTGTTAAATGTCATCTATCAGTTTGAAAGAACACCGTTTACAGCAATTGTGACCAAGACAGTCACTAAGACTACTCTCATCAGCTAGTCTGCGACTATGACATTTGAGATAGCATATGGTGTCCCTGACAGTACGGAGAAGGGTGCCAGGTTGAAGGCAGCTTGCAGAACACTCAGTGGGGGAAGATGTTTAAGTGTTTAACTTCATTGTTCTTGAAAGTACTATTTATACTATATTATCCTATAAGCAGCATTAAAAAATACAGATGAGCTTCAAACAATGTTAGATTTCCAAAAAACAGGTGTTTTGTTTTTTTTTGTACACACAAAAGGCTTATACATTACATCCACATTTTCGTTAAACCTCTATAGAAATTCTATGGGAAATAGGCGCAGCTGTATGGCCTGCAATATATGACTTTTATATTTACCAATAGGAAGTAATGAGCTACCACACAAATATAAAGAAAAATGCACTGTCATGCTCCTTTTTGCAGGAAGTCACTTTCTTCACAAGATGACACAATTTTGCAGATTGCTCTGCTCAGTTCTCAGGCCACCCCTCTATCTGTGTAAAACTGGAGCAAAACGAAGAGGAAGTGAGAGGAAGTATCTAGCAACAGAATATCTTCAAAGAGATGAACACAGAACCTGAATGAGGACAAGCATTTCCCCACTGAGAAAAGCATGTAACAGAACAAATCCCACTCACATATGATGGTTTAACTAGTAGACTTTATACAACAGTAATCTAAGACATATCACACATTTCCACTTTCAAATGCATTAGCTAGTCAGAGTTTAACAAGAATGGGGATTATACATTAAGCAAATCTGAAAACTAACTGTCCTGTCCTGAAATAAGAATACAGCTTGGACTTTCTGACCATCTTTCCAAATTGTCTTCACACATACTAGAATATGCTATAGTAGGAAGTGTCTTTTCACTTGTAGAGGAAATTCACAGCCATCTGGCACCAGGCCAGTACCAAAGCCCATGTAGTTGCTATTGATGAAAGAACAGGCATTGCCTTGAGGATTCACCACAGTGAAGTACATCGTATCTGTTCCTAATGGCAAAATGTTTTCAGAACTAAATTTGTCACTCGCTCTGAAACACAGAAACTACTAACATTAGCACACACTGAAAATGTAACTCAGTTAAAAACAAGCCACAGCACTTCTACAACACATGCTTCACCCCATCTTGTGAATCACTCTTCTGGAACCAGAGGGTATACTCACGCATACAAGTAACAAGAGTATGATCCTAATCCAAAATTGCTTTAACCAAGAGCTGAATTAATCCAAACTACTTATATTAGAAAATTTAAGGAGAGCTAATCCAAAATGATAAACTAACTCATATCCTGAACTAAATGATATAGCAGGTTTCAGGTGGAGACTTTGAAATGACAGATGTTATCATATGAAAGATAAAGCATTGGATGGATCCAAAGTCCACTTATAGCCACGTAAGGCCTATATCAATATGGTATTTCTACTTTATAACTAATATTTAGTTAAGTTCAAACACGATCCTGCCAATAAATTAAAGTAAACACACCTATCTAAAATACACAAAAGCAGGTTAACACACACTGGTACTTACACACATATGGGAATTTCTACATGTACATGAGTAATCACTGTGCTCTTTGGACTTTTGTAATTTTCCTTCAGTAAGGAATATGATAGTACAAAATATTTTAAAATTACTTTTACCACCTCAAGACATTCCTAAGCATGAACTCTACTGAGTTTGACATGACTGCAAATCTCATTAGCCTAACATTTAATTTCTGCCCCTTGATGAAACAAAACCCTGAATACAACAAACCATGTTAAAATCTGTCTGGGAGGGAGAGACAGCGAGGTGCACTACATGTTCAAAGGGCTTCACTGCGGTGTTCACCCACTCTGGGATGTGCCCCCTGCTTTCTGCCACACACATTTGCAAAGATGAGTGCATCTCCCTTGCTGCACACTCCTACGTGTGCGCTTCCTGCCACACTTAATTCCCAGCCGGAGGCAGAGGTTGAGGGTGTTGAGGTTTACTGGGTAGAACCATGGAGCTCTCCAGGGAGCTGCAGCCATCTTTGACAGTCGACAGAACCACAGAAGAGAGACAGGGTCCCTCCTCTCCCCTCTGCTGAAGGGAGGACTCTGCTGGCAGCACATTTATCTGCTTCTCTGTGATACAAGCCATGACTAAAGAGATTATTAATCAAAGGAGGCACAGGCACCTACCGACATAGGAAATTTCAATACATCTCAGTTTTGCTGTAGATTCTCGCACTGATTGAGATCAAAAGTTGGAGGCAATTTTTTTTCCCTTCTCTCTTTTTTTTTGTGTTCTCTGACTAGTCCAATAATTTTTTTTTTCTTATGCAAGATAAACATACCAGATTCATTACGGGGTTATTTTTGAAATGGAGTATTTTAAAACATTTTGTTTAAAATTACTTCTAAGACATTGGCACAGCTTTTTTTAGTTCTGTATTTTTAAATGTACAGACCAATTGTTTCTAAAAAGGTTTCACTATATCAACTGTTATTTTCTTGCTTTCTTCTATAGCCTTTCACCTTCGAGATAATGTTTTTGCAAGTAAAAACACAGTGCAAACATATTTCAAACTAAATAATTCCACAAGAAGTCTAAAGATCATAATATGTAAAGAAATAAAAGAAGATCTCCAGTCACTGAGATCTTCCTAAAACTACAGAGTGCAACTGCATGCCTTATTACTGAACGTAAGTAAGGAAAGAAAGATACCTTTGTAAATTTATTAGTCGAGAACACTCTTTAGCATCAGTTTTGGACAGAAGTTTTTGCAGGTACCAGAACTTTATCAGGGTCTGCACAGAATAAGAAAGCATCAGTAAAGCTAAGTTTCATGGCCTCACCCAGCACACGCAAGTAGTCAGTAGTATTATGACCCATGCCTGAAAATGGCAACCAAAAAACAAAAAGACAATTGCATTAGACTTACCATACATTTTTTAAAACTTACAGCATTACTGCATAAAGAACACTGGATACCCAGACATTATTTAAAATATTTATTGATTCAGTCATATAGTTACGAGCACTGAACATAGAGTACTTAACAACTAAGAATTTAAAAAAAGGATGTTTATACAAAGGTAGCTTATATAAGACTGTTCATAAAAATCAGTTAAATGATACTGGAGACTTTCTTTGAAAGTTATACTTTCAATGTCAAAAATATTCTGTTTTGCAAATTAGTATTTCATACCAAAAAGACCTCTCTCCAATAATTGTGTTTTATCATGCATTATACTAAAAAAAATTATTCATGTAGAGTTTTATTTAAATCAGAGTCATGCCTTTTGAATGGGCTTTTACAAAAATTTTCCTCAGAACTTTAAATTGCTGAAAATTTTTACAGATTCATTCTGTGTCTGAATAAATCTCACTTTCAGAAAGAGCCAGTCTTGAAAAACAAATGCAAAGTATCATAACTCAAGACTGGACAAAAAGCCATATCTTTAACATCATATTTTTCTAAAATGTTTAGGGTCAAAGCTGTGATTCCTTGTCCATTAGGAGGTATTTCCCAAACATTCACACCCTAAGGAAGGAACAAAACTTTTTTTCCTGTTTTAAGCAACTAGAAATATAACATTACGAAAAATGTGCCTTAAAAACAACATAGAAGGCAGGTATTTCTTCAGGCCAGAAAAAACAAAATGAAACAAAAAACTTCCTAACAATAGCGCATCGCCTTTCCTTGCTTCTACATCTTTTAGAATAAGATATGGGTATTATAAATTAGCATGGTATTCTGCAATGCAACGCACTGTCAAAAGGCCAGTGTTATACAGTGGTAATACTAACACGATCACTACATGGGACAAAATTTTGAGCCTTCACCCAGAATAATTTCAACTGCAGATTAATTACAGATACCCATTTCTCATAATGTATTAAGGCTTTTGACACAGTCTCCCCACTGCCTGCTCCTGGAGAAGCCGGCAGCTTGTGGCTTAGGCAGGTGGACTCTTCACTAGGTGAAAAACCGGCTGGATGGCAGGACCCAGACAGTGACAGTGAATGGAGTCAAATCCAGCTGGCAACCAGTCAAGAGTGGTGTTCCCCCAGGGTTCAGTGTTGGGGTCGCTCCTCTTTAATATCTTTATCAACAGTCTGGATGAGGGCTTTGAGGGTACTCTCAGCAAGTCTGCAGATGACATCAACCCGGGATGATATGGCTGAGGGTAGGAAGGCTCTGCAGAGGGATCTGGACGGGCTGGATCAATGGGCTGTGACCAACTGCATGAGGTTCAACAAGGCCAAGTGCCAATCACAACAAGCCCAAGCAGCACTACAGGCTGCGGACAGTGGCTGGAGAGTTGTGTGGCAGAAAAGGATCTGAGTGCTCGTCAACAGGCAGCTGAACACAAGCCAGCAGTGTGCCCAGGTGGCCAGGAAGGCCAGCAGCCTACTGTCTGGTATCAGAAACAGCATAGTCAGCAGAAGCAGGGCAGCGATTGTCCCCGTGTGTTGGATACCAGTGAGGTGGCCCCTTAAATCTTGTGTTCAGTTTTGGGCCCCTTACTACAAAAAAAACATTGAGGTGCTAGAGTGTGTCCAAAGGACGGCAGTGAAGGTGAGGAAGGGGCTGGAGCACAGATCTTATGAGGAGCGGCTGAGGGAGCTGGCTTATTTAGTGTGGAGAAGAGAAGCCTCAGCAGAGGCTTTATCACTCTCTACAACTACCTGAAAAGGAGGTTGTAGTGAGGTGGGGTTTGATCTCTCTTCCAGAATAACTACAGGTAAAACAAAAGGAAATAGCCTCAAGTTGCACCAGGGGAGTTTCAGGCTAGATGTTAGAAAGAATTTCCACATGGAAAGAGTGGTGAAGCCTTGGAACAGGCTGCTGGGGAAGTGGTAGAGTCACCGTCCCTGGTAGTGCTCAAGGAACGTGTAGATGAGGCACTCAGGGACACGGTTGAGCAGGTTATGGTGTTGAAGGGTTTACATTTGGACTCGATCCTGAAGGTAATTTCCAACCATAATGATTCTGTGATCCTCAGTACTTGGTGCAGTCAGTGTCATGCTGTGGCCTTTGTTTTTGCCTCATATTCCAAAGAACTGGAAAAGCTCTAAATCTGCCCACAGCCGAACGTCCCAGTCAAAGAGAAGCTTGGGAGAGGCAGGTAAAACCACAAAAAGATCTTCAGCACTGAGCCTGCAGGCCTCCTGTCAAAAGAAAAAGAACCTAAACCATAAGAGTACTTATCCATAAGTCGATATCAGGGGAAGTAAGATAGCCTGTAAATCCTGCCAAATGTGTATTTTCCTAAACTTCTGCTTTGCTGGAGAGCTGTTATCAGAGTCCTCATTACCAGGATGCAGCTTCTGGGACTAGTTCCTTCTCTGTAAGCAGAATGTCTTCTTACTTGAGGTGGCACAGGAGACAAGAACCAAGTAGAAGGCACCCCCAGCAATATCAGCGCACTCCCTACGGCAAGAGATATGGATTCGAATCATTTTAGGCCAAGAAAGGACTTTTCTCATGATGTAGAAACATGCTAATGATGTCAGTGGACACCCCTACTTCTTCTAGTGTTGCACTCCAAAAGCAGTGATCTTTGTGTCATTTTTAAAGGGCATCTTGACAGAAAGTTCTGAATCCTGCTTTGCCACAGTCTCCTGAAGTCCCTCCCTTCCCTTTGACGGGATCAAGACATTGCCTATTCCTCCCCAACAAAAATTACTCTAGCAGATAGGTTAGCAGCCACCTGCTACTGTCAAATCCAACCCAGCACAGGCACAAGCTCTCTCCCCTGCCAGAGCAGCCACGGTTCCCAGCTAGGGCACTCAAACCCTGCTGTAAGTTAGTGTCAGCTCTGAAGCCCTTTTACAGATCTAGCTATATACTACGGCAAGAGTAATCAAGCAATTTTATGGTTCTTCCAGCAAGCATCAGCTTGGCAACCTACGCAATGGTTCAGCAAAGTCCATGTAAAAATGGACAAAAAGTTGCAAATACTACAAGTTTCTAAACACTCTTAGCATACACCTTCTGAACATTAAAATAAATATTTCCTTCTAACCATTGAAATAATCCAAATTATCTTGTTAAATGTACAAGTATCTCATACAGTTCTAAGCACCTGGATGTTTTGGTTTCCTATGGAAATCAGGAAGTTAGTTAACCCATCAGGCAGCCCATTAGTCCTAACAGCTTGTCCTATATTCCTTAGCTTGGACACAATTCCAATTGATGTCACTAAGAAGTTTCCTTGAGTAAAGGCTACAGGCAGGGACCTGTACATAGCCAAGTATTGCCAAACAGCCTCTGAGAACCATGCTGGGCAAATCTACTTCTTTCTGTATTTATAAAACATTGCTCAGAAAGCAGTGGGTGTGCCGCTGCATGACTAATATATTTTCCTTCTTGGATTAGAAGGAATGCTTACTTTTGGGGGTGAGACGCGTTAGAAATATTACTGTGTCTGAAAGGGTGTGCAGAGTTCACTGATCTACCTACTGAGACAATGTAAGCAGTAACTTCTTCCCTGCAAGAAAACGAACCTTCACTCTTCTCACACATTCTGCAACCCAACTACCTTTTCATAATACTCTCAGCATAAACCAGAACTACAAGAGTTTTAGCAAGTATAAATAATATTAGATAGTATGTTTAGACAAAGCTAGAACATCTAATGAGTCAGAAATTCAAAATGCAATTTTGCTTTTCCATACGCAATTCTTATGAATTTATGCTTATAATCATATCCTACTACCTACCTCTCGTTATATACTGAGTAAAAGCAATCCAACTAAAAATAACTGTAAAATACCATAGCCTACATAACGCAAGAGTCAGAGAAGATGAGTAGTGTCATCAGGGTAGCTAAAATTTCAAAATGGGCTATTAATGCACATAGGACATCTACACATACATACGTACATTTTACAGCCCAAGCTGTATGGCTTGTGTACAGCTGTGGGACGCAAATAATCAAAATAAAAAATATGCCAGTTTAGTCAGTCATAGGGAAGGAATTGTCCACATACTCTGTAATTTGTGAAAATTGGTTTGACTTCATCCGTGGTGTGGCTTCTGACATCTTCTAAATCCATCATTCCTCCATGTCTGTGAACTGTTTCTACAACAGCAGTTGCAATTCGACCTTCATAAAATCCCCTTTTGCCATATCTTGCCAGTTCCTGAAAGGGGAATAAAAATGTCATCAGGCAAGAGTCACCTTACAGGACAAGCTGTGTTAAAGACATTTAAAAGTTACATAATTTCAATGACTTACGTTTTTTAAGTGAGATGCATAAACTCCTGTTTCAATCACAGGCAATAAAGTAGGCAAGGAATCACTGTGCTTTTGAAATGGTATTTTCCCTCAAAAGAAGGTAAGCTTAATATGTTATTTTTCATTCTGATTAAGATGTTTTAGTTTGGTTCAACTCTTTTCTAAGAATGCATAAATACTCTGATTGCAATTCATAATTAAATTCTGTTGCAGTCCACCTGACAATTCAATTACAGTACTGGGATATTCAGCACCTTGAAATTTAGGACACTTTTTCAAATGCCCAAATAGCCATTATCGGTGATTAATTTTAGAACTCCAAGTCTGACAACGCTGCTCTTAAATTCTGCCAGGTTATAAACACAGGAATGCAGCTGTCATCACAGAAAGGTGGGGAGATTTAATGTCTATACTAATTTGACAAGTGGCATTTTATGAAGTCAAATAGCTTATTAAACACTAAAGGAAAAATCATTTCAATATAAACAACAGAAGTTAATGACTTCTATTTAAAGACAAACCATGAATAAGAAAAGCATTATCAGAATACATGGGTTTTGACAAAGTCAAAGTGAAAGTCTGCTGCACTTGACACCATTCTACCTGTGACTGCAACTGTAGTTGTGAGCAAAAAAAGGGAATAGCTACGCAAATATACTTCTAAAAATTTCATCCTGCTCTTGCATTCTTGAGGATTGGCCATTTTATTCTATATAGACACACAGACAAAATGACTTAACACATATCAGTGGTACAGTTGAAATTTACTGAAAGAGGCCACACTCAAACTAGTAAAAGCACAGAAATAGAAAGCTGAAGCTGGGTATAATGTCATTGTATTGACATAATACTTCATGTAGCAGGTTAGGGAGCAAATATATACAATATTTTTATTCAAAAAGACAAGGGTGTGAGCAAATGTGAAACACTTGCACAAGGTCATATAGTAAAAACAATCAGAGGTCTGAAAAAGAAACTAGCAGTTGTGCACATGAAACATAGCTCAGTGTGCTATTATGACACATCTTGGTAGTGATAATATAAAATAGTTTACATTGAGACAACTAAGTTATAAGTCTTACTAAGGCTTTGAAATACTTTGTGCAATCCATTCTGCTAGAGAGAGTCCAGTGCAGGGCCACAAAGATGATTAGGGGCCTGGAACATTTGCCCTATGAGCAAAGGCTGAGAGAGCTGGGCCTCTTCAGCCTGGAGAAGAGAAGACTGAGAGGGGACCTGATTAATGTATATAAATATCTCAAGAAAGGGAGTGAGGAGGATGGGAGTGGCCTCTTCTCAGTGGTGGCCAGTGATAGAACTAGAGGAAATGGCCACAAATTGAGGCACCAAAAGTTCCACAGGAACTTGAGGAAGAATTTTTTAACAGTGAGGGTGACAGAGCCCTGGAACAGGCTGCCCAGAGAGGTGGTGGAGTCTCCTTCTCTGGAGACCTTCCAAACCCGCCTGGACACCACCCTGTGCCACATGCTCTAGGAGACCCTGGGTGTGCAGGGGGGTTGGACTAGATGACCTCTAGAGGTCCCTTCCAATCCTAGCCATTCTATGATTCTATGATGATTCTTGCTTTCCAAAACAACCCCAGGATACTAATAGAAAGAGAAAAAAGGAGCAGAGACATGCCTTAAACAGAAGTAAAACAAAAAGCCTATCTCTTAATTAGACAATGTTAAGCAGGACACCCTACTACAACAGGCTCCTGACATTTGTCAGAGCAGCATCCTACTACCTGCTCACTCCTTGCATGAGTTTTGCTTACCCTACTGATGACATATTTTAACCATTAGCAAATCTGGCTGTGGAACCCAAACTAAGAAACTACTCACAGGGACTCATCGTCCCTTCCCAGGGAAGGGAAGATCTGGCAGAACTTGGGAGGCCATCTTCCAGGGAAAGTAGCTACCATGCTGTACACATGCCCGCACTCTTCCAGCAGCTGTGAAGGAAAAAGTTTATGTTGGTCTTATTTGCTCTGTGATTTGCTAATGATTGCAGGAAAAGCAGAATAGGGCTGCTCAAGGATATTTATTCCTGCTCACCCTGCACAATAAATGAAGATGACTGGAAAAATCTGTCTCAATGCAAATAATCAGCCATAATATTTTAATGTTACTGATTCTTGATTAATGTTACTCCATGGAGAGGGCCAATATTTAGCTGCACAGTGTTAAGATGCAATTTAGCAGTTGATTTAACCTGATCTAATGATAAATTGTTGCTGCAGATTCAGTCCTGTTCTCCACATGCATCTTCCCTGATGCTGGCCCTGTGGTTTTGCTTACTAGACAACTAATCAGTCTGGAAAGCACCCCACTGGTGGTGAAAATAAAAGAGAAACAGTAAATAAATAACTAGTTTCAGCCAAATCTATCCCTTGATCCACTGCACAGATGAAGAGCATGGCTGCAGGAAAGGCAGTACCAGGCCTCCTCCTTTTGGCAATGGCCAAAGCCAAGTGGGCTCCAGGCAGTCACCAATGTGCATTCTCAGGCCCAGTAAAGAGGCTGAGCTCCGCAGCTCTATCCACTGCACTGTAACTCAGGTCAGCTGAGCAAAGCAGCCATTACATTCTCCCTTACAAGGAATAAAATTTCCTTTCCATATAATAAACTATTAGAACAAATGGAGGAGAGAGAGGAAATCAAAGCAGCTTAACTGACTGGCAGAGAGAATAACAGTCTCAGGGTCAGGATAGTTTTCCAAATGAGATAAGTGGATTTATTTCTAGTTTGTATCACTATCAACAAGACCAGAACTGGGGCCTCTGAATCTTAACGCTTGCAGCACTGGGATCCACAAAAGCCTATGTGCAAAGATGAATGCAAGAGAAGCACGAGGCCTGTGAGGGCCCCCAGTGCACTCTGTGCCAACAGCTGGCATGAAGGGAGGGGATGCATTGTCCCTCAAAACACTGCGGGAGTGTCCTGAGAGTAACAGGGTACAGGCTGGTACCGTTAAATATTAACACAAGTGATAACTAATCAGCTCAAGCTGAGTCAACTTCTTCCTGAAAAAAATTTAACCATTTACCAAAAACAAAACAAAACAAAACAAAACAAAAAACTAGTTGAACTAACTACGCAGGTCTAGATACATGAATTATTCCACAACACGCCAGATTCTGGTTTTGAGAGGAAAGCATTTGCGGAAAAAAAGATGAGATTTTTTTCCTTACTTTTTGAAATAAAGTATTTTTGTCCATGGTTGAGCTGGCAATTTTTCCAGTTTTGGAAAACCTGATGTCTGCCTTTCAATGCTGGAGCACTTCCCACGATCATCAAAACAAAACAAACAACTCAAAACAGAAAGAAGAGCAGGGGAATTTTGACCGGGCAATACATGAATACATTACCTAGCTCTAGTCGCACTGGAAAATAAATTATAATTTCACAGCACATATCTAAGAAAGTAAACAAAAGAGCAAGGCACACTCACTCAGCACTACAGCTGAGATCCTATATACGCTTTTATCATGGATGAACTGGCACACCAAAAGCTCTCATCCTCAATTAGCTGTTTCTGATGTTTCTGATGACATTTGGTTCCAGCAACCTATAACATTACATTCCCTACACAACAAGGTTAAGTGTCTATTTTTTCTATTAATTACATGGAAATTTATGTCCACATATTATTATGTAGAAAGTACTATCTCCCACCCCCTTCAGTCTTACATTTATATAAACTAAGTTAGCCAGGAAGCAGAAAGAGTTGCCATGGAACTAAAACTAATTTAACATAGCCTGCTGCAAAACCTCCAATAATTAACCTATTTACAGTAAATCCATTTCTCCTTTCATTAAATGCAGTCTCTATCATTCCTGCAACACAGTAACAAAACTACATCTGCTCTTCCCCTCCTGTATATCCCAAACTTCAGGGATTCAATAATACAATTTTGCATCTTTTTTCAGACTTCATGACAGAGCTTCAATTGAAGTGGTGAACTGGAGTTCACAACCTCTGCAAACTTTGAGCACAGAAATGAAGCTCCATCTACAAAATCAATAACAACTTGTTCCTGAAAAAACAATAAAGATTCATCTTTTGTTTTACAACAGAAATACCTAGTATAGAATATGTTTAAAATTTGTTTTCACTTCTGAAATCTAAAATTAATCCAATATTTTAAAAATATATCCTGTTTTTAGGAACTGTATGGATAAAGCAAAATAGTACATTCAAAATCTCATGAAACAAAAGAAGCTTTAAAGTACAGAATATAATAAAAGATAAATTTTCAAATAGTTAAGATATTCCAACTCTGCTGCTGAGTGGATACTAGGATACTACACCTGAAAACCAGATAGACTTTCTGTGAGAAAATCGGAGATAATTCCATTTCAAATTGGGATAAACTTTGGTTGAGGAAAAAAAAAACCAAGTATATGAAGGGACAGCTAGAATCCTTTCGTTTAGCAAAAATTCAGCAACAGAGCTATGCCCAGATACTGCATAACGACAACGAGTAGAACTGGGCCATCAGGACAGATAGAGCATACAGAGTTCTTCATTAGAAAGGATTATTTCAATTTAATGTGGATGTAGTTAACAGCAGTATAATTCAACTCCTAATCTGGAAAAATTGAGAACAACAGATCAATAATTAACAGCCACAAACTATGTAGTACAAAATAGTTCATATGACTCAGCCATCTGGATGCTCATTTACAGCGCAACCAAACTGCTGTTGTACTTACTGCTGACCTCATGAGTGCAGAGAGCTGTAGAAAGGAGCTTAAGATCATCTAGGGGAAGGGGAGACAGGATGAGGAGGAGAAAGAGGTGCTTTGCATGAACGGTCTGGCAAATGGAACTGGGTGAACTTCCCTATTCCTCTGTTGCAACAACAGAGGGAGAACTATGGATCAAAGAAGTTTGGAGAAGTGGTGTCGAGGGCAGTTTCCTCACCCTCCTTTATTTGGATATCCTTCTCCTTGGATAGTACAGTACCTGCTACCCCTGCATGAATACAAGTAGCATACAATTCACTTACATCTGAGACTTTATATTGTATTTTTCAGTTGACTCATCACAAAATAACATTTAGATTTTTAATTAACTGTTGTGAAATTAAGACTTATCATTGCACGACTTGTCTCTTTTTTAAATTGATTTATGAATAACTACAAAGGCAAAATTCTGGTCTCTGCTGCACGACCTACTAAGGAGTAAATTTCATTGCAGATAAAAACACAAACATGTAGTCATGTTGCCCACAAAGACTGTCTCTAAGAGCCTATGCAGCCTAATGATTACATCAGGAAGTATAAAGCCTACAAGGTCAAGCCACTAGCAGCATAAGGCATGGTGGGCAAAATCACCCTATAGAAATCACACACTGTGTTAACCGTGCATGAAGAAAGATCTGGGTAAAACAACTCAATCTCACATTCCTTCTGCAACAAGGCTTCCACAGAAGTCAGTAGGAACTATGTATACATACAGGATAACTACCTGTATCTGTAAGGATATTTATATCCTTTATGTGTAAGTAAAAAGTAAACATTTTACTTATTCAGAAGAACAAAGCAAAATGACTCACAATTGTTTTGGGTATCCCCAAAAGTGCATTCCTTACCTTAAAAGTGCTAGCCAAAACCAAACTGGATAAAACCTGCCCATGCGGTGGTGCTTGGCCATCAATGAGTAACTCCCTCCTATGCTTATTTCCAAGTGACCAGAAAACATGAGCATCACGTCCCCAGTGATAGGTGGTAAACTCTGCCACAGGAAAACTCTTCCAGACAATTCAATAGCAGGCTGTAGCAGCTGTCTGATAGAGAGCTAGAAGAGATCAGGAAAGGACTGTAATATTACTTTTGAATTCCTGCAATTACAATACACTACAATGCAGCAAAATTTTATGTGAGTTTGACTTATACAACACACTTGCCCAGAGGAAAATTATGATTTGTGTGCAACCAGATCCATAGAGGTACTCGCATAACTTCTGGTTTCGTTTGTTTGCCTGTTTTAAGAAAGTAAGCCTATGTTCTCAAAAACCCAAACTTTCAGCACATGAGCCCAGGAACAGCATACATTAACATGGCACTCTGCCTGAAAAACATGCTTCTGGCACTGCCTTTAATAGTGTAAATCAGAACAGTTTTATAGACTCTGGCTATTATTTTACCTGTGCAATGACTAGTTATAACAACACTAACAAGCCTATACCTTCTCAGGGAAACTTTTTCCAGCCTTATCTTCTTGGTGACACTACTTAGTGCAGCACTATTGGAAGCTCCATTTCAGCCATTCAAATCAAACACCAGACTTTCTTACTAGGAGCAAATGGTATCCAAATCATATGGCAGTACAAAATAGTGTCAGTTACATTAAATAACTTGCTAGTCTGATGTCTGAAACACTATCATGCATGCAACCCCACAGTGTCTACTTAAAAATCTAAAGTATACCACCAAGTTTGCAAGTAAAAATGTGGAATCTAACTACTTTTTTCCATGATTAAAAGAACTCATGACAGCATCAAACCACAGGCTCAATTCTCCCCACCTAGTCTTGATCCTGAGCTGTTTTTTTAATGTAAAAGATGAACTACAGCCAAAAGTTGGGTGAGTAATATTTGCACTCGAGTTCCTCTGTCATTAATATTGTCCTTCTGTAGATTAAGGGTACATTACAATAAATATATTAATATTTTAGTACATTTTAGTAACCCCCTTGCTTTATTTAAAAGATCACAATCTCATTTACAGCATAACTGTTTTCATTGAGAATTTATAAGAATCTGAGGGTGCACTGGACACCTTCACCGAACTTCACCTTTTTACTTCCATACAGAGAAATAGCGTCACACCAGGCAGCTGCTGCACAAGGCACTGTGATATTATGGGCATGAAGTAGAGGAAGAGGATTTGCTTCATCAAACCCTTGTTCTTTCAAGAGCTCCATAATCAGTGTCCTTGGAGACCTACCACTGCAAATCAGACAGAAGCACACATATAACGTGACAGAGAAAACAGCCTGCTGGTCATACGGTAAAAGAGTATAAATATTGGTCCAAGCGCTGCATGACAGAGGTTCCAATGGCTTCATTTCTATCATATATATGAAATCCAGATCCTTCGTGTTGATGCTGAAATATTTAGTGTTGCTATCCTCCCCCATCCCCCACTAACAAAATGAGATCACCTGGACAAATACTCTTTTCAGATCCTCAAGGTCCTATCAAGCTAAAAATCCAACTGGCTGCTTCCTCTTTAACTTCTGCATTTTAACTTCTCCATGTAAGTTCAAGATGGAAGAAAATACTCTCTCCAGTCATGAAAATCTATCATTTGAACTGAATTCAAATAGAAGGAAGTTAAACAAACAACTAAAGAGGAAATGAGGTGTAAATATGGACTCTAACCCCTTTCTTAACAAATATGTCCTTGGTGAAATCAGCATGGGAGATGAACTAGCCAGCTCAAAACATGTTTGTTGTTATGAGGATGATAATATAAGGCATCAAAAATCCAAGCCTCATAGCAAATTGAATAAAATCCACTCAGTAAATGGTAATATTCTGGCTGTCAATCAAAAGCTGTACACAGTCTCCTCTACGTACTAGTCTCTGGAATATGATCCACCAAGTAAACAGGAATAACTTATTTCTAGTTCCAAAGAAAGTAATTTTTCCTTCTTCAATCTGCCTCCTCTGCAATCTACAGTTTCTAATCCATAAAGAGAACTGCCCTCTTTTCAGATTGCTAATCTGGGAGTATAACTGAACCCATCTACTTCATCCAGGTATTCCAGATTCTCAATAATGTATCAGCTCAACATGCACTTATTTTTCACCACAGGAATCTCTGCCTGTAAACCCAGCTTCATTACTTTTCTCTCAGACACAAGATCTATTTCCATGTTTGGGATTTTAGAGCAAGCATGTTTGTACAGCAGGCCCACCCCTGCAGCAAGACAGACTGGGAAAAACACCAGAGCTGTTAGGCCACAGTCAGACCCTTTCAGCAGTGCCTCTAAGCAACCAGCAGGACAGCACAGAAGGAGGCTCCCGAGGCGAGAGGCAGGTCACTTCAAGGCTGACACAGCCACACATCTCCTCCCTACAATGGAAACCCTCAGCATGCTGAAGCGCCAGCCTAGTGGGAACTGTGTTTGTCAGTCACACACCAAGTGGCAGGAATTAAGAGGTAGTTCTTTCTTACCTCCTCTACCTCCAATCTTCACCAAGTCTAGGGAAAAAAAAAAAAGATCTGAAAGACAGGCATTCCGGGCCAGAACAAAAGCAAAACAACTCCACTTGCAGTGTTATTTACTGCTTTGCACTTGGAGTCATTTAGGCCATAAAGTGCTCCCAGATAAGATGAGCGAAGGAATTCACAGGAGCACTTTCCTCTCAAATGCATTGGTGTTTAGCACAGGAGAGGCGTGCTCAGGCTCTGCCTTTGGCACTTACCTTCCGTTCACACCACACATACACTTTGTATTTGCATCATAGTAAAGACAGAAGCAGTCTCCACCTATGCCAGTGCTGACCAGCTCCGTGACATTGAGCACAGCAGCTCAGCCACCGCAGCATCGACTGCATTCCCACTGTTCTTTAACGTGTCTGCAACAGAGCTACCTATCAAACCTGAGCAGTCCGAAAGACCCCTGGAAAGGGGTTGGGGATCTGTCCAGCCAAGACATGAGCTGATAGTAAGGGTTTGAATGTTTCCAGATGGAAAGAAGGAACTTTCAATTTTAGAGGGAGAAGTTGTGAAAACTTCTTAAAGATGTTTGTTCTTGTGGAAGATACTAGAATTCGCATATTTTTGTAAGCAGAGAGAAATAAAGATAGTAAAAAAAATATCAGAAACAACAATACAAGTATTAAAATCTGCCAGAAAAAGAAACTATAAGCAGACCAAAGCACAAAAACCACTGTGCTTAAGGGCAGAATACACGTGGGGCCACACTGCATATTGCTGCATTCTTCAGAACAGTACCGTGACAGGGGGAACACTACAAGGTTCTGAAGACAGAACCTATTTCTCAAGCTTAAAGAAATGACATGGTTCTCACAGGCCACTTCTTGCTTGAATATCTGATTCTATAATGTCAAGAAGAAAAATTAAATTATACTCAAAATGAATGAAGACGTGAGATAGACAGTTGTGCACTCTAGGTGACAAGGGGAATTTGTGACTACAGACAGTCCTCACCATGGAAAAAAATCTGGTCTTTCTTTTTATCACTGGGTTTTGCCAAAAATCAAAACAAAACTAGAAAGTACATATACACACACATAAATAATTAACAGACAACTCTAAATGAAGCAGTTCCTTTTTTTCCCCGCCTCACATTTCAGAAGTTACCTGAAGTGGGATTTTATACATCAATACTAATTAACAACTGTATTTCAGTGCTACTTATTTGGTCCACAGTAGATCTGATGCTCCTTTTTCTTTCTCTTTCAGGGATTGTGGTTTACAAAAAAAGGATTTTGAGCAATATGTAACAAAATATATTTTCTGCAAAGGAACTTCAAAAATAAATCTTACAAGACTAAACAAATATAAGAGCAACAAAAAAAGCAGCAACACTTAATTAAAGTAATGCAAATCAGAGAAGCGGCAGAGATTTCTTAGCGGCCTAATGCCTAGTTGGTGCAGGTTGACAGATACCTAATGACCCTGTTGTTAAAATAAGTCTTGAGGAGAATGAAGGGCTGGATTTATTAAAACATTAACAGATGTTCCCTATAGAAAATAAAGTCTCAAGGTATTTTTGAGAAAAGCTGATGAATAGGTAATTCAATGGGGAGGAGATGCCATCTTTGCTAAGATGGAAAGTAACATGCTATGATTAAAGAACAGTAGGATTCCAACAAAGCAAAAAGTAGATTTACAACAAAACTCTTGTCATCATTCATAGCTAAATCCAGACTTTTGATATCACTTAACGCTGCCAGCACAGGAAACAAAGCCAGGTTTCTTTTGGTTCTAGTGTGCCTCCTCACACACTTAAATATTCTTCATTAGCATGCTCTGCTCTGCTGTATTCACAATGATATTAATGTGCAATCTAAAACACTACCTGTGCCAAGCTACATTTGTCACAAGCTCTTATCTCAAAAGAACAGAACAAAGGTTACAGAAAATACTAGGGGAGCTTGGTATTAGTCTGTCCTCAGAGAGGAGCGGGACATCCTGCAGCTGGGGGTGTGACAGGAGGGCAAGGAGAAAGCCCTGTGAAAAGGCTGCTTTATGAAAGGGAAGCCCATAATACCTGGGTTGCTCTTGGACATTTTTCCCCGTCTGCTTTCGCATGCCTCAACACATAGCTAGCCCTGCGATTTGATGGAGAAGTCTGTGAAGAGAAGAGGGAATTAATTTTTCCCATGTGAAAGCTGTGGGCAGCTGTGTGACGGGCAGGCACACAGTCCCACTAACAAAGCCCTGCTCTTTCCCCCATGCAGTCCAAAGCCACAGACTTCACAGTCAAGGCTGGCTTGAACAGCTAGCGAGAAGGAATGGCATCTGCTCCGTCTGTATGTCGGTGTGCTTGTGTTCATCACATTGCTATCAGAGCTGCGAAGGAGACACTTCTTAGCTTTTTTTTTTTTTCCCCTGTTCTCTCTCCAAAGAAATGGAATCTGTTCCAGAATCAACCAGTCCATCTCTGCTCCTCATTGAAACGATGCAACACATAAGGAAATGGAAATATAACACAGTGTTAATATGTGCTCTGAAACAACATAGCCTTCCAGAGCTGTTTTATACGGGAAGTGCCTTCTGGGGGTTTTTTTTTGGTGTTTTTTTTCCACCCTCCCTCCCTCTTTTTTTAGGAGCAATAGGTGACCATACAGAGACACACACACACAAGTTTATTTGCAGGAGCAGAGACTTTAACAGGCTTAGCTTCAATTAAGCTACCAGAAGTCCAATGCTGCTAGTAAATTAATTGCAAAATTTTCCCTATTTTAACTGGAACAATGATGAGAACTTCTAACAAAAAGCTGTGTGAAACTCCAGATATAAGAACAATATTTAAGACAGGGAACCAGCTATAAAAATCACAAAAGCATGACCCATTACCTTGGATTATAATGGTCTAACAAGTTTGGTCATTGATTCAACCATGACACAGGTGTCTAAAATTAAAAACGAATAAACGCATTTAAAGTACATGTTAAGCTTCTTTCATCTATTTGAGCAAAATCAAAATATGATTACAAAGATCAATACTTAGAGCAAGCATCTGGCTCAAAGCAACACATCCATGAGTACAAACCACAGGTGACCTTCGGGAAAAGAACTGGAGCCAAGATGCCACTTCCAAGCCAAAGGAACAATACTGCTACCCAAGAGTGAGGAATCTGAAAGACAGAGATTTATCAAAACCAGTGGAGAGAGCGTGTGCACTTGTCGACAGCAGATATGTTACCAATGACTACCAAAAACAATTCCAGGCCTGTCGTTTTCTACCTTGCTAACTGGTCTGCTAATATGATTATTCAGAATTAGGCACATTGCTCAAAATGTAGTTTAGAATATATCTTTGATGTTAATACCATTTTAGACTACTGAATGACCAGTGATGAATGCAGAAGATGCTACTGTGATCTCCTCCTCAAATATTCATCATAATTCTTACGGCGTTTCATCCATCCAGGATTCAAATACATGATGCATTAATTGTATATCAGATGATAGAGCTTCCTTACAAAGCAGTGGTGGAATAATAAGAACAGCAGAGGCTATCACAGCATAATGGGCAGCACGAAAGTTGAGTTTCATTAAGATGTTTTTTGCCTAATCTCTTATTTATTCTTGTGTTTTATTTCTCCATATCTTTACCATTAGTTGTTTGCTATAGTTTTCTGTCTCTAGCTGTATTACACTGTGCTGTATGAAGTTCCCAAGCTACTGCTAATCAGATTCTTTTTCTCCTACAAGCATAACACCAAAAAATGATAAATGATATCCTGCTACTCTTACCTCCTTCTTTCCAAATGTATTTCAATCAAGGAACTTTTTCAGACTTACGGACGCATGTTTTTATCAGACTAATCTTTTTATCAGTTGGTTTACCTAATATTTCAATTACAGAGCCATCTAATGACGTGTAAAAGGAGTTTGGACTATGAATACATAATTATACTACAATTAGCTTATCAGTTAGCTAATAAAAAACCAATCTTTTATGTTCTAATATGTAAGCAGCACAACATTCTAATATGGAAGCAACATAAAGTTGCCTTTTTTTAAGACCTCTGATTCAGGCTCTTGTTAAAGGCAGAATGCTGAATGAGAAGTGAACTGTTCCAAATGATGGATTTTATACATCCGTAAACACTGTTCCACAAACAACCTTTCACAGAATTCACCTGAAAAATTCCCCATGTTGCCACCAAGTTACATGTTGTTCCTACAATCACCATAGCATCCAAAGATAAACGAATGGGAAAATGTTCACCTCCCTCCCATCATCTACAGTGATGCACAAAAGGTCCTGTACTGTCTTCACAGAATCACTACGGTTAGGATTCACCCCACAGTCCAGAAGAGAGTTAGCTACCACAGAGGTCAGGAAAGAAACAGATGATATAGTTCTTTCTGAGGCAGGTCTTTCACTGTAAGTGTAAGTGTAATGTAAGTGTACAAAGCAGGCAGACCACGAAAGAGGAGGAAATGCTGCCAGAAACACATTCTCCAGTGCCAGTGATGGTTCAACATGTCCCTCTTCTTGTTCTGCATTCTTCACTGTACCAGCAGAGCTGTTAGTGAGGCTCATGATGATTCAGGTGAAGGATCTGGTCTACTCAAGTAGCAAGTTGATTATTTTTTACATCATTTCTGTGAGGACTGTGGCTGCATAAACCCAAACTCGTTTATTCAACATTGCTACTTAACACAAGTCCTAGCACTGACAGTTCAAGACAGCATGGGACAGTTCCTAAAGAATGTTAAGGTTTAGATATTTCTTGACTGTATGTCTTTGAAAACTCAGCAGTGTTTCATTATTTGGATCAAGAACAAGCCACAAACATCTTGAGGAAAAACACGTTTCAAATTTGAATAAAAAAAAATCCGGCACTTTATCCTCTGAAAAAGAAGTGGAAACCAGTGCCCATCTCAAAATCCTTGGAATTCTCATGATGCACACAAGAGCCACAGTGGAACAACCCCTATCGCTGTTCGCCGTGCATGAAGACTGGCATGCAAGTTACTGTAGCACAAGCTTTACAGCACAATTAGCCTAGTCTAAGCATGAAAGAGAAGGTATTCAGCATCTGTTACAAGGCTGAAGGGCCTGCTTTAGCAGAGATGCTTGTTTGAACTAGCAGTCATAGCTACTTGTTTTATGTGCACAGTCTCAAATCCATTTTGCAGGTTTTTTTTCCCTTATGACAAAGATTAATTTAACTAATCACCAATTTTTCTTCTCTTTTTTTTTTTTTTTTTTCTTCCTTCCCCCCTCCCCCGATACATTCCTGCTTTCACAAACACATTTACAGGAACATAAGAGGAGGTATGAGAGCTGACTTAAAAAATACTGGAACAAGAAGAAGAGTCTTTTAATTTACTTGCGTTGTTTAGCTGCAGTCTGCAACTTGACCCAAAGACTTGGCTGGGGAGACAGAAGCTGTGTTGACCATCACCAGCTCTGCACATCCACACAGGAACTGGGTCTCACGTAAAACTGTGTTAGATTATCTGCAGACTGGCTTTAGTGGGATGCGTTCTGCACCCTACAGACATTTTATGCCTCTCTAACTGGAAATACTGCCAAAATAGGTACGATGTCAGCATCTGCAAAGTTATAATTATGGGCATATAAGGTACATAGGCACCATGGCTCTGACCTTGTAATTTGTTACGAATAGGCACCCTGAGCTAACATTACACATTAAGACAATGAGGCTGTTTCAATCCTGACGTCTGCTTGCCATATGCAGCATAATTTTGCTTGAGTGCAGATGAACTACAAGGCTTTATGGGAACACATCGTCTTCTGACAACATAAAATGACCCAACATAAGGAGAGCATCCACTGAAATTCTTCTGAAATTTTTCCTGAACTTTCTTCAGACATACCAGAAGCAAAGCACTACCTCCACCATCATGGATGCTATAATAATAAACGTATTGATATATTCCTCAATAATCTCTATATATTGAAAATCACTAAATTGAGTTATTAAAACAATAAATTATTAGCTTAACCTTTCAAAATAAAATTCACTAGAACTCCTCTGCTGCATACGGCTGTCATTAACACAAGCCAATTTATTCTATATTTTTGTTTCAGTGTCTGCAAAACATTTTGCAGTGTGAAGATCAACAGTGTATTATAAAAATGATGATCCAAAACTAAGAAGGATATTTACCCAGGACCTGAACTCAGATACCAAGTGCCGCATCCACATTAGTAGAATATTAACAGAGGTTATTGCCTGTCATGGTAAAATGAACAGAACACAATTTCATTTATGGAGGTTCAGAAAAACTGACATCACAGCAGTAAGAGCTTATAAATAGCCAGGACACCATATCACCAATAGAACGCTCCCTTTAGAGCCAGCGCTGCAGTCCACAGGCTCTAAAGGCACAGAAGAAGTTGGATTTTGTAAAATAAGCTGCGAAGCTCCTTTTTAAAACACAGCTGAGAAACCAGAGATTTTTTTTTCTTTATTTTTAATTGTGTTTGCAGTTTATTTAAAAAATCATGTGCACTGGAGATTGTGCTAAGTGCTTAGGAATCACTCTTATCCCCCTGGCTGTGTTATGTACCCTTGCTAACATTTTGCTGTTTTTCCCTGGAGGAAAGGTGGTTGACAACAATGAGCACATCACAGATGAAGTCTGGTACTTTGGAGGAATCGTGGGATCTGGTATATTGGTGAGTATACGAATTCAAATCTTCTTACTTTCTCCCCATCCAAATCCAGACTTTGCATTATTGCTTTTTTCTCACCTCAAACAGAAGTACCTGCATGCAAATACCTTTTAAAACAATAGTTATATGCTATCTAACAACAGTTAACTACTAAAACAATAGTTATAACTATGGGATTTGCTCTCAGAAATTTAATTTAGCGATAAGGAAAAAAAAGTCATAGAACAATTGTATTTAAAAGCAAATGTGACTTGAAATCAAGCAAATTCAAATTTTATTTCTGTTGTTGGTAGATGATCTTTCCAGCCTTGGTATTTTTGGGCCTTAAGAATAACGACTGCTGTGGATGCTGTGGTAATGAGAGCTGTGGAAAGAGGTTTGCGGTAAGTGAAAGGAATTTAGGAAAAAAACTAAAAGCTAAATTGTTACCAATAAGGGCATAGAAATCTTGTGCTCACAATCATCGAGAGACTGGACACAGGCTGTCCAGAGTCTGAAGCACAAAGCCCTACAGATTTGTTTGAATCCCTGGGAAGTAGAAACAGGAGAGTGTCAAAACTGCCTCTGATGTTGAATCGTAATTGCACTGCAGTTTTGCATTTCGCTAGCAGAATGTATTTAAAATAGATGAAATTGAAACAAAACTTCTGCTTTGTTTTGCCCAGTGCAACAGTTCCTTCTCTAATAATTTTTTGTCAGCAGTTTTAGTATTAATTTGACAGTTGCACAAGCTCTATTACACTACCAGTTCATTGCACATCCACGCAATGGGGTGCAAGTATTTTATTAGGTTCATGAAAAATTTCAGTTTTGAAGGGATTTCACGAGATCACCTAGTCCAACATCCTGCTTCAGGCAATCACCTATGAGGTCAGACCACATTTGAATTTGAAGCTCTAGCCCCCTTTCACACAAGTGGAAGGTTTCAAATGGGTACCATCGGACACTAGTAAACCTTTCAAACATTTTTGTTTAGAAGCGAGACAAATAATAAATATACTTCTATTAGAAAAGTCTCTTCTTCAGTTGAGATGTATTCTTCTTGGCATAAGTCTATCTTTTAAAAAGGAACAGTTTTTCAATTAAAAACAAAACAAAAACCAATGGGAAAATAATCATGACTGTGAGATTATCTGTCCCTCCAAGAGGCTTTCCCCAAGTCCCTTGATCTGTGGTGCTGTCTTCTTGCAATCCCAAAAGAGCAGGGGCAGCGTTTCCTTTTTTTGGAGTGTTTGCAGAGGGAGAGTTGGGGAGGAGCTTTCAAGGGAGAAGCAGCATTAAAATATCTAATATATTTAGAGGTAGATAAGGAGAAACAAGTTTCTATATATGCAGTTGGAGGGAGGGGGAGATGCCAAAGAAAGATAGACAACTGAATATTTCATCTAGTAACTACAATTGCTCTAAACTATCACATGATAGCTGCTGTTTTTCTTTCACTTTGTACTGTTTGTAACATCTTTCCAAGTTTTCTAGACTGAAAAGTCTCTCCTGTTCCACACGATTCCATGGGGAGGGAAAGATCCTGCTTCTTAATATTTCTTATAACACAATCAGCAAGGACGTGGAGCCTATACCCTGAGCATTTTGAAGGTTTTTGAACTAATACAGACAAATACAGCATGAAATTTAGACGCCATATACTTCTCTTCGCAACATTTTATTATCAAATTTCTGTTGTGAGTAACCTAAGATCAGATCAGTTTGGCTTTGAAGACCACAGATACCAGCATCTACCAAACTATTAATGTTTTGCTGCCAGGCTTCCACTCACAGGTCTGCAGTTCAGCTAAACTTGAACCATGCTCCTGTGAACGGGTAACATGGGTGCTTTCCACCTCTGCTCACCCCATCTGGGCAGGAGACAGCTGCAGGATGGAAGCAACAGCATACGAACTGGATTTGTTCCTGTACGCTAACAGAAGCGCCATTACTATGATGTCTACTACATTAACATAAACATATTTAAACTACATCAACATTAACTTAAGCTAACTCCGTGACTAAAATTATAAAAAACACATTTTAACACACAAGTAACAGCCCTGGCTATGAGGTCTACACAAGAGTGCAAAAAGACCCGAGAGTGGGCACGGTTTTATTATCCACCTATATCACTTTTATATAATGAAAAACATTAGCTATACCTACAAACTAGTATGGCTCAACTAAGTGCTTCCAAATTCAAATAAGGCAATAGGTTTTGCATGATTTATTAAATCTTTTTTGTATATGTAAATATATAATGGAATGCATATGTAAATGTATAATAGAAAGACAGGAAAGCAAAGACACTCTTCTATCAATTCTAATTGCACTATGAGAACTGATGCCGATAAGTTCTGGTGAGAAGATAAAGAGAGATATTCTAAAATGACACTTGAAGGGGGACTCAGGAAGGTACAACAAAATTAATTGATCCAACTACGATCAAGATGCTAAAAGTAACTGGTAAGGGCAGTGCTGATTTTTTTTTTAAATGATGCAAGTGTTCTGGGACTTCAGTGTTCCTCAATCTTCTCAAAGACAGAAATTCCAGTGAAACACAGTACTTTGAACAACAGAAGAGGTTTGTTGACTAAACACTGTCTAAATAAGAGTGCCATCTACTGTGTCAGCACCAAGTACCTTTAGTATCCTCAAAGCCTCTAAAGATGAGTGCAGAAATGCATTAAGTTGTCGTTACATAATAAATGGTTTTTAAATGCTCAGGAGCTGACTGAGCTGAGTTTACAGCATGTGCATTCACATTAATAGGGCACATTTCACCAACTGAATGAGAATAAAAATAACTTTATTTCTCTCTCTCTCTCTCTCAGATGTTTTCTTCCTTAATATTTGCTGCAATTGGAGTTCTAGGAGCTGGATACTGCTTTGCTTTGTCAGCAGTAGCCCTAAACAAAGGCCCTAAATGTGAGGTTGGGCAACAGTGGGATTATCCTTTCCAGAACGGGTAAGGCAAGACTATTAGGAAAACAAAGTATACACCACTTTAAGTTTGAGGTATGATTAACCTTTCAAATCTGTTGTGTAAAAAACATGAATTTTATAGTACTTGTCACACACAGTTGCTCTTAGCAGAACCAGCAAGCACAACAATACTAAATATTATTCAAGAACAAGGGTGTAGGCAATAACATATCCAATTGAAATTATTGGCTCCTTTGAAACCCCGTGAAAAGAAGCGCACAGAGTTACAGTTTATTCTTAGGATTATAAGCAGTATACAGGGCTAAATTTGAGATAAATGGTTAGCTGTGACATCCTATATTGAGATCTGATGGTCTTCACAGAATTAATGTTTGTCATTTTATTCTGCCTTGCTCTCATGTACAGTACCACTTCCAGAGAGGTGGTGTGAAAAAGTCATCCCTAATGACGCAGTTGCTAAAAGCTATAATGTTGTATGCTACACATTATTTGTTTGTGGACCAGTGAAGGTGGGAAAACAATCGCTTTAGTCTAATTCTCTGAGTCTCTGTAAAGATATGCTTTATTTCAATCATAATCTGTAGCTGCAGTCAAGGAATCACTTGAAAACACAGAAAACCCAGCAGCATTGAGAAAATCCAGAGGAAATATACTCAGAGGTTGAGCATCTAAATTAAAATATGAAGATAAAAAATAGGAAGAATAATTTTACATCAGTTTGCTCTTCTTTAATTGAGCCATCAAGAAGAGCAAAGGTTATTCTTTTCCGCTCATTGGGCCAGACATGACTGGTTTTGTAGCATTTCATGATTTGTCAGAAAAAACAGGAAGTTCATGTTCTCTTATCATACTGTTTTGCTACTTCCTTTGTTATTTTATTTACAATGTGATACAGTAAATTGAAGACAAACATGTAAGTTGTTGCTTCCTTGTTCACAACCACATTATGATGCGCTGAATTGCATGCCCCTATGAAGACCACAGCTTTAACACACATTACTACAAATATAAAAGCTCTGGGTTACCACCAAGGAGGAAATGTAGGAGACTCCATATCCCCCAGGAAGCCCTCCAGTAAGCTTATGCTTTCCAAGCATATTTAACATGCCACTGGATGTCAGCACTGCTCCATTCAACAGCATAACTAAAGTGACATTAGTCAGTAGGAAGCTATTTCAAACAAAAGACAGTAGCAGGGACAAATGCAGTAGGTTTGGCAAATACCTAGCTACAGTCTTATCTGATATTTTGTGGAGAAGAAAGTATCGGCAAGTATTTGATGGTATTCCAACCTACAGACTCATCTTTGCTCCTCTCCCGTGCTTTATCTTTTGAAACAAATAACTTCAGTTGATTTAGAAACCAAAAAGAAAATAATATACTAAGTATTGATGATAGTATAATTGTTTTGTATAGTACTAAAGCTAACAGAACTTCAGTCATGTAGGAGTATGACAGACACAACTAGCAGGCCATACCAGACCAGCTTTCTCCAAGAGGTAACAGTGCTTCCTTCTTAACTGCTTTGCTTTTCCCTTCATGCACAGGGATTATCTAAGTAATCACACAATCTGGGACAAGTGTACATCACCTGAAAATATAGTTCCTTGGAACTTGACCCTCTTTTCCTTGCTGCTAATCATGAGTGGGATCCAAGCAATACTCTGTGGCATTCAGATTGTGAATGGCCTCTTCGGAACAATCTGTGGGGACTGCAAATGTTGTGGATGCTGTGGGGTAAGCAATTATGTTTCTCTTTTATCATTTTGTGTATTGAGACACCTGATTAGCTGACAGTCTGAAACAGGACTATGGCCCCATTTTGTAGATTAAGTACTCTTAAAACCTTACAGTTACGTGTTGAAAACGTGGTCTCAATCCTTCCAGATACTTACAGCATTTCTCTGCCAGCTTCCCACAACCTCCAAAAAACAAAAAAAATCCTTTGAAAGTCACAGAAGAAGCAAGTGCTAAACTACCTGTGTACTTTCATTTTTTTCCAGGGAGATGGAGCTGTCTAAAAATATTATAGAAGACTCATCTTGGGAGACTCCCTTTCAAAACAGTTCTATAAAGTACCTCTCACACTGTCTCTGGCTAAGAAGATCAGGATGAAGGGCATTTCCTTTGCTAAAGTTATGAAGCTCTGACTTCCCTTCTAGCCTTCTTGCATCTCTTCATTAAGGAATAAAATAAGCACTATTCAACTCTCACACTCATATTTATTTATGTAAAACACCTTCCATTTAGAAAACATAGTATTCTCAGGCAAAATATTTGTTTTCTCTCCAAATTAACTTTGGCTTGTGATCACTGAAAGCTGCTGATACAAGCTCAGCTGTAGTGCAATGGCATCTGCTTTCCTTTGAGGTTTATCGAATGGAAGTACCACCTGTAAGTGTAAACTTTTATGAGTACATGTTTATGTATATAGAAAAGCGACAACTCTGCCATACCAGCTCTTATTAATATGCTCTTTATAAAGAAACTCTTGGTTACAAAAGGTTTTTGTGGTTGTCATGAGGTCTCTCTTGTCATCCATGTGCGACCCTTGGTAAGTCACATACTACTCACTACTCTTCCTGAGCTTCTCCCACATCCTCGAAGCTCAGAATTGAATTACTGATTCAAACATGGGTTACAATGCCCGTTCAGTCAAGAAGAGCAACTCATAACTCTTTGTCTTTAAACTTCTAATCTATATGAGTGTATAGTCTGTTTATTCCTCTTCTTGCAATGGTTTTTACTTAGCTGTGTTTGGCACAGTGCTATGAAAGAGATAGAATTTTATCTAATAAGATATTTTTGCCTATTAAATTTTAGAAAGAAAACTCTTTCCCAGAGTAATCAAGGAAACAATAAGAGGACTGGGAGGGAAGCCTGAAGGATTCACACCAGTTGATGTACTAAAGAAATTCCAACTCCCAATCTCCACAAACCAGCCTGCCAGATTAGTTCTTTCAAGACCTCTATTTCATCAAGGCATTTGCCAGATATTTTCCCTGACAGTTTCCTCTTGAGGCAATGCTTGTGCCTAGTAATTTTTGAAAGAGTATTTCATGTACTCCATATCTACACCAGAGCGAGGATTTAGAAACACTGAAAGCTGGGGTGAACAACACATAATGTTAGGTAGATTTAATTCTAAAAACTACACTAAAAAGAGCAGAAGGGCCATGAAGATACATTGTGCAAAGGAGTTTAAAATTCTCTAAAAGCTCTCTAGAAACAGCTGCCTCTCCCACCTGTTCTGCGGCACAGCAAGGGAATTTGCTCGCACCCTTTACACCACCACCCACCAATGTAACTATCTAACATCTATGCTTTCATTTGTGGCTAGCAGCTGTCCAGCACCTCATCTTCCACTTCTCTTTTTGTACATACAAAGTCTTTGAGAACACAAAATGTTTCTCATCAGCATTCAAGAAGGGGTTCAGCATACAAGTTTGATATAATAATAAATAGAAGAGAGGGGAGCTAAGAACAGGAGGTTGTGACCTAAAAGACAGAAATCATGGGTGTCCAAATGAGTTGATATTTCTGAGGTGCCGACCTGCATGGAGTTTTCTAACATGGGCTAATATCCATAGATTCTGAGACCAAGTACACACATTTCACCTTGCAATCCGAGCAGCATTTGCACCTTGGTCTCTGGGCACCGCACAACTGGAAACAAGCAGCTCAGCAGTGTTCCCAATTCTGTCCTGTTACGATTAACATTTGTGAGTCCCCTCGAGTAACATTATCTGTCTCAGTTATGCAATAACTGCAGATTGGTTTCTGTGTTTTTAATGAGCTAGGTGCCCAGTGAAACTGGGCACAGGGAGAGATCAGACTGTTGATACAGAAAGAGATACACCGAACCAGTGGTATTCTGAGAAGAGAAGTAGTAAGTAAACTGAGAATAATGCTACAGAGTGACAGAAAGTCGACAGCAAGAGACAAGTCCCGAACAAGGAACTGAAAATGCTAAAACAGAGCTCAGTTGTCCAGACTAACTTGTACACAACGCAGCATTAGCTGAAAAGGTTACAGTTTTAAAACACACAAATGCCAACTTCCATGTAAGTGCAGAAATCCTGGCTGCTTAAAGAAATAAATATCAGTACCAGTTGTCATTGGAAGTTTCGTTATTCACTCATTAAAACTGACTGTTCAGTGACAGCTGTATGAGGGTGCTCTGTGCAGAGCAATTTTCACACTGCGTGGCACCTTCAGCTGAGGGTTTGTATTACAGGAAAGCACACAGCCTTCTAACTCAGACTGCAACATATATGCACACTGAGGGTGTTTAAGCGATTTTGAGCCCGCTCATTTCAACCTGAAATGACAAGCCTGGCAACCATGTGAGGCTAAAAGATATGCTTTCAGAGCGCTGTATTTTATTGAGTTTATCCAAAAAGCAGAGTGGAACATTAGCCCTAGTACAGTGTCATGTGTCAGGGTATAATGCATCACTGAACTGACAACTGTTTGCAAGAACCTTGTTTCTAAAATTAGGAAATACCAAATACATAGTTAAAGATATTTGTGCTTCCTTTGAGATGCCCACCTTAGATAAGAGAAGGAAAGGAAAAGGAAAACTAGAAAATTAGAACTAGAGGAAACGGCCACAAATTGAGGCACCAAAAGTTCCACAGGAACTTGAGAAAGAATTTTTTACCAGTGAGAGTGACAGAGCACTGGAACAGGCTGCCCAGAGAGGTTGTGGAATCTCCTTCTCTGGAGATCTTCCAAACCCGCCTGGACATCACCCTGTGCCCCGTGCTCTAGGAGACCCTGCGTGTGCAGGGCGGTTGGACTAGATGACCTCTAGAGGTCCCTTCCAACTCTAGGCATTCTATGATTCTATGAAAAGGACCAAAGATTGTTCCCAGAACTGTTCTGGATTTCCAGCTCACTCAGATGCCCACCAACTGCCCTAGGTCAGCTTCAGGTTTACTTTCACAGCCTCTGTGTTACTCAGAGAGGGTCTAGCTAACAACAAAGCAAACTACATAACATACCAAGAGGAGCCATACTGCTGATGGTGGGGAAGCCACTACAAGGAATAGAAACAGGTGGGTTCTTTACCCCACAGCAAGTAGAATGAATAATCATCATCAAAAACAAATCAACAAACAAAACCCTCTCAAGTTTTCATTTGCCAAGTCATGTTTCTTTTCCCCACTGAGAAACAACCAACGGCCACACACAATTTACCTGAGACCACAGCAGCCCTGCCAGCACCATGGGCTGTCCTGCAACGCTCTGGATGAGCAGCACAGCTGCCATGCTGTGCTTTGCGTGCCCGGCTGGAACGAGGGTGGTGCTGCCAGCCTGCCCTGCTGCCTGGCCCTCCAGCCTGCTCCAAAAGCACAGCAGGGTGGCTAGCCAAAGGGAAAGCACCACCAGCACCGGCTGCAAACATAGTGCCTGAGCCACTGCTAAAGCAGGCTGGTCATGAGGCAGCTCGCAGGTCCTAAAAGAGGCAACTAAAAACGGGGCGGTGAGCCACGACGCTCACAGCCCCAGCTACCCCTGCAAGATCAGGTTGGCCCCACCTCGCCCATTACGGCCAGCTGGAGCTGGCGGGAGCCACGGCGGCGCGGCGCCGCGCCCACTTCTGCGGCGCGAAGAGCGCGGGCGCCGCCCTCCGCCAGGCGGGCCGCACCGGCACCGAGAGGAGCGGGGGTGGTTGCGGAGCCGCCACCTCGGATTGGGCCCCTCGGCTCGCCACGGCCCGGTCCCAGGGCCCCTCCCAGCGCTTACAGCCGCTCGGGGCGGCGCTGCCGGCTCCTACCTGCGTGTGTTCCCGCTGCTCTACCGGCGGCGGCGACATCGTCTGCGGGACAGACACGTCCTCGCGAGCGGAGCCTCCACCTCGCTCTCGGCGGGAGCGACCGGCCCCTGTGGGAGCAGCGCAGCGGCGGCTGGGCGCTTCCGCCACTGTGCTGTGTGCAGAGGCACCGTGTGTACGTGGCACTGACCACCGTGTGAGGCGCAGCAAGTGCCATTTTATGCACGTTGTGTCTGTTGCCATTTTGTGAGGCACCATATGTTCAGGCCAAAGGGTAACCAGTGTCATATCATGAGGTGTCTTCGGCCCAGGCTGCAGGGAGACTTTGCCATGTCATGAGGTGCCACGTGCTAGGGCCAGCGGGTGTCTGCCACCATTTTGTGAGGCACTGCCTGCTTAGGCCACAGGGTGCCTGCAGACATTTTGTGAAGTGCTGCCTGCTACCATGTTGTGAGGGGTCACGTGCTCAAGCCACACGGTGCCTGTGGATATGTTGCGAGGTACTGTGTGCTCAAGCTGCGAGGCATCTGCCATTGTGTCGCTAGGGGCCTCATTTGCAAGGCACAGGGCACCTGCCACCATGTTGTGAAGCACTATGGGAACAGTGCACCTGCTGCCATTTTATGAGGTACTGCACACACCAGGCACCCACTGCTATTTTGTGAGGTGCTTGCAGCTGTGTTGTGAGGCACTGCGTATTCAGGCTGCAGGACACCCGCAGTCACTATGGGTGCTGCTTACACAGGCTGCAGGGCACCTGCTGTGATTTTTTGAGGTGTTGAGCATGCAGGGCACCTCACGATGATATCATGAGGAGCTGCATGCTCCAGCCACAGTGCATGAGGCACCCTGTTGTGAGGTACTGGATGAGCAGGGCAGGGGTTGCCTGACTCAGTGTCCTGAGGTGCCGGGTGCTCAGGCCACAGGGTCTTGCTGACATGTTGTGAGGTACCACAGGGAGCAGACACCAGGTGATGGTGTGAGGTCCTGGCAAGCTTGTCTAGCACATTTGGCCCAGATTGTACTGGGCTCTGGTGAGCAGAGCCACTGTTTCTTATCCTTATACCAGTTTCTGCCTTCACCAGGCCATTCTTTATTATAGACTACTTCCTTCCCGTTTTGCTTGCTTTGCCCTTTCTCTTGCATGTTACATTTTCATTCTCTTCCTTCCTTTGTTTTCCAGTGAAGACAGTAAAAACATTTGGCAACACACATTAAGATGTTAACATTGAAATGAAGCAGCCCCTGGTGTGAACAGTGCTTGTTTAAAACTGTTGTCAGTACTGGGCCACAGATGGTGCGGGGCTGCCCAGTGCAGGTGGGTTCCAGTGCGGTCCCTCTGGGAAATGCGGCATGGCACAGGTGTGCATGTGCAGTTCTTCCACAGGTTTATAGTTCTCTTCAAAGAACTAAAGGGAGTGCTCTCGCTTCATGGTCTTGCAGGAGAACTATTAGATTACGGCAAAAGACTATTACAGTGAAATTCTATAAACCACATGACAGGAAAGCTTTAAGAAATGTCCCTACAGAGTTTTTACCTGGAATACTGCATCTGATACAAATCACATTTTAAAGAATTAGAAGGTATCTGGTAGGGGGAATTGAATAGCAGATGACAAAGAAAAATTGAGTTTTGGAGACCAGATACAAGGAAACATATGAAATGTTTTAACTGAAATATGACACTAAGAATAACATTGTCAAACTGTCCTCCTAAAAGAACTCATGAAAAGTAGTTGTAGATGAGACTTGCCAACTAGTGATATGCATACTCTTCACCCAGAAAAAAATATTGGCAGTGGAGTCTTTTGCAGATGAGTAGTTGGTGGTGCAGACTAAATTAGCTTTTTGAACACATGCAAAAAATTGAAAAGACCTATCATCAAATAGGACTGTAACATCAAATTGCTGTATAGGAAGGCCATAATATTGATGCTCTTCCTCTAAAATTACAAGCGGTTTCAGTAGATCACAATCTCTGGAAATTCCTCCCTGACAAACAATTTTATTACGGGTCTTAAATGAAAAGACACATTAGCAGTAGCCTGCCCAGAGAACCCCTGACCAAATTGGACGTAAAGCAGAAATAATTTCTAAGATGTGAGTTAGTGCCATTAGGAATTAACTTGAAGACCTTTATAAACACATACACACTGTGTTTGCTGAAGAAACTTACTCCTGCAGTGTTGGGAAAAGATGGTTCTACAAAAGTTGGGTCTACTGTCAAAAGGATATTAAAACATATTTTCAGTACAGAGACTCATATGCTTTTACTTACGTGAAGACCAGGCAGATCAAAGGAGTTGATAGAATGTATGTTTATGCATCCACTAGATGGAGGAGACCCTTAGCATGGGGTGTCCTAGACAAGACAGATACTTCTCTAAGCGTCATGATTTTATACACTATTTCATAGCGCACGGGGGTGTCTCTGAAACCAGCTTGCATGGTCTGCTGTGGGGAACATGCTTTCTAGGCACTGACTAATACAATTGGAAAAGCACAACAGTGAAGTAGGTGTAGAAATAAAGATCTTTTACCTGTGAAAAGACTCATTCAGAAGGGAGACATGAAGTGTTGCAGAGTGTGTGACAAAGAGGAACGAGCAGTTTCTTAACTGGCCCTGACCTCTTTATACCTTAGCGCGTGCCACATGCCACAATTTTTCTTCCACCAGAGAAATATCTTTCTCACTCTAGCCTGAACTGGTGAACTGGTTTCACTCTGTCTCACCTTCCTATTTTTATGGTTACTGATAAAGAGCAAGCATAAAGTTCAGTGAGGCCCAGAACGCTCTTCGGTGAATTCAACCATTCTTGACAACATTCTTCCTTAGCCTTGTCCAACATGGGAGCTGGGTTGTATCTGATCAGCCCTTGTATGTATGATTTCTACTACTGCTATCATATTCTTGTGCTGGAAAATGTAGAACAGCAAGGACTATTTAACATGGTTTTATGAATTTATAGAGGGACATAAGTGTATTTGCTGTCTTACATGATTTATACAGCTTTTACCTTTCCTTTGCCATTTTTAATTCTTCTTGGACTGATCTGTCCAGCATTTATTACTTAAGCAACATGAGATACTTAAGAGCACAGTATTATGCATGTTACAGATTGTTTCCAGAAGTCTTTGTGATAAGATTTAGCCTTTATTATATCGAATAATTTTGTATCAACTGCAAACTTGACAATTCCTCATCTATTCTTCAGATCACTAAAGAGCCTGATATTACCTCCTTTTTTTTTCAAAGCCTATCCTTTTATTCTTGGGGTTTTTTTTCAGATCAGTCATGAATTCATAGGTGAATCTTTTCACCCAGCCTGTCAGAGTTGTTTCTGTAATCGCCTTTGAAAACATTATTCAAAATTCAAGAACATTTGGTTCACTGGATTATCCTTTACCAGAGCGCAAGAACACTAAATCCCCACAGGTGCAAGTTTAAAATACTCTCAGAATTAGTTCTAATGGACCATGACGGTAAAAACTAGGTAATCAAATAAAAGCCCAGAACACTTAAGTTTAATGGCTTGCTCCTAGTAAAGAGGAGAGCAAGAAATTGGGACAAACTTCTTGTACAAAGGATCAGACTGACAGCAGTGCACTATGTAGGTCCCCAAACAGAAGGTAAGTGGCACATAGTCTTGGTGCCAAATCTTTTGCTTGGAGATAATTTTATTATATTGTAACAACAAAAAAAATAGTGAATTACAAATAAATGCTTAACGAAATAACTAATGGTTTCTCTGGGAAGCACTTGGAAGTGTTAAGAGTAAAACTGTAATAATCATTAATGTCCATGGCAGCTGCTAGTAAACTGAACCATAACTGTAAAATAAAGTATTTCTTTTGCTATGTGACAATAATTCAATATTTATTTGCAATAGAAAAGTCCTTACCTTCAGTCTAAGCACCATTATACAGTTCTCAGAAAAGCATATGCAAAAAACTTCCAAAGAAAAACCAAATAATTTAATAAACCAATATGCATACAGGAGCTTTAAATTCTTTTTTATTTTTCATGTACAACATCAAAGAAATAAAAAACAGAATCAAACCCTGGATACAACAGTTTGATCTGATTGCTTTTAATGCATACAATTTGTATGCAAAGAATTCTAAATTAA
The DNA here is from genome assembly GCA_003342815.1 of Eudromia elegans. NCBI lineage: Eukaryota > Metazoa > Chordata > Aves > Tinamiformes > Tinamidae > Eudromia > Eudromia elegans. The sequence goes on along the minus strand of PTEX01000138.1, from coordinate 2,008,454 downwards.
AAACAAATGCTCACACATATAACAAAATGAAAAAGTTAAAAAGTTAAAGTACTAGCACATAGATGGATGTAGTATATTAGGAAAAAAGGTTTGTTTGAACATCCATATTTTCTCATATTTGAAACAGACAATTTAAATCTCCCCTTTCCCCAAACAGCATTTTTTTTCAAAAAGTCAAACCCAGTCCTTAGAAGTTACATTCTAATAGTTTTGCCAGAATACAAGTTGTAGTGAGCAACATGCCATTACTTTCATATCACCAGTATTTATATATGCCATTCTCAGTGATAGTCAACAGTACAACTGTGCAGCTGGCATATTTATTGTATTTATACCAAAAGCATACAGTGTACATTTAGTAAAATAAATGTAATTTCGCAACTTGAACTAACAGAGTGAAATATTGTCATCAATAAATTTAACTTCAAAAGAATTATATACGCTTTGAATACTTGAAGTTCTGCCATAAGCCTGTTTAAAATCAGAAACTTAAGAAAGACTTACATACAGATTTTGTTGCTGCTTCACTCTATCTGATGTATGCTCTCCATTCCAAAATGGAAAGCTTATTGTATAAAGAATCACTGTTAGCTTAGCTGTGGTTTGGCTCAGAATTGAATAAAGGTCTGACCTAAGATTTTGGCAGTTGCTTTACACCGGAAGTAGTGTTTTATATAGCACCGTCCTGTTCTACTCTGCTACTATTTCATTATCCAAGTAATGTGGAAACAGTTTCAAATTTACCTTCTTAAGATCTCTGAACCTAGACTCCTAACCTCCTGAAACACCAATGAAATGATAATCAGGCCTCTAACTTCATAATAATTCCGATAAACCTCTTATTATGTGTGATTTCACTAGAAAATTACATCAGCTTTCACTGTAAGTGCTAAAAACATGGAGTCAAGCCTCCATCTGAGGAAAATCAGTATAGTCAAGTAGAAGTTAGTAGACCTTATGAGGAGCAGCTGAGGGAGCTAGGGTTAATTAGCATGGAGAAGAACAAGGGTCTGAGGGGAGTTTTATTGTTCTCTACAACTACCTGATTTTTGGGGGGTGAGTTCTGATCTCTTCTCTGGAATAGCTACAGGTAGGACAAGAGGAAAGGATCTCAAGTAGCACCAGGGTAGAATCAGGTTAGATATTAGGAAGAGCTTCCATAGGGGAAGAGTGGTGAAGCCTTGTAACAGGCCGCTAGGGAAGTGGTAGAGTCACTATCCCAGCAAGTGCTTAAGGAATATGCAGATGAGGCACTTAAGGACATGATTTAGCAAGATGGTGTTGGAGGGTTTACGGTTGGACTCGATGATCTTAAAGGTCGTTTCCAACCATAATGATTCTGTGATTCTATGTTAGCTAATCCACAGCATCTGAGAACCTTATCTACTTAGAATATGTTTTATTGTGACAAAATTTAAGTTTACAAAAGTACTGTTTTACTAGCAAATGCACAAACTGCATTTTCTAAACTTTATCTAACAATGTATGATAGCAACTGAACAAGCCAGGCTCAGATCTGTAACTACTGTAAATCATTCTAGCACCAATAGCTTTCACTTTGCTAGATCAAAAATGCAGTGCTGAAGAGCTGGCCTTACAAGGTTTAACATCACAATTGGATGCCTCAGATCTCCAATTCTTTATCCCAAAGTCAGCGAGCCATGTAACTAACCTTAGGCCCATCTGTTTTTCATTTCAATTTACAACCTGAAGCAATCTTTAAAGGAGAGAGATTAACCCTAAATACAGTAACATTGGTCAGGCCTGCTCGGTCCCTTTTTAAAAAAGAATGTTCTTCTATCTCAATGGTTAGCTCTAGCAAAAATAAAATAATAAAACATACCCCTCCCCCCCAAAAAAAAAAGTAAAAGAAAAACAATGCCCATAGATTGTCTGCAGACACAACTCTGCTGTAACATCCCATTGTGTATTAAAAAAATACATGAAAGAACTACTGTTCTATGCAACACTCTTCTAATAAAACTTTATTGCTCTAGGTCTTTGCCTTCTCTCTCTCTCTCTGAAGTGTTTGGTGTGCATATTTTAGACTTCATTTTTGCTTTCTGGTGGATCCAGCAGTTCATCTTTTACCAGGTATTTCTTTTTTATTAAGTTCTATCATATTTTCCACTGATCACTGCCGATTTCTCTTTCTCTGTATCCCTACCTGCCGCCACCCTTCCTGCTAAGGATCTACAGTTGTAAAGTTCAGCTTCCAAATCTACTTCATATTCGCATCACTTCATCTCTGACCTTTTCACCTACGCTCCTCTAACCAGATGGAAAAATAAAATCGTTACTGATCAGTACCCGGTGTACTGGTGAGATCTCATTACTTTTATTAGACCTGACAAACATACATTTACACTGAGTGCTACATCTCTTGCTTTTTCCACATAGCCTGGATCAAGCTCAGAGAAATGTTTTAATGCCTTTCATAAAAAGGCGCGTTTTCAATATAAAAAGCTTAAATTCATAGATTATAAATACTATAAATTCAAAATATTTAAGAATTTCAGGACTTCATTTGCATTTCAGGGGAACTGTATGTGTCATGTCCTTGATGCCTTCTCAGTCCCAAACACCTGATAAAGAAGCCTTTAAAGGACATATAATACATAGGAATAAAAGAACATGCCTCCTGTCCTCTGCACCAACTGTAGTAAGCAAAAGAGTTAAGAACTAAGCAACTTTACCAGGCAAGTGACAATACTGCTTAGCACTGCTCTGATAAAGCAACCATCTTTTTTCTTGTATACACTTACATGTAGAGTTTAACACTGTCAGTTAAAAACATCAGTGCTGAAATCATTTGGCAATATTTTCTTACTACTACATATGATATTACTACGATGTGCTGCATTCTTCTGTCCTGAATTTAAAAGCATATTTTTGAATTTAAGATATTTGCCACAGGCTTATATGAAAATTATTTGTTCGTGCGTTAAATTACAAAATTGTAGTGCTTAATATAATAAACATCAAAATCTAAGATTCATTAAAAATTGCTTATTCTAAAGACTTTCTTTCTTTTAAGGCAGTAGTTAGTACCAGTCTGGTTTATTTTACAAGAATATAGTAGCGTAAAACTTACTAAACATTTCTGCTACTTTAAAATTGTAAGTATTTTTTATCTGGAAATGCTACAATAATATACTGAAAAAGAAATTGCAATAGTACTGCTTGTGCCTTTTCAAATGTATATGAGAATGATTATAGCTGATATGGATCAGATTTAATCTATATTCCATACAGCACAGCTTTACTGAATAACTGAAAAGATTTTTAAAGCTTAAGGAAATCAATATAAAAACTTTCGTATTATTGTTATAAATATAGTAATAAAACTGCTCTCATGGTCTGATGCTATGCAGGTTTTTCAACCAAGTGACCCAGCAGTTAACTTGTGTGATACATTAAGAGTTTGTGATGTTACCCAGTAACCCTTTGAACAGATGCGGACATGCACACACAACCCACTGTCCTGAAAGTGAAATGTTTCTGCCTGATCTGTAAAGGAAAAAGAAAAACAAACAAACAAACAAAAACCAGATGTATTAAATAAAGTTTTTGTTTGTTTGTTTTTGTTTTTTAATGAGGAAATATATATATTTATATATATTTTTATACTTAAGTTACTGTCAACCAAATCCAGGCAGAGATTAAACTGACTATAAAGGTGATGTAACAGAAGTCATTAAGGCAGCAAGTAGCATATCTGAGGACACTCTGCCTCTATTTCAAGAGGAAAAGGAAATGCTGACTTGCATTATGGGCTGAACTGGCATTAAATTATGAATGATTACAGCCAAGTAAGGAAGGGCTCATTTTTGTTGAGTACTGACTCCACATCATTGAGGATAGGGATCAAGTCTTCTGACTCTAAAGTCCCAAGATCAACATTTGTTCCTGGAAGACAGTCGAGGAAATCAGGGAAACGTGTCTGTTGTGGATTTATGTTCATTGTCGTCTGTGCTGCAGTTTCTCCTAGGAAAAGTAAAGAAGAGTATTTGAAATACTGATCTCTTTTCCGGAGTAATTTAGTACAATACAGTCGATGAAAAAAAAAAAATCCCTCATTCCCATAAGCATTTGTAGGGTCTGCAACCTCTACAAATGTTACCTCAGAACCTTACTTGCCTGCAGAAAACATATTCTTGTAAGAGTTACTGCACCCTAAAAAGCAGCAGTGTTCAGTAGAATCAACCTCCCACCTTCCGTTCAGCATCACTGTTCAAAGTTCACCAGTCTGCAAGGCAGCGATGTGATTCGGCCTTGTATAAACACTCTCTCCTGCTGTCCGCATAAAGATGCACTCAATCCACTGGATTTAACTGAGAAAAGATTTTTACAGGAACTCTCTTGATCTCTCTCTCACCCTTTGCATCATGCAGAACTCCCGATGACTTCAAAAGGAAGTTTAGGTGAGGAAGCACTGGAGAATTTCACTCTTTAGGAAAAAAATGGTTGATTTCCTAGTCATTTATTTTAATATTTTAAGCACTATGAGAACACTGATGTTAAAAAGAACAAACATACCAAAACCTAAATAACTGAACAGATGCTATTTAAAGGCAAATCCAACTTTTCCAAGGAAAGATATGCGGTGATTTTTTCTGAAATTTTAATAATTTTAATAATCCAAAACTGGTTTCTTGTCCTATCTTGGCCAATAGTATTAAAACCTGAATTAAGGCTTGGGTTTTCCAACACGTACCCATTTGCTATATTATCATAATCTAAGGTAAGAGGGTAGAATCTGCTAACTTCCAGGCACTCAAAGTCTTCGAGGCCTTTTCCTCCACAGTCAGAGTCTTCCATCAGAAACTGAGAGCTTATTGTTCGGTTATGCAATTACAAAACACTGTTGGTCCTAACAAGAAGTAGTTGGTTTTATTATACTTTAAACTCTATGAGATACCTGTATCCATCTCATCTACATTGCTGAGGAAATCCTCAGGTGTTGTTGGTATACTGTAGCATCCCAGGCCTAGGCCGCTGTCTGTGCTCTGCTCCCTGGAATGGTATGGGCCACTGTAAAGTGAAACATGAAAAAGCATCAGTGAAGAAGTTGTGTTAGAGAGTCCCCGATCATGGTATTTGACAAGACAGAGCAATAGGTGCGGTGTTAAAGTTAAATTCTGACTCATGAAGACTCCTTCTCAATTGTTGAAACACTAACGTGGTGCAAGATAAACACGTATATAAATTTCCAGACAACAACTGTTTTGATTGCCTAAAACTAACTGAAGTAATTGAAATATAATTGAGTATATCAAGGCAATGTACCCAGAATCCTCTGGATATGGGTAGACATAGAAATCCATTATAATTTGTTTTTTTCTGAGATTCTTCCTTTAAGTATAAACTGAAAAATTTCAGGTCAGCCACCAGGCTGTATCCGCTGTTCAAAGTAACTGCAAAGCAGGAATCCACCCAGAAGAGACAGCTTTAGAGATAGGACAACAGAACCAAGCATCTAGTGGGGGTCACGAACTTGCCTGTTCAGGAAGGGATCTGATCCGTTATTTGTAACAGGCCGCAGATCTTGCGTCATTGCAGGTGTGTTCACAGCAGTCTGAACCGGGGCCATGTTTTCTGAGTCCATGGGAAGCTGTCTGCATAAAGCGGCTTCCTAAAGAGCGGATAAATAACAAGGGAAAGGTTGCTGCAACCATTCAGGAATACTTGTCTTAAAAAAAGGGAACATGTTCAATAGGTGCATCTTACTTTAGAAGGTAATTCCAAACAATGCAGCTGATGACTCTGTGTTTACAGGGATGTAAAGAAAATCATGATGTGGCTGGTGGCAGCCAGCCAGGGCAGTGGCACGTGGCAAGCAGGCATGCATGCCCTCAGGGCAAGTGCACCCTGCATCTGTGTTGTACCTAGTTTGCTTTGCCCAATTATCATTATTTATTTTGTAGGAAATGAGTAGAGGAAACATTTTATTTAAACCCCTGTAGAACATCTTTCCTCCACTAAATCAGCTCCTCACAGTCCCCAATACAGAAAAGACAAACATGTTTTTGAGGCTAGATTTTGATATTTTACTACGTTCGCAATTTATTTTTTCAATGAAGAGCACCACTCTGGTCTTTTCATGAAAAACTACTCATCGGTGCTTAACATATATTGGTGTGCATTCATGCAATGTTTTATTTATAATCGAACTATTAATTTATCATATTAACTCATAAATTATAATTTACATTAAGTTATGTTTTTAATAATTTTTAAGAATAAACAGACTATTTTTAACTGAGAGCTTATGCATATCATTATATTTGTCAAATAACTAATTGTTTTGTTTTTATTTAAAATTAAATCATCTATAACCTGTGAAAATGAACAAATCTCAGAAAATGGGCATTTTTTTAACTGTCCATATTAATTTTTTTAAAAAAATGTAAGAAGAAGCAACAGCAAGAACTCAAACAAGGCTGATACTAGAAAGACAGAGACAGAAAGGAAAATAATAAAAAGGATTATAGACAAAATGAGGCAAGACATACTTTGCTAAGTTTCTTTTTCGTTAGCATTCTGTTCAGCAATGAAGTTCATGTTTTTGACACTTTGGTGTTGCATTTTAAAATATCACTAGGTGGGGTGATATCACTAGATAGGGTGGCCTCCCCTCCACCTGGCCCCGGTGGCCCTGGCAGCTGTGCACCCATAGCCCGAGCCGCCCGTGCTGCCCTGGAGGCATCTCCTGAGCCAAGGTGCAAGGGCGAAGGCAGGGATGGCCGTGTGCGCATTGCACTCCTTCCTCCCACGGACTGCCTCTCCGCTTGTGTCTCTTCTGTTAGCCTGCCAGCTCTCCTGTCGCTCTGCCAACCATCAGCTTTAAAGTCCATTGTTTTCAATGCACTCGCACCCTACGGAACATGTGTCTGAGGAACCTTGCCCACAGGAAGCTGACCAAAAATCCCCAGCAACTCCAAGCAGAGCAGGGGCAAACATAAGCAAAGCAGTCCCCACAGAGACCAGTACCACCAGCCGAGGCGCACGGGCTGGGCTCGGGCCTGCGCCCCTGTGACTTTGGGACGGACCCAAGCTGTCTCCCTCTCGAAACACGCTGATCCCTTTCTATCCTGTATTGCCTCAGGGGTATGTGTGTGTACGAGGCAGGTATTAAACACTGGCAACTTCTACAATTCACTCCTCCACTCTACAGCAATTTGATTTACAAAAGTAGCTCAGACTAGACTAACTGAACAGTTCTGAGGGCTCGGAGAAAATATCACCCCTGTGCATCAGCAACTTGTGGCCAGCAGGAGCAACAGTCAACCCTGAGGGAGGCTTTTTCATCATTCCCTGAGCTTTCCTACTGAGCTGCCTTCCCACAGACAGGAAAGCGCGAACAGAATGACCATGCGGACTTATTGCTCCCACAAGAACAGCTGTGAATTTCACATATTATTTGAAGACCTTCCTGCTGCCTGGCTGTTCCCGGCCTGGCAGCTGACCTGATGCAATCAGGAAATTCAGATATTGATCTCTTCAGTAAAAACGGTGCCAACTAGTGACGGCTTCAAGGTGGAGATTCACATGCCCCCCTTGACTACTGGTACTCAGACAGGGCGTTGGCCGTTGGTGCTGCCAACCAGCACTCTAGGAATTTGTCATCCACCTCACGATTTAGCTAGGCCTTGCAAGCCAAGACAAATTGTGAGCAAAAAAACCTCCAGTACCCTAAATAAAGACTCCTGCTAGTATTTACAAAACCCAAGTTCTGTCTCTGTTGCAAGAAACACTACATTTATTATAGAGTCACTTAGTCTACCCTCTGTTGACAAGTGACATGGCATCCTGTGAATCTTTATTTCATCTTATAACACCAACTCCGTGTCTACTTGATGTGCTGGAGCAGCATAATCCTGCATCTTAGTGTCCAAACTGGGTTAGGAAGCAAAGGGAGCGGTAGCTGCGTCACACAGCCAGGCATGCTCCTGGAAGAGCAATTCCAGCAGTGCTACGAATGTTTGACATCTTGGCTTCTGCAGCATGATTACTGCGAGGGTCATCAGTACAGAAGCAACCACACAGTGATGGAATTGTGAGAGCTTGCTGTATCCTCCTCTCCCTTTAAACCTACCTGCAAGCTAATGATGATCAACCTGAAGAATCACATTCATGACTGGCCTCTCTAGCTTTAAAGCACCTCTCTGGCAAAAAGTACCAGAGATCTTTTGCAGCACCACAGATGGGCAATACTGCAGTCACGAGCTACAGTACCTCTCAAAAGCAGGCGTACTGGCCAACAATGATAGTCCTTGGCATCTGCCTCCAAATCCTCACACACTGTTTGTCCACGGCCTCTTTTGAGCCCCTCCTCTTTCTAATGCTCATAGATGTATTTACTGAATGTAGCTGGGGAGCAGAAATTAGCCTCTGCCAAGTGCTGCCTCTCCGTGGGAGCTGTGTGGCGAGAGAAGACCCCCATGCACATGGAGGAGCAGACAGGACGCTTGCTTTCCACAACCCTCTCCGACCTTCTCACTGACAGCGCCTCCTACTACTTCATTTTCCATAGAGCTCCTGAGCAGCATGTCTCCCTTCTCCTTTGGAAAGCTGAGAAACAAATCTGTAATAAACAAACTCAGCTCCTTCCAGAATGGTGAAACAATCTTTTCTGCACAAACAGCTTTCTGTTCTAGGAACTTGGTAGCTAAATGAGGAAGAGGATGAGGAAGGGGCTGAGCAACCTGGCTGTGTGTGCGAGCCTGGTGTCCCATGGGCTGCGGGGCCGGCTGCTCTCCAGTGGCTACCACGGGGCTCCGAGAGCCTCTGGGCAACTGGTGAGCCTTGTGGGTGCTGTGCGAGCTGCCTCTGCCCCAGCGCCACTTGGCCGTACCATGGAGTGCCCAGGGACGGGCCTGGGGGCGGCAGCCGGGGTGGGGGGGCCCAGAAATGGTAAAATGCTGCAGTTCTAACACTTGTTCCAAATGCAGCAAGGCAGTGCTGTGCCATGTCTAAAAGTGTCACTGCATTTCTGCTGATCACTGCTGTAAATTAACCATCTTTAAAGTTCTTATACGTATATTTAGTGGAAAGAGGTTAAAGAGCAAAAAAATACAAATGATATAAATTATTATTGGAAAATATTTTTTTAGAACTACTTTCATGTGCTGTTTTTAGCAACTCTCCCCTTTCCAGACATCCATTTTCATCTTCCTATCAATTCTCTCTTTTCCCAAACCCCACTATATGAGAGGATCCACATTCACCTTGAATTTGATCTTTCTGCCAGGGCAAAATTGACTTACTAAGGTGCTACTGGCATAACTGGGGAATTATTTGACTTACACATAGTTTATACATGAGGATAAAAGTTTAATTATGTTCTCATTAAAGTCTATATTGGCCGATAGCCTATATTAGCCAAAAATCTATATTAAGCCTACCCCAAACTACATTTTCTTTATAGGATAAAAAGCAAGCACTTTCAATACCATCCTAATAACTCTTTAATCTGGCAAGAAACTGTACTACTATTGTTTTGAAAAGTGCCGGTTTTGTAGAATGTTATTAAAAATGTTCTACAATAAGAGCATGGAAAAAGAGGACGACACATTTTCAGTCATTTAAAGACCTTTTCTTCCATTAATTTCACTAAGATAGGATGCTTAAGTTAAAAAAAAAAAAAAAAGGGGGGGGGAAAAAAGCTAAGTAACAACATGTTTAGCAAAACCAATATTGAAAAGTTGCAGAGAGAAAACCAAAAATCTTGCAATCAAAGGACTGCTTATAAAGCAGTTAAGCCCCCACAGGTGCATCTTCCCCTTGAGAAATCTGCTCTGATCACCTAGATCTCTGTTTCCAATCTCCAGGCTTTATGGCGGCACTATATCTGTGGGGCTTTGTCACCCGCAGCACCTTCCACGTGTCCCTGTCTGCCTTCCACCTCAGCCACTTCCTACCACTTGTTCAGCTGCCCACAGTGCTGCTGCCCGCCCTGCACTAGGCACTCACACTGCCAGTTTTCCTCTTAAGGCATCTAACTGTGATTATTTGGTGGGATTGTTTTTATTTGTTTTTATATATATATTTTTTGCATTGCACACAAATCGCTGGAATTTCAAAATGCTGCAGCAACTTACTGTACTCTAGTGAAACATCAAAAAAGTTCAGCCCATTGGTGTAATCGGCCCAACGACACATGCGCTTCTACCTGCTGCCAAGACATGTCACACTCTACTTCTAAATACAGTAAAAACAAATGTTACCCTGAAATAACCACAAATTATGGCATGATCCCAAAGACAAAAGGACTGTAGATATGAAATAATAATTGCAGAGCATAATTATTTGGGGAAGTCACCACTTCCCAAGTGGGAAGAACTGTAAGTGCAGCATTTACAAGGTTACTGGCCACAATGGCACACATGGCTCCTGAGAGAAACACACTATTTGTGTTCTCTGGGAAGACGGTGAATAACGCTTGCAAAACGACGTCATTGCTGCAGCTCTCCCTAGCAGAGGAATCACATCCTTTGCAACTGTTGAAACTGCTCATTTCCTTGAAGTGCTGTAATCAAAGCTACACAAACAGTATTCATACAACACTTTCATACAATGTTACTCATTATATAGAGATGGATGTTAAGAAACAGAGTAATACACAAGCAGCCAAAAAGAAATCACCTTTGGAAAACTCACAGATCAGAGATTACGATACGAATCTGATTTAATTTGCATTCAAAGACAAAGGCTGCAGGTTTCAGAGTCAAGAACAGCCCCATGTACTCTGCTCTTCCCAGCAGAGCAGACACAGTCCTTACATAAACCAAGGCAGACCACAGATCAATCAGTGTAACTTCTCTAGATTTAAACACAGCTGCAATGAATGAATTGATCTTTAAATTGATAGTTCTGCAACAGCTGAATCTGTTTTTTTGCACCATGCTGGCAACATGCAGAGATGTGGCCACTTGTGCCCTGCTTAGCCTGGATCAGAGAAAGCATGAAATGCTCCTTGCTCGTTGTATGAAGGCACTGCTCTCTTTCAGCCCCTTGTTTCCCTCTGCTAAAACAAAGGTCAATTTTGACAAATGGCAGCACCTACTAATTACACCTGGCAAACACCTGGAAGCCCCAAAACACTGGAAGCAGCCAAGGACACGTGCTCAGCATTACCTGCCGCAGTAGCTCCTCCTGCCGCATTCGGATGCGCTCTCTCTCCATCTGGATCCTCTGGAGCCTCAGCTTCTGCTGCTGTTGCTGCTGTGCGGTCAGGGCGCTGGGCAAGCCCAGCAGCCCCGGTTGAGGCTGCGGCGCTGGGCGGCTCTGCTGCGGCACGGCCGCTACCTGGTGCTGCTGGGTCAGAACTGCAGAACAGAACCGAAGGCCAGAAATGGTTAGCCACAAGCACATGCGGAGGCCAGGGTAGGGGAGTGAGCACAAGCTGTTATTGACACCAGGAGGGCTGAAGCAACCACTCCACCTGACCAGGTTTGACACTGGTAATTGTTTACTTCATATAAAAGCTGTAATGCTTCATTCATATATCAATCAATCAAAGTAATAATATAGCAAATATTTATATATATCCTGATACATTAAAATATTTACCTAATGATAATGCAATAACGACATGCATTTTTTAATTGAAAATTCTTTAATGAGTGCATGCCTATAACAGGCAGTAAAATACTCAAATGATTTCAACGTCTACATTTTCTTTCCTGGCAGATCTGTATTAATAATGGCAGAAAAAGGCAGCAGCACAAATAACGGGACATTTCACGGCCAGGGCGGGTTCTGCCTGGTTCTGGCTGCGAGGTGGACAGGGAGATGCAGCTATGGGCTGCCCGGCCAGAGGCAGAGCCAGCAGCGTGAGCAGGGTGCCTGGCCAGTAGCAGCAGCTGCTGGGAGCCTCCTCTCTGTGGCGCCCGCATCATAAGTGAGCTTCGTTCGCTCAAGTAGCCAAGCAATAGATACAAGGAAAAGGCAGTTAAATGGAATTTCTAATACATTAATTACAAAAATTAAACAGTGATCTACTGGCATTCGCTTACTCTTCCCAAGAGATGTTTCGGTCTCTTCTGAACAAAACTCCTGCCTTTCTTCCAAAAGGCTGCAGTCATATTATGTTTTGGGCTGTAGTCAGTGGAACACTATCCATCTATGTTTACAGTGTGAGAATTATTACAGCAAAACAGTGGCAGCTGCAAGTTACTGGTATATTTCTTTAGAAAATTCAGCAGAAATATATTGAAAGAGTAGTTAAAAATTCAATGTTATCTTAAGCAGGCACATCAAGCCAGAACTAAGCTTAACAAGTTCTCATATGTGAGTCTGTACAAAATTAGTCAAACAAAAGGGCCAAGTTCAGCCCTGTTATAATTCTGCCTAAGTCACGTAAATCTTGAATTACAACCTGTAGTTTCATATTCAAAATGAAAAAGGCCTAATAAATCAGAGATTAAAAAAACTGATGACTTTATGCCTGGTTTAATGCAGCAGAGGTATCTTAAAGCCTTTCACCATATCTGGATCTGCAAGCCACACACTGTGCAGTTAAGGTGCCCTGCGTGTGGGAGCAACATGGATCGCCCGCACTGCAGCCCTGTGGCATGGGCGGCCTCCCTTGCCAGCGGCCAGCCTGTCAGAAGCTCCTCCGCAGAGAGGCAACAGATCTCCACACAGCCCAGCTGACTCCTTCCCTTGCAAACACCGGGAGGCTGCTCACACCACAGTAACTTGTCTCAACGTAGTCTTTTCTGGTCCGATTCAGAAGCTGTGAATCAGTGCAGAACTCTCTTCCAGAGGGGCATCTTACTGAGAGCCCTGCTACAGAAGAAGTCCTTATGCAGGGAAACAACCTCACAATCACGCCACAAAGCCAAGATTTCAACCACTGCCCTTAAGAACAACATGGTCACAGAAGCAGAAGGCCTCTCCTTGAGGAAGGCATCCCTCATAGCACCAAGCTGGAATGAACAAGGAAGGAAAAGGGCCAAGATGGAAAACAGGATGGACTCTGCTGCTCCTGGTTTTATGTATGAGTAGTTCCCAGCAACATACTCTGAGGCCTTTTACACACTACCGTGTAACCTTCTTTCCTCCCACACCTGCACATTTACAAAAAAACTAAACCAAAACAAACAAACAAACAAACAAAAAAAAACAAACAAAAAACCAAAAAAACACCCAAAAAAACAAAAAACAAAAAAACGGGGCTTAAAGCCAGTCTGGATTATGAGAAGCACTGACATTTTTCCAAAGACTTTTTTCTAATGAGGCGATAATATAAATAGAAAAGCTCTTCTCTCCCAGCAAAAACAGTCCAGGCACCAAAACCCTGGAAGGGGCACTAGACTTTTTCCTGAGGGCTCGCATGGGCCCCTTCCTTTCATCTTTCCCCAGGGAGCTGTGCCGGTGGGTGCCCTGGGACACACGTGTCCGTGGTGCCCTGCTGGCCCCGGCTGGCACTGAGGCGCAAGCAGCAAGGCGAGCAGAGCACGCACCAGGGAAGCAGCTGCTGATGGCCCAGCTTGGCCGGGCAGGCGGCTCCCTGGCCATTCCCTCCAGGCCCAGCTGAGCTTTGCGAGCGGTGCAGTGGGGCTTTACGTGCCAGGCAAGGCGCTTCGCACGCTTACATGGCAGCTCACCCGGGCTTGCTCTCTGGCAGCGGCCCCGCACCGGCAGCAGCTGAGGATGCCGGCTTCGGCAGGCGGCTGGCCCAGCCCAGGAAGGAATCTGGGAGTTGCCCAGCAGTAATTCAACCTCCTGCAGCCCAGCAGCAGCTGCAAGTGCAGTGGAAGCACGCGGGCCACGAGCAGCTCCTGGCACGCCTCCCCACGCCCACCAGCACCTCTGCAGCCCGCGCCCACAGCAGAGGCTGGGAAGAAATGGACAGGGCACCCAGCCGAGAGCGGGTCAAGCAGCCCGCTCAGCCTCAAACACGCTCATGCACAGCAAATGCTGCTTTAGGAGGAACAGGGGCTGGGCAACTCTCCCTTCAGTGTGGACGGCAGGCACCCCCCTTCATAGCTCACCAAATGCTCAGGTTCAGAAAAAACTGCTGCGGGTCAGCACACGATACACATTCCAATTCATACAGATCTTTAAAGGAAACTGAAACGGCCTAAAACATGAGACTGTTGGGCAAAGCTTTTCTTTTATATATCCATTAACTAGAAGACAAAAGGAACAAAAACAAACTGAACCTAAAATCTGCCATGCACCATGGTATACTATGGGACACACTGCAACACTTCCCACAGCAAATGCTGCATTCAGGTACTCTAAAAACATACCGTAAAGGTCAAAATGTTGTATGCACTGTAATAAAAAGTCTGAGTCCAAGAAGTAGCTGAACAGTCTATCACTGTAGATTTTTAAGTACTCTTTTGCACTGATTCCACAGACAGGCACCACACACTGTTATGAGCAAGTGCTTCGTTGAGCTCTTGAACCTGGGGGGTTTCTGCCCCAGCCGAGGCCTATGCAGCATTCTGCCCAGCCCTGGAACATGGCTAGCAGTGATAAGGCTTTTTGCCACACTGTGTTTCGCATTAAGTGATCCAGAGGCGCTCTGCGCCTTGAGTTCCTGATTTACCTAAGACATTCTTCCTTTTGTGGCACTAATGATGGCATCTAGCATCTCGGATCTGGACATAATGTTCTCCAATGGGAAACAGGAAAGAAACAGTCAAACTTAAAGGGAAAAACATATTATTCAGAGCGTAGATTTGTTTTAATATTTATGTATATCAGTACTAGTTGTCCAGATCTAACAGATCTGGATGAGTCCTGTGCTAGATCCAAGGCCAGACTGGGCCCACAAGCAACTGTATTAGCTGTAGGTCATGCACAGTCACTGCTCATAAATGCTTGTGGACAGTGTGGAGAGCAGGCAAGAGTGCACGGCATCTCCACAACGCGCCCCCAGCATGGGCAGCATGGGGCACTGCAGCGCAGATGCATCACAGTACTCTTCTATGTGACCTCTCCAGAGGTGTGGGCAGTTCATCCCCAAGCTAAGCCTCCTGCAAGTCATCAGCTGCAGCACAGCTGCATCCATTTGATGTTGCAGAATTGTAACAGCACCAGCTTGGGGAGGACTTACCACACCTGGCCTAGATTTTCACACAATTTCAGATGTGTAAGACTCTGCGTTAGGCTCCTAAAATAGTAAGGGGGATGATCACACTAGCTGAATGCAGAAAAACACTGAAAACAAAAGTTTTCTATATCAACAGCCACAGTCTTCTCCCTAACTGCGCTCGTTACTGAACTTACTTTTCCTGGGACTGCCCCAAACTGTTAAGGATTCTCCACGACCATTCCTGACTGGGCGACAGAGCTGAACATATCCCAGTGAGGCTTTTTGGTGCACGGCTGATACCACTGTCACTGAACGTCTGCAGGAGCCCAGGGAGGTCAGAGGGAAGTTCCATGTCAACTCCAATGGGCAACATTACAGAGCAGTGACATTCTGCAAAGTCTAGTTCTTAAGAGACCAACACATGGTACAACTATTGCTTCTTTTTACTTCAATTTTATCAATGCTTGTTATTATTTATGTTTGAATTGTGCATTTATATTTGAATGCCATGGGGAGCTTAACAGAATTTGGGTTAGAAAAAAAAAACCCCGCTGTTTGCATGCCAGTTAGACTACCCAATATGAAGCCAACTTCAGTTCAGTGTCACCCAACAAATTGGTGATGTTTTAACAATTCTTTTCAGCCTGTTCTGAGGATGAACTTTAAAGAGGACTGCTTCCGAGTGGTCGAAAGGAGAGGAAGAATTAAGAAAGGGAACTGACATTCATGCAGTAGGCTCAACCTCACCAGACCGGGTTTGGCATTCCCCTTGGGACATTTCTAGGGTTCTACAAACAGCGACAAGCCCTAAAAGCTCAAAGTCACTTATGTAAAGGAGATTGAAGTGGGACTTACTAACTAAAAAGTATTCATCCACCTAGCTGAGGGATTCAAGGTGGTATATTTAATTCAGGTCTCCTGCATGAAACAAATCTGTTTTGCAGAAGGAAGTCTCTTCACTGAACACCTGTTACCCAATTTTTCAGCTCAACTGAAAATGAATAAAAACTGTTTGAATAAAAATGAATAAAAAAAGTTTATGACCAAAACTTAGAGTATGCAGCCCAGTCTCCTCACACTTTTACAGTCCTTGGAATGTACCTACCACCATGTAGCTCATCTCTCAAGTGGGACTGTGTAAATTTATTTTAGCAGTTAAGACAAAAACCAAACATTTTTGTTGCTTTTCTTTGCTTTTAAAGTAGTAATATTCTAGTGAATTGGGTTTTCTAACATTGTAGGAGACCTTTCTGTTGCTTATGTTGAGAGATATAGTTAAACCAAGCAAGGATAAATCTGAGGGCAAGAGGATCTGCAAGTTGCAGAAGCAAAAACATGCAGGTGTAAACTGTTTCTGGCATATGTGCTGAATTGATTGCACCAGCTTTTATTATCATAGTGTCAGAAGTGTCTCGATGCAGCTGTGGGTCTTTTTCTCCACTCTTGTCTATAGGCAGTCCAGTGCCTAATTCATAGGAGCTGGCCAGCATTAGGTGTCACACAGCAGAGTCTGATGAAAAACACATGTCTACGGAGGTTTAAAGGAAAAAAAAGATAAAGAAAAGCAATATTACACATACTACAGTTTTGACTTAGTCACGACATTGTGAAGAAAAAAAGACTAGACTCCCCTCCTTCTCTCTCTGCTTCTGCCAACAAAGAACTTCTTGTTTCACTTATTTCCCAGAAACAGCATTAGCCTTCCAACAAGGTCAGCAAAAATGCTGCTTTTCAGTTTGAGTGCATTTTGTTCCAAAAATCTGTAAAGTATTAAACCAGAAAGTTGCACTATCCCAGTGTACACAGAGTCCTTTATTCAGATTTCTGGGCTGAAAATAGCTATACAGAAATTTCTCAACAGTTTCAACTGCTAAGTTCTATGATATGCACATTTAACTGAAGTTTCCTGTCTTTAATGCTTCAAGCCTAAAAAAAAATCCTGCAGGTGCAGCATCAAAGCTATGAATCAGCAGAAAATTGTTTAAAAGATTAGAAATCTACTCTGTAAACACATAGATCTCTTCCTTTAAAGAATATCTGAATAAATAACAATGAACAAAAAACAGCAGGGGCTGCCTGACTGTGGTGACAGCTTACACGCTAATGACCAATTACTGATGACCATTATTATTTAAAATAATAATTATATGTTGTTTACTTTTAATTATTTCGTGTAATCTTTAGCTTTTATATTTCATTCAGTTGGAAACTATGCAGATGACATTCCACTCCGGAGCTAGCGCATGCCTGGATTGCTAGCCTGGTAGGGAAATGCTTACATGAGCAGAACTTCTTTGCAATTAAAAATTAACGGATTTTGCAAAAATACCAGCATCTCTTTTGAACACATAAATCTTTAGTATTTCAGATATACTTGACAGTAAATTGCTGGCTTAAAGGTGTTCCTGGAGACATGTGGGTTTAATCTGCCTGCTACTTAAGTTAATTCCTGTTAATCTCTACTGCTGATACTGACTGCCCTGAAAACATGAATAACTTACTCCTTTTGAAATCTACCTCATAAATTATTTCTTGAGGCTCTAATTGCAAATAACCAAACACATTCTTTCTCAAGTCGTGCAGTAAAGACCCCATTCCCACAGAACGGGCAGATTCCATCTGCAGGGTCCAGCTCTCCCATAAATCTTACTTCATTAACCAGAAACAAGTCCCCAGATTATTCACACTGACCATAACTGAGGCGTGTCAGCTTCTTTCAGGATAGTCAGTAATTAAAAATTATCTGTAATAGGAAGCCTATCCACTGTGCACATAGTGTATGGATATGGGTTGCAGATGGGGAAAAATGTGTCTCTCTCAGCATTAAGTATTTCTACCCAAAATGCCAGCCAAGACTCAAGTCTCACAAAGCCTTGAGTATGCCATGTATGTTAGTTATCACAAAAACACATACTGCCCATTTGTAAACACCTTGGGAGTTTTTATATTCTTATCTCCATGGCCTCACTTTGACACTGCAACCAAAACTGCATTTTATCATCTCCAAACAATAGCAGTTATACCTGCTATAATAGCAGTCTCTTACCATGCAGGATTTGGAAACTTTAGTTCATGTGTTTATTACTCTTAGACAGGATTACCGCAATTTTTTTTTGTTGGGTTTCCTGGATGTTTTAAAAAATGAAAGCAGGTGCAAAGCGCCATAACCCCAAAGTCATGTCCAAAATCAATTAAATCACCCTGAGCAATACAGCTGAAGGCTGAACTTCAGATTCACAGATGACTTTCTGCAACATACAGAGCTGTAAGTGTAAGGTGCTCTTTGCGGTAGATTCTGTTATTTAATATCCACTATCTTTCACCACCTAGAACCAGTGTATTTAACTGCTAGAACCAGCCTCCTCTGATCATCTGGCTCACGCTTGCTCATAAATCTTGATGAAGGAGTAAGCTGCTAATGGAGGGAGTATTAATTTTTTTGGTAAGGAAAAAAAAAAAACGAAAGAAGAACTATTCCTATGAATGAACTATTGAACTATTATTGAACTATTTGGAATAATGCACGTACTGACCCCAAGGAGATTAAAATCAGAATCTCTACAGATTTAAGCCTGAAACTCTTGTAAAATTGAGATAATATTGCTATTTTATACAACTAATGTGCTTTTATACAACAACATGAAGTTTTATTTCTCTTGTACTCCTGTATATCACAGAATCATAGAACGCTTAAGGTTGGAAGGGACCTCTAGCGGTCATCTAGTCCAACCCCTCTGCACACGCAGGGTCTCCTAGAGCATGTGGCACAGGGTGATGTCCAAGCGGGTTTGGAAGATCTCCAGAGGAGACTCCACCACCTCTCTGGGCAGCCTGTTCCAGTGCTCTGTCACCCTCACTGTTAAGAAGTTCTTTCGCAAGTTCCTGTGGAACTTTTGGTGCCTCAATTTGTGGCCATTTCCTCCTCACTCCCTGTCTTGAGATATTTATATACATTAATCAGGTCCCCTCTCAGTCTTCTCTTCTCCAGGCTGAAGAGGCCCAGCTCTCTCAGCCTTTCCTCATAGGGCAGATGTTCCAGGCTCTTAATCATCTTTGTAGCCCTGCACTGGAATCTCTCTAGCAGCTCCACATCCCTCCTGCACTGGGGAGCCCAGAACTGCACACAGGACTCGAGGTGCAGCCTCACCAGGGCTGAGTAGAGGGGTAATATTTGCAGGCGCCCTAATCAGCTGAAAGACATTACAGCAAGTGCAAACAAAAAGCATATAGAGTAGCCTTCTCCCTCCGCCAAAAAAGATTCTCTACTCTTATATTTGCACTACACATTCTCGAGCTTCAGTAGCAATCTTTCATGACAGAGCAGGTGCTTTTGCACACTGCCAGCTTCCTATGTGACGAAAGCATGAGAAGAATTGCACAGAGATCCTCCCATAGGTTGCAGAGGCTTTCAAAGCCCAGCAGGTTAAGCCTGGAGCAATCTCATCTAATGTCGCAGTTGCCCCTCTTCGCGCTGGGGGGCAAGGCCTGAGCCCCCTCCCACACAAAAGACTTTGCAGTGCTGCTTCCATAGACACTGTGAGGCCTGTCCTGCGCAGCGTGTGGGAGCTCCTCCTGCTTCCTCCGGGCGCATCTCTCCGCACCGCCCAGCCTGCAAGCTCACAGCCCTGCTGCCCCCAGGGCAGTGCCAGGTCCTGCAGGGCTTCTGCGCAGGCGCCGCCGGGCCATCAGCATGGGCACAGATGAAATGGTCTGCTCCAGATATAAACAAACTATGAGAGGACTGGGAAACTCAGAAATTACACTTTTAAGTACCATCACTTCCATTTTTTGCTGCAAATGCACATATTCATGGATGCATCTTTGCAGAATGACAGAACCATAGAATCCCAGAAGGGTTAAGGTTGGAAGGGACCTCTAGAGATCACCTAGTCCAGCCCCCCTTCTCCAGCAGGGACACCCAGAGCATGTGCCACAGGGTGGCATCCAGGTGGGTTTGAAGATCTCCAGAGAAGGAGACTGCACAGCCTCTCTGCGCAGCCTGTTCCAGGACTCTGTTACCCTCACTGTTAAGAAGTTCTTCCTCATATGCAGATCGAACTGCCTGGGTTTCAACTTATGCCCATTACTCCTTGTCCTTTCACTGGCCATCAATGAGAACCTAAGAGTATGTCCAGGTAATTCATTGTTCAGAATTCAGAGTGATACAGAGTGATATGTTTTCTTAAGAGAGGGGTAGCAAGAGCCAAAGGAGTACATGCACTACACTAGGAACCCACGCTAGCAACCACCACGTATCATGAAGAAAGAGGACACAGAGAACACGGGCAGGAGGAGGTGGCTTTGCACAACAGCAGCACCTGCAGCTCTGCCTGGTCTCTCTGCAGCCCCTCTGCACTTCTCCCTGGCAGCCGGCCCACGGCAACAGCAGCTTTAAGAACTCCTGCTCCATCAAGCACACCCAGGCAAAGGCCAAGAGGTAACGCTGGGCGGCAACCTCATCTCTGCTATTGCTAATGCTGGACTGCAGACACCGCAGAGCAGGGTAAAGCTCATGTGCCAAAGGGAGCACCAATGACATCCAGCTGGGCTGAATTCTCTGGATCCACTTACACTGAACATGCATTTAAGCCAGTACCCAGCTGTACTGAAGGTCCCTGTACATTCCCAAGTAAACTCAAAGGCGTTTTACCTAGTGTCAAAGGGTACCTCCCAAACCACCAGACCCAGGACAGGACTAGTCAGATGCACAGCACCCAGAGGAAGTGGCCCTTGCAAGGCCTGCGTCTCGCGGGTGCACCCGCTGGCGTGGCAGGATATACTGCTTCTGCCTTTCCACCTTGCTGCCCTCACGCCCTTCGTCTTCACCAGCAGCACCGGAATGCTACCCGTGAGTGGAAATACATACACGAGAGCACCACAGCTCCTCACCCACCTGTGCAACCATCCATGCACACACACTCAGATGCCTTTTCACGGTTCTTAAAAGCTTCTGTAAAGATAAATCTTGCCAGTTTGAGCAGACAACTAACAGCAATTGCTGTGATTCATCTGTGATATTCCATAATCATCTCTTCTAACCAGTGTTGGAAGAAGGACTGCAAAAAGTCTAAACGAGGCACTTAAGACATACAGGGACACTGAATAGCCATTTACCACAAATACAACCAGTATCTGTTTTATGGTCTTAATTCCACAACTGACTCTATAATGATGCATGCCACTTTCCCAAGAAAGCCAACATTTGTGTAGGCAGAGTCTGCTTTTTTTTTCTTAGAATTACTTCATAAATAACTTAGACATATAAATTCAAGTTAATTTATACAGAAAATGTAAATACTATGAGAAGTTTTTATTACTTTATGTTAGTTTGCAGACTTTTAAGTTTTAAAAACATTTAAACAAAGACCAGACTGTGCTCACCAATGGGAGAAAGAGTGCAATCCCAGAAGAAATCTCATTAAAACAGCTTGAAGGCAGCAGGGCGAAAATAAAAAGTGTTTTTTTCTTCTGGGTGTTGCATAATGTGGAACAGAGCAAGACTACAAAACAGGAGGCAAATCATCTGAAGCACTTAATTCTAAATTGTTGCAAAACACAGAACTTCATCAAGAGTTGCCCTGTAGCACACCCAGCCAAGTGGCGCGGCCCCCTTAGTGCGGGCAAGCTGACAGAACGCCCGCTTACACGCTGCTTTGGGGCAGTGTTTTATCCATCAGCCTAACTGATGTTTGCAGAAGAGGGAGAAACTGTGTCCATGTGCGGATCAAGCGGAATATTGGCAGTATTATGTAGAGCCAAGAAGTGCAGTGATTCCAGTCTTTTGCAGAGACTCATCATGTTTCCTCCTGCAGTTCAACAACAGAAATGTATAGCTGGAAGATTCTTTTTAACATGATTCTTTCCATCTACTGTCATAGAGGGGGGGAAAAAAAGTGTTTAGAGTGTCTGACTAGGCATATGAGTATTTTCTAACCTACAGCAGTATTTTCAATATCTGAATCAAATTTCCTTTACCAATCACATAACTTTATTGACTTCAGCAGTTTTGTGTAAGCAAGTATAGAAACTTGTGTAGCATTTATTAGTTTTATGTAAACATTACGAACAACAAGATGCATCAAAGAAAGAAATGCCTTCAGATGCCTTCATTTCAAATGTTAGTGAGAACACCAAACAGATAAAGTTATAGAAAAACAGGGATATCTAGCTCATAAACAGATGACATAAAACCACAGCTAAAAAAAATAGAAAAAGGAGAGCTGGATTCTTAAGGTATGTCTAAGAATTTCAGTGAATTTTTGCTGTGTGTTTCTATCTCAAGCACCAGTGCTCTAGGATGCGGTATCACTCAGTCACACTATTTGCCTCTGATAGCATGTCAGCAAGTGCCCTGTACACTTCCCAGCAGAGCTGGAAGGAGGTTATAAACCAAAGCAACAAGCTGTACAGAACAGACTGTATTTTCCATCTCCATGAGAAGCACAGCAAGGAAAACACATGTGTTAGTAATTGAAAGTACAGACCAGAATTCAGACATGGAACACTTACATCTCTCTCTCATAGGTGGCATGTCTTCAAAAGAATTTTTTTTTTTTTCTTAATTCTTAACGTACTGAAAAATGCTAAGGCAACAGACAGAGCCATCGTGTTCATTTAGGAAAACCAGAACCAGAGCTGGCCAGAAGGAAGGTTTAACTTGTCATCCAGCTTCCACTTCTCCTGCGATGGCTGCAAGGTGCTGGCACAAGCATGTGGAGCTTGGTGTACCGCTGTGAGCATCACTGCCGCCCAGCAAGGCACAGCCCTTCCTTTCGGCCAAGGCAGTTGAAGAACAGAGGCCTTCTGATTTACTGTACTCACATGTTGTTTAAACTGGCAGATGAAGTGTTTGCAGGCTTCTGCAGCCTGCTCAGACTACCACCATTTTGCAATTTCTATACATATAAATACCTTCCACATTAAATTCCAATTTTTTTTCCTCATATTTTTAATAAAATGGTATTTCCTTTCAGTGTGGCCATTCAGATAGATTGGAAAATAAGGAACTGTGATGCTGATGCTAATAAAAGGGCACTGAACGCCAGCCCTAGTGTGCTAGCAGATTTGCCTGCTCCCAAGAAGTGTCACAGCACCCCTTCAGAAGGAAACTAAGAGCACATAGAGTTAACAATATGTTCAACTATGTCGATAAAATAGTTCTTGATTAAGTAAACACGGACACAGTGGAAATCTGTACGTACCACTTGTAGTATACTAGTGTTTAGGACATTCAGTCAGAAGCCAGATCCCACTGCACTAAGGACTGTGCAAATATATCAGAAAAAAAATGCTACATCATCTATAAACATGAGAGGTACTTAATGAAATAAATTCTGCATTTGATGTGCTATATTTTGAAGTCTGTAGAAATGTCCCTTTGGAGCATCCAAAGTCCCTTCCAGAAGAGACTCAAATTGAAACCCTAAGTGTATTATTCGTTTCCATGCTGATCCTTTGTATTCTGAAAACAAAGAAACAAAAAAAAGACCTCCTTTGAGTTTCACTGTACAAATATTTCAGTATGGGAGTGGGTTTTCATTCACGCCCACTCACAACTGTGGGGAAAAAAATTCAGATTTATGGGATTTTCTCTGGTTGTTTTTTTTTTTTTTTTTTACTCCAGTGTCCGGGGCACATCCACTGCAGCCAGGCGACCCAGCAGCTTTAAGCAGGGTGGTAGTGGGGAAAAAGCACGAGGAAAGACCGTGCTGCGACTGGGAGACGACCTAAGGGTTTAATAAACTCAAGACAAAAGTAACTAGCTGTTTAGTATGGCTGCTATTGGTCACCATCGGTAGACAAAAGTTTACTGTGGTTTTCTTGATATGTGATGAGAATCCTGCTGAACTGCACTGCGAACTATGAAATCACAAGATCATTCTATTGAAAATCAACCTGAACTGGAATCTGAGTTGCATTTCTAATATTACCTATTTGTGCTAGCTGTATAATTTTGAGCCTACAAGCTGACCTATCTAGTCCTCATTTTCTTCAAATAGAGAAAAATTAAAACTGCTAGGATTTGAACTGCAGAAGTGGAAGATAAAAATTTGCCTCAACTATATATGAGAATGTATTCTTCCACTTACGGCTTTCCTTTAAAAGCTTCAGAATTTTCATGGCTTGCTTTTTTCTTTCACCAAGGCTCCTATCCAGGAAAATCACAGGAATGTTAGTAGATGCTTAAAGCTAAGTGTGACGTGCAGAACAGGAACACAGAATAAATCACGCTACTTGGAGGAATTCTTCAGGTAATTCATAGTATAAAATAGACATTTCTATAGTAAGTCTATCCTAAAATAGACTAACTTACAGTGCAGAACCTAATTATGAAAAAAAAAATTAAAAAAGGAATGGCTACCACCTCTGAGCTGAACAAATACCAAAAAGACTGAAGACAAATTTCTGAGCAGCACTTCGCCCAGCGAGTGCTGAGGCTTGTGGGGCCTTAGAGCAACTCTGAATGAAAATGCATAGTAATAGTTCATTATTCTAAGTCCAATGCTACGGCAAAAATTTGTCATCAAGGCTCCTAAAAATGCATAATATTTTAAGAACTTTACCTCAAAAAGTGCCAATTCCCTTGCTGCCAACTCTACTGAGGGACAAAATGAGAAAAAAAAAGCAAGTGGAGAACATATGGTTTGGCTTGGTAACAGAATCAGCTATTGTTTCTGAAGCAAGTTATTTTCACCAACAAATATAACAACATACATTTATATATGGAAAGGTGTCTCGTCTCTTCTATTTTTGTATTTTCACCAGAGAGATGCCACCCAGAACTCACCCAGGTTTGGCTGGGACATTGCCATGGACCTCTGTGGCATCGGTGTGGAAGTAGCTGCAGGATTGTGGCTCATGTGATTCAGCTGCTGGTTCATAGTTTTTCGAGGATCTTGCCATGTTGTAATTTTTTCTATGTGACTAAGAAAGGAAAGATGATAAAACATAAGATTAGCAGAAAACATCCAACTATATTATATATATGGCTAGGCACACTGTCACAGAAGATTTAGTTCTTTTTCTTATTTGATATTCAGGTATTCCATCTAACCCTAATCCATTTAAAATAATCTACCTTCTTGTCACTGATTTCACCTTTGAGCAATTTCTTTCCTTCTGTGCTTCTGTCTCCTGCCATTTTACCTCCTGATGCATTATTCCTGAATTGATTACTTTTACACATTCATCTTCCACATATTTCATTGTCCAAATCTTTTTACTTGTATTCTACCAGCCTTTCTCTATATACTCAAACAAATGCTCATTCCTCACGCAGCAAAACACAGTCATTGTGCTGGGGCAGCCTGTCTTGATGGAAGAGGTATTTTTACTGGTTTTGTTGGGCTGCTCTGGAATATACTCCCATTGCCAGCAGGTGCAGAACAGAGCCTGGAGGTCTGTTACTGAACTCAAACTTCTCACTTCTCCTACCCATGCGGGCACTGCCACTACTGCCATCATCACCTCATGTCTCCAGACCCAGCTGTAAGTAGCAGTATCTGACAGGCAGGTTTCGACCTAGTGCAGCACTACTGTGTCCAAACTCTTTGAAGTCAACCTCTAACATGAGTGTAAATAACGAGAATCGCAAGCAGGATGAACATGAGAACTATTTTATAAAGGAATGAAAACGGTAGCACTGTCCTCCTTTATTCCACGTCCATTTTCTTTTTCTAGTATTTTGCACTCAACATAAACTTCCCAAATTGCAAAGGAAGATCATGCTTTCTCTTCTACACCTGTCTAAAGCCAAAGCAGCTAAATCACGTCCCTTCTTCACTACTCCTAGACCACTCACTCCATGTTATCATTAACAATGAAATTACCCACTTGTTCTTCTCCCCAGCATCAAAAACTTTCATTGTCCCTTCACTTTAAATTTTTATTGTATCTTTTTCTTCGATTTTATTGTTAAAATTAGGCACAGAGCAGCATTCTGAATTCAAGATGCTGTTATAAGCATTAGGGCAATGTTCTCTGCAAGTCCAGTTTGTGCTCAAATCAGATTTTTATTTGAAGATCCATTGCTTTGTTCTCTGGCATTCTAACTCAAAGGAGGCTATATTTCAACATCAAAAGGCATGAATTTTGGAATACCAACCTATAATAGAAGAAGTTATTTCTGAAATAGGAAGAAAAATGTTTTTAAACATACACTTTAATAGTTAATTAAACACCACCTCCATGAAGATTTATTGGAACAGGTTTTTAACTTCAAAAAACAATTTTTACAAACCTTTAAAATTTATGCAAAACATAAAAATTTCAGTAATGATTCTTTTTCTCTAAGGTTCATCTCCAGAAACCAAAACCGTAAACTCCTGTTAGGAAAACGTGAAGCACAGGTCAAAGTATTTATAAAGTCAGTTTTATTAGGCAACCTGTAGCTTGTCTGAACGCATCCTTCGCTCTGACTACGAACGTGAAACCTTAGACTGCAGCTGCCAATTATGCGCAGTGAGCAATAGCAGGAAGTGCTCTTAACAAAAACACATTAGAAAACCAAAACAGCCAACTTCAATATTCACTTTTGTCATCTCAGTTCTTTCAGCATTAACATTCTCACATTTCACAGGCACTGAAAGGCAAGGAAATTTGATAATCTCTGTCTTCATTTGGGTGAGTGCTGCAAACACAGGGGGTTCCTCATGTGAGTTTGCACTGGAAATCTGGACGGCTCTTCCTATGTACATGTTTGGAATTTTTGAATTGTTACTCATATATATAAAAAGGCTCTCAATCCACATTTCAGTTGTTCTGACAAGTTTTAAAAGTGAAACCACCTAAGTGATTAACCAGCAGTTTCTGTTAAGCTTCATGAAGTAAAAATTATCCAAAGTGTAAACTCAGACCAAGCAGTCAAGCGCCTTGCAGGACACGCACAAACGCTGCACTAAGGCCACAGCTCTAGCAAGTGCATGGTCTCCAGCCCCTCAGATGGGCCAGTGTGGCCACGACAATATCCCCAGCACCACAGGCACCTCTGGAGGTTCGCCACCTAGAACCTTCCCTGGCAAAGCCCCAGTGCAAGGAGTCTGGCCGCTGACATCAGGGCAGGAGGGTGCCCAAGGAATCTGCAGGAGGACGCATCAGAGCTCGGCACTCTTCGGGAAAGAGAACAAACCGAGGCCACTGGCACCCAAGCAGGTCCCAGGGCTCTGCAATGGTGCCCTGTTGTTGGCGTGGCCTCAAAGTAATGAGGCTGCTGAGGCTACTGCACCCCAGATTCTCCTGGGGAGCAGGGACCACGTGCAGATCTGCTGTCACCAGGAAAGGCCACATGGAACCGAAACACCTGCCCAAGAAATGTGGCTGATCGGGAAGCTCAGAAAGCCACCAAGTGTGTGAACCGCCAGAGCATACACTGCTACAACCAGTGCATCTCTCTTGCTTCTCTTTTTTTTTTTTGTATTTGTTATTGGTTATATGTAAGAATTGAAATATGAAAGTTTTAAGCAATTTTGTATCTAAATAATTCACTAGTTATTACTGTATGCAAAAATGTAGAGACAAACGAAAAATAAGTTGCTATTCTGAGGAAACAGCAGCAAATAGTGAGCTCAGATGTGGAACAAAACATGGAATTCCTCATTTCAGCCTTGATCTTCAACCCATGAAGTTACTGGAGGCTTTGTCACAGATGCCAATGGGAGGTGGGTCAGACCCTTCCACACTTCACAGCTTGGCAGATATTTAGGAAAGAAAGGAAAGCTTGGGTGCTGTTGGCAATCTACTATAACAGCTTTATGATTTTTTTTATCTTGTACTTTTAATTCTGTGCCATTAGGTTTACTTTATTAAAACTGCACAAAATCAGACAATGTGTATACAGTTTATCTTCAGAAAAAGAGATACAAGGCTTTGATACAGAAAGGGATACAGAAAGACACAAGGCTTTGTTAACAGAAGTCATTACAAATGTTATTCAACAACATAAATTATGTACGGGGAGCAAACATTATCATGATTTCAGCAAAATATTGTCTAAACAGTGACTCTAAAAAAGTTTTCTGTGAACAGTGTTATTTTAATACTATCCTCGGTATACTTTAAATGCCACGGAGTCAGGCAATAGTTAGTTTTTGGGAAACACATTTGTCACAACACTCCCTGCTGAAACCCTTGGTTTCTGATCACCAAATTAGGATAAAAGGAGCTGTGGTTCTGTAAAGGAGTTTTTTCCATGTTGTACCAGGAGCCAATTCTCCACCCCTTTCATGTTACTTAAAATATGCCTGCTGAAAATGTCATGTCTACAGAGTATTATGCGGAAGGGTTCTGTCATTTGACTTCTCTGAATTGTGTGCCTTTTCCTGACTACCGATGCAGCGAGGCAGTCAGTATTGAGTCAGCACAAAACATGGAGAAACACATCATCTAGTGTCAATAAACAAGGAATTGCTTTCTAAGCTCCTGCCTTCCTACAGTGCATCATTACTGCCCTGAACAAAAATCACCATAGCCTGTAGATTTCCCCCTTATTTATTTGAAATAAAAGATGCAAATCAAGTTTATTAAATCAAGTGTTAATAAGACTGCAGATCATCTTCTCACATAGAAGTGCTTGTAAGAAAGGATAAAAATGCTCTGTAGATTGTCATGCAAAGCAAATAGCCATGAAACTGCAACTGAAAACTAATGCTGCTTTTGTTCAAGCTCTCTTTTTTCCTTTTTATATAGAAAATGATCTGTACCATAATTACACATGTGAGAAGGGCAACGACAGACATTTGGCAGTGCTTTTGAACTGACAGGAGAATTGAAAGTTTGATCAAAACCCATAAGGATCACAGATCTTCAACTCTCCAATTGCATAGAAAGCCCACAGGAATTCTCTGTGTAAACACAGTAAGTTCTCAGCAGCCACAGCCAGGAGCCATGAGTGCCCTCGCTTGCCCTTGCTGGTACCATCCTAGCAATGCACAAACATAACTTCTTCATTAAAAACACACAGACAGAGCGTCTGAAGCACAGCCCTCAAAAATGTCATTGATATTGTGATTCAGAAGCAAGTAGTGGCTAGTTGTTACTAGAATTCACTGTCATGACCACAAAGCCAATCTGCTTTTATCTAGTTATTAAAAAAAGAGCTGCTACAGATAAGACAATGCCTATTTAACAACTTAAGATACTATATGTGCAAAAGCAACAATACTTTAAAATTAGTGCTAAGATTTTAAGCTAAAGGGTTTGATTACAGTCCAGAAAGGCCTCACCACCACCAAGATTTGCCCTCCTACTTTAGGCACTGGGAGTTTTTAAAGGTTAGATTAAACCCCTGCAGAAACAGGTACTGGCCTACTCCCCTGGAAATGACTGGTTAAATGAGAGTAGCAGCATTTGGCCCAGTCTTGCCTTATTCATGCAAAGACAACACAGAAGTTACAGAAAACAGGATTTCTATGGTTCTTAGAGCCTCCTGGATATCAGAGCTGACAAAATTTGATGCAGAACAACCTCTTTTCTGTAATACCAGGAGGTAAAACACCGAGCTTCACCAAAACACCAAGCACCACGCTCGCAGTCACACCATGCAGGCGGCCACACCATGCCCACATGCGGATAATGCCCAATTCTTCATCCCTCTGGTGCTCCCCTCTGGAGAGAGGGAATGGGGCCCTGTGGGCCATGGGCAGGATCACTGATGGCACCATACCCTTCACTGCTGCTCATGTCAGCCTTGGAAAGGTCATTTCACACCTACAAGTGCAATTTCATGGAGTTATGGTCATTTAAGTGCTTTAACTCCAGGATAAGTACTTGTACACAAAAGAAAAACACTATGCTGAGAGGTCCCAGACACTCTTATCCCAGATTGTATCAGTCTATCTGGTCCTTGTTTTATTTCTAAACCCCAAAAAATGTTTTTCTCACCATCTATCACATAGCCCGTAACAACGGGACGGAAAACAAAGCCAACAACACAAACTCGAATCATGCTGTGGACAGAGCTCAATTACTGGAAGGTTCAAGTTCAGAAGACAAAAAAATTTCTGCTTCTCCCAGCATCTAAGCATTGCACTGGCCAAAGGTCAAAACTTGCAAAATTATGGAGAGAAATGTGTTAAATATTGAGTTAAACCCTGGGCTAGGTGTCCCCTGAGGCCCTGATTAAAGAAAGTTTTACCAGGCTTATCCACAGACCTATCTTGTTAGAAATCACTGAAAACATTTAACTGTGGTATAAGAGCTCTATTCAGGAATGTATCCTGCTAAGCCAAATCTACCTTAAATTAATACTTAATTTTATACCATTCAGTACTAACAGCTGTAATGCTGCTGTAAAATGCAGAATATTCCACTTTGTATAAACAAGCTATAATAGAAAATACTTAGTTCTTTGAATGCTTTTGAAAATGTATCTTTCATAAATCATAAGAAAAAAATAGCTTTTGAAAGTTTTTCATACAATAGCTCTGATAGCTCCAGTAGACCAGCAGTTTCAAATAGGATTTAAATATTTTCCTTGATATTTTTACTTTCGCTTTTTCCCATAAAAGGAAAGGGTAGAGGAGGATATGAAATGGAACAATAATACAAATTTTGTTTAAAGGCATGTATGAATGAAATAGTAACCACATTTAAACGCTTTCTGCAACAGCTACTATATACTGATTATTCAACCAAAGAGGAATCTGAAACCCAATACCAGAACATTTCGCAGGAGGTTAATTATATCAGAATGCTGCAAAATTACTGATTATTGTGCGATGTTTTCTGTTCATCATCAACACACATTATCCAAAAGTCAGACTAACAATTTGAGAGATAATTAGTGAAATATCTCAGCTACAATTTTTGTAGGTAAGCGACTCCATTGGATATACAGAAATCCAAGGAGCAGCTGTCCCCAAACTTGGAGGGTATCTTGGCTAATCATAATACTGCAGTTTTACCATATGTAGGGGGAGGAATCGCTATCTAGAAAAGTTGTTAATTCTATACGGTTTTTTTTAAGACTCTCATACTGGGAGATTTAAGCATTCAAATATAGGGTAAAGCAGCTCCAAAATACATGTTCAAACTCTGACTTTTGAGTTTCTCAGAAGTAACCTTCGCATCTATTGTTCTTAAAAATCCTAGCATCAGAGCCAACCTTTCCTCAACAAGGTCTTCATGGACAAGCATGAGGAGAAAGAAGAGATATAGATTCATTTTTACTTTTTTTTTTTCCCCATCACCCATGATACCAATGGGGTCATTATAGTAAACAAAAAGTTTTGAAAACAGGGTTCTCATCAGTGCTTAGCTGGGGTTTAACACTGTCCCTGCTGCAGTCAGGGAAATTTAAGTATTTATAGCTTCAAGGATAGCAGAGATGCACAAAATCTCTTCCAGCTATCGCACAGAACATGTCATTACAAATGTTGTCCAAGCCACAGCACTCATGCCCACAGTCACACCGTGCACAAGCTCAGTAAGCAGTAAAAGGTATCCTAAGAGTCGTCCGTCACCACAACACTTTGAAGCGAGGCTGAAGACATAAATAACCTTTTGGTAGGACTTTATGCTTCTCTTTCACTTGTCTTACCCATGGCTTTTGTTAATTTTTTCCTGGTCGGTGTCTGCTTCCCACTTTGATCTGCCAGTGTTCTCCAGATCAGAGCTATGGCTGCACGCTGCAGATGCAGCTGCTGAGCTCTAATCCTGGACATCCATGGCAGCCTTGCCAGGTGTCAGTGTCAGCCAGCAAGTGGCAGCACGGAATATATACTAAGCCTGATGATAAATGTACCTCAGTGGTCCCTCTTCTGGGACCGTATCTTTCTTTTAGCAGTAGGAAATACAGATCCTCTCACTTAAAAAGCTGAAGGGAAACAGAAGAGAAGGGCACTGATTTTCAATCTTCTGTTTCATAAGGGGGCTCTCACCGGAGATAACTTGCATTTTGGCTAACCCTGTAGCACTTGCCTGGCTTCGCCCCAGGATGAAAAGGAAAGAGGCATGGTGAGCAAGCCACAAGAATGAGGCACTGTGGGACAGGGGAAGCTCCTGACTCACCAGCATCAGCAGCCCACATGTCCCGACTCATGAGCTGCGCCCCGGAGGGTGACAGCTCAACACACTGAAGGACACCCTGCCACACGCTTCTGCCTGCCCCACTGCGATTAAACGTTGGAAAATCTGTTTACAGCGCGCTGCGAGAACAGCTGAATCACTACCCAAACTTTTTTTTCTCTGCCCCTCCGTTCTCTGTAATCAAAAAGGGGAGAAAAAAGGAAGCTTTGTCACAAAGAAGACTCCACATGAAGGGCTCTGACAGTGCGTGATGTGGCAAGCATGCTTTTATAAAACTGGACAGTTTATTGTTTATATTTAAGAAAATGACTTCAGGCCACAAAATCCCAGTCTCTTTGGTGAACTTGCACATGTGCTCCGCACACAATTTCTGGTAAAGCTACAGCTGAATCCAAACTACACAACAGTGTACTAACCCTTAGCGCAAGAGATCCATCAGCCAAAGAGAAACTGTGCACCAGCCTTCAGGGCTGGAGGATGCACCTCAGCTATTGCTGTCGCCTTGCTAATCCAGACAGGGCAGAGAGAGGAGAGGCGCACGGAGCAGTGTGTGGGCCTCTGCCTGGGGGACACGGTCACACCCTGGAGCCAAAGGCGAGGCAGTCGGGCTGAGCGGCAACACAGAGAGCGGCTCTCCTGAGCGTGAGCTTGTGCTGGGGGCCAAGCACAGACTCGCCTACCTCCGCAGATGGCAAATCTCTCCTCAACTGCTACAGGACGAGCACGCTGCATTGCTGCCAGCAGCACTGGCCGGAGGGAAAACTATCTTGAGCGTCTGCTGATGCTGGCTTTCCTCAAGTAAAATACGTATTTTTGAATAAGGAAGCTTCTCCCTCCCAAACATCCCCCCTTTATGTAATTAAATGGATATTAAAATGGATAATGGGGAAAGAATCGAAAGAGGTGAACAGAAGCTGAAGGAGCAGAGACTTACTTACTTAGGCTATTTCGTGAACATACAATAATTTGGAAAAAAAAAAAAGCTTTAGCAACAGCAATAAGTAAAAATGGCAAGTCTCAAATATAACATTTACCACATCTTTTCCTTGAAGCCTTATCCCCTCTAAGAATAGCATATAAACGCATAGTCTGAGAACACATCTTTCTCCACAAGTGGACCATTTTTCAAGATCATATAAAGAGAAGTTGATAGGCCTGGTTCTGCTCCAGGCAGAAAGCAGCTATTACCTTTTCTTGCTCCACACACGTGGAGCGCTCCCTGCTGCGAATGAAACCAAGACTGGGAGTCATGTGCACGCAGGAGCGGGGCGGGCAGCGCGAGGCTGCAGCAAGCTCGGGAGGCATGTAGGGGCAGGCCGGAGCACGGGCGGCCCACGCACAACGGGCCCGCTGAAGGGGCTGCCCCCAAGCAGGTCCCGGCCAGCGCCGATGTCGGAATCGGTACAGCCTGGCCACAGCGTGCAGTGGAGCGACCCGCTTGCCAAGACTGAGGAAGGAAGCCAAGTGACCTGACCAATGGATCACCGAAACCAAAGGGTGAAGAGGGCTCGGGGATGCAGCAAGGAACAGGAGGGCAGAGACAGCGGTATCTGCAGCCACCGCACAGTCAGCTAGGAAACAGCACAGTTAGTTTCAGTCTATTTCACATTCACTTGAGATCTGGGGGTTTCTGAAAGAGGAGAGGAGAATGGGAAAGGCAGATGAAAATGCTATGCTAACATGTACACTAAATGATGTACGAACTTCTTATGATAACAAACTTTACAGGTCCTCTTTCATAAAGTAACAGGTTTTGTCTATTCTTAGGGCACTCCCAAAGCATTCACTGGCACTTCAACTAGTGTCCCACAAGCCCACATTTCCAGCTGCTGCAAAGCGCTCCGGGTAGCCCCTATTTATATCACTGAAAAAATGGGGGTAGGCAGCCACAACAGCTGTCAAGTTAAATACTATTTTCTAAGTTCAGTATTTTAATTAACTGCTGACATAATCAAGAAAGCAAAAAGCTGCTTCATTCCAAACAAAAATATGTTAATAATATTTTAGAAAGTGTTTGTATACATGGTATTCACATGACGAGAGCACACTTACAGCTACATGTTAGTGATCTGACGTATTTGTTTCATTTCAAAATTAGAAAGAAATATATTTTTGTCTTCCATGATATCACTAGCAGCACAGAAATATATAAAAATCAGTTTTCGAAACTGCAGAAATTAATAGCATTCAGCATCTCAACTATTCATTTCTGTAGAAGATTCAAGTACGATATTTCAACTTACAGATTTAGCTAAAAACATTCATGGCACTTGTGCTGTTAGACACCAATAACATTTCATGAAAATTTCATGAAGCTTTAACAAGGAGACACACTGTGTGTAATTATTTAACTGACTGAGCCATGAACATAGCTTTCCTATTGCACGCTCATTGTAATTTCAAATCTTGAAGCTGGAACATTACCTAAGAATTTGAATATTTATTAACCTATGCTAAGATCTAATTAAAATAACTTCTTTGATGAAAAAGGTTGCTCTTTTCGCGAATTTGTTTCAACAGAGTTTGCTACTGTGGGGAGAACTTTAAGAATGTCCTGCTAAGCTTCCCCCTAAGTGACTGATGCCATTGTTAGTATATGCTGCTGGCCTAATAACATTAAACTAGTTATACAAATGGAAACAAAACACCCTTTGAGTTCTATTGACAACTTAACCTTTAGAATTTGGATGAGATCCCAATTCTTAAGAGAAAGAGAGTACTGAATGAAACTATTATATAGAACATTGTTGCAGCATTTTTTAAATGTATGCAACTGTTTCAATGTATTTGTTTGGTTGATTAGTGTTTGTATCATTGAAATTAAAGATGCATTATCAATGATTCTATTAAATATTCATAAGTATTTTATTTAGGATAGATATAAAAATCTGAAAGTAAAATATTCCTTTGTTAGGGATACACGACATTTTCTGAGTACAGGAAATGTTATTTTCCTGTTAACGAAATTGTTAAGTAGGTTAAAATGAAAAAATAAATAAATTTGGATGCAAAGGCTTCTTTATATTTACAAATACAAAAACTCTATCAAAAGTTAACACATTTATAAGTAATCAAGGTTAACATGAAAGGAATGTAAAACGGAACTGCCTTGTAAAAAGAAGCTGAAGCAGCCCTGTATAATAAATATTCTCTTTTTCTACCAAGCTGATATTTCTAGACAATTATTGTATTGCACATGAATTATTTTAACATATCCCACATTTTAACACATCCTGCATATCCCAAATCTTTATTTCATGTTTTGCTTTCACCATGAAAATGACCATTAATGTTTCCAGAGAACTGTACATTTTGCAGGTACACAAAGAAACTGATTTTTTTCTCTAGTACGGGTGTCTTTTGGACAAGAAGATTAATGAGCTTGAACACATTATTATGTACATAATCGAAATAAAACTCTGATATTTGTGCTACTTAATAAACTGTGTCAGATTGACTGCTCTTTGTAACAGAAAAACTACCAGCTTCAGATCATAGTGACATTTTCAAGCATACTTTGGCAAAAGGTTTTCAGTGGCAGAAACAAACTACTTCCTCCTCTGAAAATCACAGCAGGCATATCTTTCATCTACTCTATCTTTTTGGTTCTGGTATTGTACAGGAATCAGCATTTCCTAAAAACACAATGAAACAGCATTACCACAGCCCCTGGAATTTCTTTCCACAAACGCACAGCAGTTGTTCTAACTTTTTCCTACGACAAGCTTCCTTTTTTTCCTGTTCTGCTTGCTCAGAGTTTCCATATGATAACACAAACAGCCCTGAGGAGCACATTTCTCAGGTAATTCTCTTTCACTGGAAAATTAGCACTCAAAACAGAGCCGCTGGGGCAAAGAGGGGCCTTCCTGAGAGGCAGCGCCCGTGCGCTGGCATGGTGATGATCTCCAAGATGCAGGGACACCTCCTGCTCGCTGCCTGGTGGAGGCTGCAGTCCTGACACGTTCATGAAAATGCTGATGCCTCCAGTGTGGCAGACACACAGGGCCAAACTAGGCCCTAAAATGTATTTTCTCCATTGTCATGGTAGCAGTTCGGTTTCCCCCAATGCCCAACATTTATAATTCTTCAAAACAAGATGTACAGCTTGTCAAGAAGATTTTAAAGTAGCTTGCCAAAACTACTTTCACAAAACCATTTGCTCCTAAGATTTAGTTACAACATAAGAAACTAAAAATAAAGTTTAGGAAAGAAACTTCATTCACATATGGCCCTCCTGGTTAAATTCAGATGTGTAAACAATATAAGCATTCAGGTGAGTAAAACTGCTTGGATATATCCTTGGATAGGGATCTACAACAGGAGTAAGAAGGCAAGTAGGATTGTTTTAAATTTCACCCTCCCCAGACCCTGGCTCCCCAGCGAAGACTCATGCTGCGCATCTCGCCGCCATGCTCTGCGCTCCACATCTCCTCTCAGCGTGGCACATGCTCTAAAGCAAAATGCAGTTCTTAAAACCTATGGGTTGGAAACTAAAGAAATACTTCAAGATTTCTTTGATAACGTGTAATAGGGACATGGGAATGCAAATATCTATCTACTTGAAAGAGCTGTGCGACCCAATCGCTTTTGAGGTTCCTCGCCAGGGGTATCGGTGTCCAACTGTGCAGATCAGCTGTCCTGAAGAACCACAGCTGGCAAGGGCAGGGGGGCTTATAAACTTCAAACAATAACAGCAACCACAAACAAAACCAAAGTTTTAAGATTTCATTCATATGGTTAAAAAAAGATTCTCGACAATATACACAGAGAAAGAGGGCACTGAGATATCTCCAACACCCACCCTTTGAATTAAACAAAACAAAAATCTATGGGTAAAAAATTGATCAATTTGGATACAAAATTGACCCACTGAAATCAACATGGAAAAAAACAATAAACTGGAATGGACTGGGGCTGCATCTTATTTCCTCTATTTAAAGTGTTTTACATCACTACTTGAGAACACAAGACCAGCAAGCAGGGAAGACTACTCAATATAAAGGAAAACAGAAGAAGTCTAACCAGCCAGAAGTGAGAACAAAATGCTGCCATCTTCAAAAGTCCTCAGATGGTGAGAAAAGGGGCAGCAGTCAATCAATTAATAAATCAATCAATAAACAGCACAAATCGATACTCTCCACAGAAAACAAAGCGATCACTTTTTTTTCTCCTCATGCTAAGATTATGAAGAAATCCATTAGGATTTCTGATACCCAGCAGACATCTTCACTTTCAGGACTTGAAGAAATTGCCTATGAAAAGCAGTGGCAAAAACCTGGCTTTCATCAGCAAAATGTGAGGCTGTCTTCTCTACTATCCCAGAATTACCCATTTAGGGGCTTCCTCAGAACATGTGAAAATCTCAAAGGCTTCATCTTTTACATGGCATATGAACATGAGAAACATCTCACTACCTCTTCCAATGAATAAAAATGGTCATTTTTTTCTTTTTTTTTCCCTTTTCTGTGGATTTACTTGTCTTTATTACTGCTTTGCTTTAAATTTTGAAAGGTCAACCTACAAAAAAAAAACTTCAGCCAAAAAAAAAAAATAGTTCTCAGTCAGCACCAGTTGCCATCTTGTTCTGCTCACCAAACTTCTGCCTTGCGGTTTATGTGCTGTGAGATCCTCAGCACCTCAATCTACTAAAAAAAAAAGTGGGACTTGGGTTATAAATATAATTTTTAGGAGTTTCTCAAAAAACTCTGACTTCCAAAATATTGGCTTTATTACTTCAGAAAGTTATAGTACACAGAAGTCAGGAGGTATTCCTTTTCAATTATTTTTTTTCTTCACTGTTTGCAATGGAGGGACTAGCTAGGATGTGGATTTTTTTTTTTTTTTTTTTTGGTCTTTTGGACCCTTTTGCTACCTTGCATACAATGAGAGGATTAGTTCCCAGAGATTAGTTCCCAGAGAAGGAAAGGCAGTACAAACAACCACGTGAATCATCGGAGTTCAGAAAGCTGGCCTTCTTCACCATCTAACTACTGCATATCCAGGAAATCCTGTCAGACAGTCACTGTTTGCAAATGGCTGGAATATACAGTTGTTTGCCACCAAAAATAAGAGAAATAAGATCCGATTAAAAGACCAAGTCTTGGGCTAAATGAAATCTTTCCAAAATAAAGAAATAATGTCTGCTAGATACTAATTGACCTCAGCTGAGGCAGGGTGACAGTTATGCTTTGCTGCTCGCTCTACCCAGTTCAAGCATTTTAAAAGAAGGCCAGAAATTGAAATGAGACTTAGCTGAACAAACACTAGAGAAAAGTGCTTATTACACTGACGAGAGGGGGGCGAAAAAAAAGGCATTAAAAGGCAGTGAGATGCTGTAAGTCCCAGATGAAAATAAATCAACAAATAAAGAAACAAATAAATCTAAAGTTAGTGTGGGACAGAAGGGTCAGATCATGCACAGCAAGGTAAGCACAGACTCGTGCCAGTGATATACAACACTGGAATTGCATGTACAATCTAGCTCTCCTCAGTATTCTACTCTTAATTTCTGTTAGCACTACTCCAGATAAAGCATATTTTAAGATTATGACATTAACACAGAATTCAGAAAGAAATAAGATAACCAACAATAATAAAGCTAGTGAGGCTGGCCATCATGTAAAATATATCTTACAATCAGGGATCTTTGGCAGATCTCTATTTACACACAACTTACATAAAATCAATCTATTTAATTCATAGGCACATGTGAGAGTTATTGCTTCTTTAAATAATAACTTAGCATGAAAATAGTCATGGATGAACAAAACTGGCACAAGAGATGCAAACTCAGAAAGTAAAATAATCCCCGTCACATAAGAATGGAAACACTTGTACTTTCTATTTGTGAGTATTTAATCCTCCAATTGTGTTTGATGCTGATGATACATTGGAAATTCTTTCCCCACACACATTTGAGACTGTAAGGCAGTATTTTTATTTGGTATGTACCTAAAATAGAATAGAAATGAAGGTAAAGCTCAGTAAAGACTAGTAGGTAACTGGCTCAACCCACTGCATATTCAAAACCGAACTCGATCGCCTCCTCCTGTTTCTGTCACCCTAACGCAGAGGTAGAAGGCAGAGCCTGCAGAACACAGACCTCATAATCTGTCACAGATGTTTTGAAGATCTTGGGGCTCAGGATAGGAAAGCAGGGTTCCTGCGAGGCCCAGAGCTGCGCTAGGTGCCTTGGCCCCAGCTCAACACTGTTTGCAGAGCCACACTCGCCGGCACGTGGTGGCCCCACAGCCCTGCTGGGGCCACCCCACGAGTGCCAAGGTGGGCGGACCAGACAGTGGAGCAGCCCTTGGGCATGAGGACATGGACAGGACACCTGCCCCGAGGCGGCGCAGAAACGCTCCAACCTGAGCTTCTGGGGCCTTCATCCTGGACATCCAACCACCACACACAGATCCACCTCTGTTTGTTCAAATACTGCAGACAGCAGAGTCATTTTTATATAATTACGATTGATTGAGGTTGTATAACTTCCTTTTAAGGAAGGAAGATAGGAAAGCAGCGGTCATTCATTTTCATTATTCCACTTTCCTTTAAGCATGCTGTGTCTCTGCTTTTACACGTGCAAGATGCCAGTGCGTGTCTTCGCTCTACACGCAGGATAGGAGAGTAGACCTGCAGACTTCTTTCAGTTCACTAAAATTAACTGGAAATTTTCATTCACTGATCATGTAATTTCATTTCAAAAAGCCTGTAACTCATACACAGCCAGAGAAAAAAAATTATAAATTTCTACATGTATTATTTTTTCTTGCTTTAAAAGCACTTAAAGCAGTAAAATATTGTTACAAATATAAGAATCATTAGTTATTTTACATTGCCTTTAACGTAAATGTGCTCAGAATCTGTAACCTGTGCCACTCAGTTCAGCTCCTGCAGCAGCAGTTCTGTATGTTGTGATAGACAATCTAGCTCACTAGGATGCACAGACTGCCTATTTTCGACATAAAATCCTTTACTTTGGTCAAAGCTAGTGCTGAAACTGCTTTATTTTAAGGCTCTCATTTGTTTTTTCCTACAAATTCATCTTAAATTGGTCTTAACAGAAGGTTCAGATAACATGAGGAAAAGTAAAACTCTAATGTCCTCACAGTATCTGCCAAATAGTTACTTTCAGTTTATTTTTTAACTTTAAAAATTAAATTGTAACAGTATGAATGTCTTTTCCAGTCTATATTCTTTTCAGTTTCCTGTTTTTTCTAGAAAAATGAATCAGATATTTGTTTCTCCAAGATTTAAAAAAAAAAAAAATAAAAAGAGAACAATATTGTTCTGGTAGAGACCATCCTGACAGAAAAAGGAAGTGTTCATGAGACAATATCCTCTGCAAAAGACATCCTTTTGGTAAAGCAAACCAGACAGTGCCTCAAAGCTATTCAAATAAATGCAAACATACGTTTGTATGTACAGCAAAAGCAGCACAAAAGAGAAACTGGCAATGCCCTACGTATTAATTACACTCCCATTTCACATGCCTTGCAGGAAAGATTAGAGTTCTCTTCCATCTTTATATGTAATATATTCCCTGAATGTCTCGTTTTCTCTGTTACAAGAAAGAACTGCAGTAACTGCTAAAAAAAAAGCATGTAAACAAAGCAGAATTCAGTGGCTGTTTTGAGAAGTTTTTGACTATACGCACACTGCACCAGACAGAGGAAGCAATTAAATTACCCAAGTATTCGACAGGAAAATCAACATAGGCGTCTCTATATCTAGGGGAGTGGAGATGGAGGGGTGGGTTTCTTTTATGTATAAGGCCATTTTTTAAAGGCAGCCAGTCAGACACGGACAGCACTGATGTTTTCAAACAACAGTCCCAGATCTCACAAGGAGTGATGCTTGAACATGCACAGGTCCTGCAACCATTCCCGGTGCCATGGGCTATTCTGATATTATCTTGCTGCAACACAAATGCTCACCCAAATGTTTCGCAATGGAAAGCCATGACAAGCCTGTTTATGTCAGGTAATTCATAAGAGATGGCAAATCTAGTACTGATATAAAACAGAACTCAGGAAACCGGTTAGATCAGCCCTACAACCTCAGTCTGAAAAAAACAAGAAAGAAAAACCTATCAGTTTCTGCAAGTGTCTTTTAACAGAAAGAGTAGGACCAAAAAATAGTTTCAAAACACACTGTACGAAGGAGATGTCTAGTAGAGGGAACTGAGCTACAATCCTGCTACATCTTTTGTTTCTGCAAAATGGCCACAATGAACCAAATCTTACCATGGTAGTACCATGGCAAAAGTTTTCTGGAAAGCTATTCAAGTGTCAGTGACTCCTATTTCCCATTCCCTAGCACAAAGTTTTGTTTTTATACTGTTACAAGCAAACCAGGTTACAAAAATGTCCTGTCTTTTCCAGAGAAATCTCTGGAATACAAAAAGCCCTTACAGTTCAGTCATTTTACACTACTTACATAATTTAAATGGAATAGACAAGTATATAGCTAGATTTGGGTGATTAATTTGGGGGGCTAGCAGATCATATTACTTGGACCAATTAGCTATTGAAGCATTCTGCTTTTTAGTAGTTTATATTAAAGTGATACAGTAACATAAATTCCAAAAATATTGACATCTTCTTCATCCTAAAACACGACCAGCCCTGTAACCTGCACATGCACTTCCAAGATGCTGCATTTGCCAAGTCAACGATCAGCTACAAACCTAAGAACACTCCCACACTGCTGTTTTAAGATGCTACTGGCAGAGCTCCAGGCTTGATACACAACTTCTCTCAGCACGAGAAGGCTGTTTGCTCTGGAAGCTGAAGAGCAAGACCACTACATATATGTTACCTCCTTTCCTTCTTCTTTTAGTCCAATATAAGTCCAATATAAGTCCAATACAAGTCCAATATAAACTCATTCTATTTAAAACAAAGGGATGTAGAGACAAAACATATTTTTAACAGTATGCTTCACAAACTACTATTCATTTATTTAATGCATCTTTAAAAATGCTTATACTCTTTCTCAAAGTCTCTTTTCAGTAGCCTAAAATAACTATTCTAGTTAATTATAACCAGTTCTGTCAAATGAAGTACTTGGAGATCCTAAATAACAATGCTGTTCTCATGAAGACTCAAATATCCATTTGTTTTGTGCATACTCATTGTGTGGACACATTCCATCTCTGAAAGAACTTCACTGCAAATCTGAGAGACAAGAAGCTCCACAAAAGAAAAATGTTAATGTTCACACTATCACATCATGCTCAGAATGATTTTTTTTTTTCTCACGCAAGATAGGACACAGAAAAAAACCCTGAAACCTACATTCTAGCCATGCTGAATAAGAGTTAGCCAACACTATGACTCAGCTGCATGAGACAGATGGAGACATCAAGGAGCAAAAGCAACTTATTCATCATGGTAGCAGAGATATTTAACATCAAAAGTGGGGCACATATGGTGGAAGTCCCAGGCAAGGGCTCTCCATGTTGTGACACCAGCACTTAGACCTTCCCCCTCTAGCCGCCTGTAGAGAGAATAACTAGTACCTGAGGTACTAGAAATATAGACTCCAAAGGGAAAAACCTCAAACATTAATCTTTGTGCCTCACTTCAATAAATATTAACCACTGACAACGAATTACTGTCTATGGAAGTTGTGCAGTTTGTTATCTCTCGGATCATACCCGTCAACCTACCATTTTGAAAACCACACTGGGATTTTGGAAGCCTCACTTGGAAAAATGACAAACATTGAATAACATGAAAATGGAATAAAGCTTATGCCAATACCCTACCAAAAGGATAAAAATTACTCTTATAAATCCTATGGAGAAATGCATATTCACAAAATCTGTAGAACTGCTAAATAATTACAGGGGGCTTAAGACATTGTAGATTGCAAAACAAAATTCCTGTAATTCACTGATAGAATAACAATAAAGTGCATAGTGGGTGGTTTGTCCACGCTAGAGATGTCAGCCTTTTGTTAGGGAACTGGCAGGCTGCAATAAAAACTACCTAGAGGCA
The DNA here is from genome assembly GCA_003342815.1 of Eudromia elegans. Lineage (NCBI taxonomy): Eukaryota > Metazoa > Chordata > Aves > Tinamiformes > Tinamidae > Eudromia > Eudromia elegans. The sequence goes on along the minus strand of PTEX01000138.1, from coordinate 1,965,371 downwards.
TTCCTGACTTTCAGGCCACCTTCCGCCTACCCTAGGACTTGGGAGACAGGATTAAAATGTAATCACAGTCACAGCCTACCAATTTGAAGGGGCAAACTGTTCAGTGAGGGGGCAAAAGAGAACTCCAAGGACAAAAGCCAGAGATCAAGTCATTTCACCGAAGTCCTTCTTGAGGACTGAGTGAGGATGCCTGTGGTGCAGAGCACAGGCTGTCTGGGTGATGCACCGTTGCCTGGCGCACAGAATCACAGAATCCCAGACTGGTTGAGGATGGAAGGGACCTCTAAGAGATCATCCAGTCCAACCCCTGCTCCAGCAGGGACACCTAGAGCACACAGCACAGGGAGTCTCCTTCTAGAGAAGGAGACTGCACAACCTCTGGGCAGCCTGTTCCAGCGCTCTGCCACCCTCACAGGAAAGAAGTTCTTCCTCGCATGGAGATGGAACTGCCTGGGTTTCAAGTTGCACCCATTACCCCTTATTCTGTCACTGGTCACCACCAAGAAGAGTTTGGCCCCCGCCTCCCTACCTTCTCCCCTCAGGTACTTGCACATACTGATCAGATCCTCTCTCAGCCTTCTCTTCTCCAGGCTAAACTGGCCCAGCTCACTCAGCCTTTCCTCATATGGTAGATGTTCCAGTCCCTTAATCATTGTCGTTGTTCTACACTGGACACACACCATCAGCAGCTGCTTCATCCACCACTCGCTGCATCCACTGTGGGACCTCAGGAAGAGGAGCTGGAAGCCGAGCATCGAGACTGCCATCGGAGGCCTCTGTCCCACAGGTGCCGTACTCTCCACAGCCACTCCACACAGCCTCAGGCACCAGGCAGAGCTTGGTTCTTCTGCTTCGCACCTTCATAGAGCAGGAGGATGTGGATGCGTTCTCCTCGTTTCGGGAGTCAATCTTGCAAACACTCAGTTAAACAAATCCTACCCAACACAGTAACCTGAGTCATTAAACAGGGATTTGTTGAACGCAGCTTTTCATTTGCAACAAGTAAAATCAGTGCAAGTACCACTAAGCCAATTTCACTTGGTGAAACTTGTTTTCAAACAGAAAGGTCTCTTTGTACTGGGAAGTTATCTAATTAGATGTTCTGTAACTCTTTATTTAGATCATAGTGCTGATAAGCACATTTTTAAAACCTATCAGAACAGCTATGCCTATGTCTTTCCATTACATGTACTTGTTTTTTCCACTGTCTTGTTTAAAAAAAAAAAAAGTAATTAAAGTTCAAGTCCAGCAGCACCGGTCAAACAATATGAAAGGTCTTTGTTACTGTCCTTCGAAAAATTAAAAATAAAACTCCAATGATTAATTCAGAAGTAAAACATTTGCCCACCTGAGAGTATGATACTGAAAAATACGATGCTGCCTAATATCTAAGAATTCCCAGAGAACTTTATTTTCCCTTTCCAGATGTAAACTAAAAACAGAGTAAGAAGTTGGGATACCTTCCAAAGGTGGAAAACACTTCATTGTATAGAATTTTTGCTGCCTGACCTTCAGGAGAGGCTCTGCTATAGTGGGTCACATCTACAATCCTGGTACCAAAAACTGTCTATAAACGCCTTTACCACGCTGTCAGAGTAACTCTGAAATCCAGGGGGTTAGATTTTTTTTTTCCCCCCCAAGAAATTTAGAGCAAACCATAAAGTACAAAACAAAAACACAGCATCAACAAAATAAAAATAGTATTAAATCAGTAGCAGTAGAAATGTTCTTTACTAGATAAAAGTGGGGTTTTGTTTGTGTTTCTGAAATGGGATTGCATAACTCCTAATACATTCATTTATTTAAAATTTTTCTATCTGCAAGTTTTGAGGACAAAGTAAAAACCCGTGTTTTTTTTTCAATTCTGAGAATTCCATGAATCTCTAATCAGTAGCTTTCCTAGCTTTGATGAAATGTCTTTTGCAACATAGACACCTTTACAGACTCACCCCAGTGTTAAAGATTTAACACAAACTTAATTTGTCCTAAGCATCAGTCATTTAATTTTCCATTTCCAATGCAGTGTAAACAATCTTCTTAGAAATCTTCTTTGCTCTAGCTACTCAAATTCACATGTTATCAACCCTTGCAATGTTATGACTTCATTGATTCTCTACTATCAGGAGGTCTTTTAGGAACAGATGAAAACGAAATGCCATATAAAAGAACTGAAGAAGTAGAACTCTCCCGTGTGTCTCAAAAAATATGTATTTGGTATAAAATTATAATCTACCATTTGAGTGAAGTCAAGGCTGAGACACCGTGATGGCAGTATATGTGAAAAGGCCACCGCACAGCCAGGAGAGCCTTTGTTAAAGGATGGCTGTTGAGGATGATGCCAGTCGTGCTTTCTACAGCATATAAAATATAAAAACCTCATTTTTAACATGAGTCTGTCCAATTAAGCCATACATACTTGGAAAAAAAAAGTTATTAACTTCCAAGGCAAAAGCAGTCACAATTTTGTCTGAATGTATATAATACAATGACTAAAATGTCAAAAACAATCAGGAAAATGTAATGTCAAAAGCAAATGCAAATAAAACAACCTTTTGTGAAGCACTCCCACACTAAATTCTGCTCATCAGCTCAAAAATGTTGACCTTTTGCTGTATTTCCCACAAAGCTGCACAGTGATGACCATCCAGAACAGGCTGCACTCACGGGTGCAAAGTGTGCTTTGTCCGAGCCTCCAGGCACCCAAGCTAGGTGAGTAGCAGCACTGGCAACATGCTGCCTGAGGAACAAGGATTTAAGGAGCAACTTGCAGCCCTATTGAGGAATTCTGAATTCCTGCTGCTTCAGAAGAGGTCAAAAATCCCACTGGCTGCACTACAAGTGACTGACAGCTGAGACACCTGCATGGAAAGGCAAGCTCTGCTTCCACTTGGAATAGCAGCACTACAAAACAACCCAACCTCGCAGTGTGAGAAAATCCCCAAGGAACAAATATTTAGTATTTGCTCCTGTACACTATCTGCTTCAACATGTAGATTTCCTTCATGAGCAAAAACATAATTTGACCAGTTCTTCGTGCTTATGCCCTGCACTACCCATCTCACCATGGCTGCTTGTGAGTCTCAGGCTTGTGCCTCTCAGTCTTTAACAGTTCTCTCACAGGTGCTTCTACAATGTGAAAGAACCAACTTCTGGTTTACACATGAGAAATGAAAGCACAGAAAGAATCTGTGATTTCATGAATCCCACTCACTGCAGCACAACAGGAACCACGCTGCTATTTCCTTCAGCCTCGGCCGGCTTCCCAGGCAATGGCCAGCACTTACTTCTGTGCTTGGAAGCTCCACAGCGCAGGGAAAGTCTAAGAAAACACACCAGTCAAGACAAGGATTTTTGAAAATATCTTTAGAATATTTGACACTGGCCTTTATAGTTTCACCTAACAGAAATCTCACAGTTTAAATAAGATTTTTAATGCAGAAAACAGAAAAACTTTAATAAAACCCTTAAAAAAGAGATGAGTTACTTGACATAAGATTTTTACTATTTATTTTGTGATGCTTCCACCTCTAATCAATCCTTGATTGATGAAGGATTGATTTCAAGGATGAAGATGATTTAATAAAATGCCAGTGAATGGACTAGGAAAGCTAATCAGAGATGGAGAGGGGAAAAAAAAGGAGGAAAAAAAAAGAAAGAGATGGATTAGTTGTAGTATGGAGAAAAACTCTAATGTACCATGGAAGTGTCATCATTCCATGTATAAATCTGGACTATCTGGATGCTTAACCGTGGAAGGATAAGGGACACTCAATCCCCAAAAAGCAGAAAGGAGCACTCTGAGCAAGGAAGTACAGAGCTGCTGACACATGCAGCACAGGATACAGGCAGACTAAGGAGCTGCTCTGGGGAGAGCTGCCTCCGGACACGCAGCTCTGTGGAGCTGGCGCATCCCACACGCACACTGCTGGCCGTGGGGAAAAGCAAGGCACCCGAGGCTTTTGCACACAGTACTTTGTGACGATATTCTAAGCATTTCTTAGGTTTTTAACGCAACACATTCTGTTCAGTTTTCTGAAGAAGCACGTATAGGTTTCCTTCTACCTATGACCATTTTTAAGGCACATGTAACTAAAACTATTGCACAATGCTGCAACATCCCCAGTTTCCCACCACTGAAGCATCAGTCACAGGTATTAATCCTAAGACTTCAACTTAACCAAATGTTAAAATAAAACAAAACTCTCTCTTTGAATAAGATGAGGGGGGCGAAAACAGTAACCAATGCCTCAAGTCTATGTTTAAATTCAGCCCACATGACCTTTGGTTTGGATTTAATTGCTTCCATACAACTTCTATCTGCTAGTCACGCTAAATCCCAGGGCACTGAACATGCTCTCCTACAAAGAAGCTCTTGTCCTGCAATAACCTCCATAATCAAAGTGAAAGAACCATGGGTAGAGAGGACCAGAGGAGGCGAAATAAGCAGGTTTTCAGCCTCATCCAAAGCACACTTATGACAGGAAAGGAGTCGGGTCTAATGACTGACCCTTTCACCAGTCCCAGAGAGTGAGCAGCAGGGAAACGAAAACAACTGACTCTATTTAAAGTTGGACATATTTATCAGCTGCAAGAAACAGCCTCTCTGCCTCCCGTTATCTATCTGTCAGTTACAGAGTAAAGATCAGAGAGGGTCACCTTCTACAAGTGGGCAATAGCAGCTCACAAAAATTAGCAGGAGAAATTTACTGTTCGTTCTTACTCTGAGCCACCCAGAACACCAGCACAGCCAATAGTCCTTCCGTTGGTTCCAGAAATGTTTTCATAGTGGTATTCTTAATGCTACTTTTTCTAAAAGTATGTTAATTTTCTAACGATTTATCTGTACAGTTATTGTATATTCAACATATATCATGAGACAGATACACATTTTTATATATGTACATACATGCAAACAGATAATTATAATCAATTCATGCATGAATATTCTTGAGATTTGGATTTAATGCTAAAAGTAAGGGGTCAATTTAAGATAAATTTCATAAAACCAGTGCAATTCTGTGCATACACCTATCCAATATACACAATTTTTATCAATGTGATGTTCACAGGACTTTCATAGTTTCCCCTATGTCACGCAAAACCAAACGCAAGCAAATTTAGTGCAACTTTTGAATCCTGACAGCCCTTCACAGCAAGTTTCTTCAGTGCTCCCCCAAGGAAGCCCTTCCTGGCAGCAGTGCCAGGCGAGCACAGCCCTGCATCCAGCCATTCCTACCTGGCATTTCACAGCCAGCCAAGTCAAAAGGTAGCTTGAATCGCTCGTATTGTGAAACAGAAAAGCAAAGAGGGAACTAGGTCACATCCTGCAAGCCAAGGATACCCTTGCAGTTCTGCTGCAGATCTGCTTTTATACACAAATCTGACCATACACAATACCGAGTACCAAACTATATGAAGAACCAGTGGTGTGAGGGCTTGGGGTTCTGAAAGGCCATCGACTGCAGCAAGATGCTGTCATGACTGGAAACTGAACCCTTTACTCATGTGCGTGGGAAGCTTGCAGGAACCCCTCCTGCCTGCCTCCAGGTCTACAGCCAAAACTCACTGCACCTTTACGTCAACACAGGAAGCTAAACACAGATATAAAAAGAAATAGTCTTTCTGAGTCTGTTTTATTTATTTTTTTATTTTCTTTTAAGTTTTTAAGGGAGACTCTGACATCAGCAGAGATTATAGGGGTGTTTTTTTTTCAGATAGGCTTTAACTTTATATCCAAAAATAAAGTAAATAAAAATCTATCCAAGTCACATATTCAAAATTTCCTCCAGTGATTCAATCTGATTTTAAATAAACTATTCCAACTATTTGTCGGTGGAAAGAAAAAATTTAATTTCCACAAAGTTCAACAAACATACGAATGTTTTTCTCATCTCACTGTAAAGTACATTTTCAATTTTAAGCCTGGCAGACCTTACCATTAGTACAAAAAATGAATTTTGTTAAATAGCCTATTTAAAATCAATGTCAGTAAATGTGATCTACCAGTTCAGCTGCAACAGATCTGCGGAATCAGTCTGCAATACAGTAACTTAAAACACAAAGTTTGCTCTATTCAGCGGTTTCCTGGGGCCAAAATGAAGAGCAGGCATGTATCAATCAGATTTGAAGAGGACTCTGAAGAAGACCACCTAAAAAAACCCTAGAAATCATTTTTAGCCTATCACTAGATTTCCACTATAAGGATTTTGTTGTTATAACTGAACAGTCATGATTGACACATTCTGTATCTTTACATAGAAAACTAGCACCAAATGCAGTTATAGCAGAAGAATGTGTTAATCCAAAGATGTTTAAAATGTATTAGGCTCACAAACCAAAAATGGTCCATTATTAGTTCTCATTTTTATTTCCTTTGCATCAAGAGAAGGCATTAGATTTAAACTTTGTAGGTTCTTTTTTTTCTTTCTGCAGAGACTGTTGCAAGTCTGCTTTTAGTTCAATTCATTACTTTTAAGATAGCATTAAGTATGGAAGTTAATTTATTACTACTTACAAATTAGTAAAACAAAGAATGAAAAAAAAAAAAAGAAAAGAATGGAAAGAACATTTTGAAATACTGGCACGGAATTTAAGACCTAAGTATGCAGGATTTTTCATAGTGCATATACTCAAACATGTCTTAGAAGAGCCATATAAAATAATTGCCTCCAATTCCACATTTATATCAAGTAGAATACAACCACGGCAATTACTCAGTTTATTTAGGGGGACTTATCAATGAGAGCAGTATTAGAAAAAAAAAAAA
>PTEX01000138.1:1900992-1958580 GCA_003342815.1 Eudromia elegans | reverse complement strand
CACAAAACAAAACAAAAAAAAAATTCTACCTAAAACTACCAGAAAACAGTATCTTCTTCATTTAAGACAGGCTTAAAAACTCTTTAATGATAACTACAACTACTGTTACAGCTCATCAATGTTTATTATTGAACTACTGCACCTGACAAATATATTACAATAAGTTCATACAGAAAGCCAAGGTGCCTAGGAAATATAGTTGCATGTTCTACATACTTAAGTCAAGAAACACAAAGCTGTGACAACTGAAAAGCAAATTCTACCTGGAGTTAGAGGCATGAAATTCCTCTAAGACACCCTACAAAGTGTGAATGGGTAAGAATAGGGCCTTCTAGCTGTGCCTTTTGTTAATATATCTGATAAAAAGAATTCTTGATACTGAGAGTTAATAAAACCTATTAAATATTCTTGTGATTACTGATTCTATTTTCTCTACTTAAAAAATTACATAATTTTTGAACCCCATTCAAATTTAGTTATAGAATTCTCCTTTCATCAGAAATTTAGAGTTTTTTAAAATAAAATGAAATAAAAGTTAATTCTAAACAAGGTATTATGTCAATTTCCACAAATCCTTATTTAGTCCTCCATCAGGCAAAACTCGTACCAAACTGTGACACTAATTAAATATTCCTGCTTTAAGAGACAACGGTCAAATCCATTATATTGACTGTTTATACAGAGTATCAGAGATTATTATAACAAGAGAATGTATCAATTAACTTATAACCCTGAAAGTATTCTTCATAGGAAATTAAATGATCTAGCTGCTTATGTCTCACGGCTTCATGAGCTCATCGTCTCATATTTGATTACATTAACAATCCCTTGGAGTGGAGTTAAAGCCTGATCACTCAAGTTTTGCCAAGAATAAGATCCGACATAATCTCAGAATTCAGATGTTGAAATGATTTTACACATCATGTTGGTCCCATACAAGCAGAAAATAAAAGCTAGCGCTTTGTTGAACAGAAGTCTGGGAACCTGCTGTGAATTTAGAGCAGCATCACTGGAATAGAATTTGGACGAGAGATTCCAGCGAGAGGAGCAATGAGCCAGCACTTGAATGCTGTCAGAGCTTGCCATGTGGTTTTGATGTGTGCATTCCAAAACCCAGGACCCCTAATATCTCCAAGGAGAGCGAGGAAGCTCTATGCAAGGAGCTACAGCTGCATCCCAACAAGTGAACTTCAGTGCTGCACGAGGGCCTCCCTGCGCTATGGGCTCTACAGAACATTAATACCTTAATCCCAGAGAGAACTCACCAGCAGTAATAAATCTTAGACCAGATTGCCCATCATAACTTTAAGGGGAGCAGTTATGGGTGTAAATGTAAGGGGATCACCCTGCTCTAGCCCAACAACTGCTTGGAATGCCAAGCACTTGAAGAGTGCAGGGAATGTCCCAAAGCCACACGTTTCCATAAACGCATCTCCCTGACACACAGCACCAAGGGCAGTGACAATGTGCAGCCTCTTGTCTTGCACCATATTTTCTACAATGTAAAACCAGAATGAGGTGGATGTGAACTCTGCTTAATGCCCTATGCACTATGTCCAGCCGTGGCTGGTCCTAAGCACCAGACCAGTAATTCAAAGCAGTTCCGCAAAAAGATGTTAATTTTTCTTTACAGTTTCATCAGAACCCAGCAGGCTATCTCCCACACTGTCCTTCCAGCCCCTGCTTACAGTCACATGGCTATGTTTCTGAGGTGGAAAATACCTCTGCTCTAAATACTGCAGAGCATCAGGCACAATAACATTGTTAGAGAGTTACAATTCCTGCAGAACATCCACAATTGATTCCATGGAAATGCAGTACTAGGAAATCATTCAAACAGTTCAACAGATTTAATGTTGTTTTGTTCTCTTCAGAGGAAAAGTATTTTTAAACTAGCTATGCTACTTTTCTTCACCATGTTCTGCTGAACCTGTTCAGTAATAAAAAAAAATGACCATGTGTAAATCAAACTTTTTCACCAACAGAAACTGGTAGGGAGAAAAAAAAAAAAAAAAAAAAAAAGAGGAGCACATGTGAAATAAATCCAGTGCTAAAAGTAACCATGAGTAACCAGCTCCCTTTCCCCCTAAACAGGTTTTTACTGGCAAGTACAACACCATATCACAAATGTTTACTGTAACACTTAAAAAAAAAAAAATCACTGTGATAAAGGTAACAGCAACAACAAGTTCCACAGATCTGTTCAGTGCAAGCCGTATATTCTCTATACTGATGTGTTTACCTCCTGGATGAAACCAGAGCCTTATCAGAAGCACAATACACATACCGAGAAAACACTAAAACTCCAGGTTTCATTTGAAACATGAAGCTGCACCACTTAAAATCAAACTGGTAGAAAATAATACTTGAAAAATTCTTATTACAGCAAACGTGTGTACACAGTTCAGCATGTGGATTGATACGCAGCTGATATACCCACTTACTAATGTAAGAGTTACATGAGATACTTCATCTGTCTTTCCAGAAATCTTTTTTATCAGAAATACACCACACTTAAACTCTTTTTTGCCCTCCACACATGCACACACAGAAAAATGCTTTAGATAACACTGCTTTAAGTGACTGTGTGTTTATTAGTCTGTTTTCTACCCCCCATTTTTGGTTTGGTATTTTATTACACGCTGAAGTGGTGTGGAGGCTACTTATGTTTCTTCTAGTCACAGCCAGAAGACTTTTGCAAGAGCTGACATGCAGGACTGCCATTTCTGCAAGCTGCAGCTGGCTCCTGGTCAGCAAGGCTAACTGAGGCTCTTTGCAAGCCCCATCACTCCTCTAGTGTCGTAACTCTTGGTAATACATTAAAATAAAACAAATTGCATTTTAAACCTCAGCAAATGATAAAGGCTTCAATACTACTCTTTTTTTTTCTTGCACCTGTGCTCCACCACCTTCTCAATTTTCTTTTGCCAGAGATTATGCACATGTACATAACACTAAACTTAAAAGAAATGATGCCTTTTTTGGACAGGCAGCCCTCGGAACTTTATAAAATAGATTTCACTGGCTAGCATTTTTAAATTAATAACCTTACTTAAACACCACACATTATTTTATAGAGTTTCAAATGTTGGCTTTAAAAAACAATATTAAATTTCTGTACAAAATGTTATTTTCACCTAAAAAAAATGTATCACAGCAAAATATTGTAACTCATATGTGATCATTTTATAGCTAATCACTACCTCAAAAAATATTACTGGGTAATAAAGAACTTCCAAAATATTACTGTGTAATAAAGAAATTGCTTACTCCATTTATTTGAAAAGGGATATTGATAATCAAAATATATTATTATGGAAGAGGTACTGAAAAGTTGATTCACAAATAAAGTTTGCCAAAAAATATTTTCACAGATTTTATTATTGTTGATGTGATTTGGGAAGAGTATAAACGACACTCTGGGGTTTCCTCCACAGATTTCTGACTAAAAGACTCAGACTTCCGGCCCGGCCAAGGAGAATTCCTCAGATTCCGGCAACAGGGACAGGCCTCCATGTCACAAACGCGCACGGGGTAAAGGTGAAACCATGGGAGCTCGTTTTGATACGACCCGAAAACCAAATGGTAGCACATAATATGCTGCGGCATTTTCAGCCGAAGCCTGAGAACACCTGCTGGCCACACACGGCTCGCGCCGGCCTCCCCAGGCACCCACGCAGCGGGTGTTGCTGTCAGCGCGCGGCGCCCCGTCCCGCGCGCCGCAGGGAAACGCGCTCCCCGCCGGGCGCCAGCGCCACTCGGTCACCGAAGAGCTACCGCCGCTCTCGCAGCCACCGGAGCGGCGACAGGAAACGCGGGTGGGCATGGGCTGCCGTGCCCGCGCACGCGGCGGGGCCCCGGCGGCTGGGGGGCCGCCCCAGGAAACGTTTCTGCTCCCGAGAGTCCTCTGACGGCTCTAGAGCCCCCGGACAGCAAGACTTTCTCCAAGGGAGGTCAACAGCACCACGGCAACTCGCAGCATCCCCGCCACGGCGCTGGGGGGCGGCCGGCGGAGAGGAAGCCGCAGAGGGCGACAGAGCTGCCGCGAGCCTGGCGCTGAAGGCGCCTTCGCGCAGCGCGCGGCCGAGCCCGACCCCTCCGGCCCGCACGCGCGGCGCCAGGGCCGGCCGGCAGGTCGGGACGCGGCGCCGCCCGCTCGGCCGAGCCCGGGTGCCGCAGCCGGCCACCGAGGCCCCCGCGGATACTCACTTGAGGAAGTAGCGCTGCCCCGTGTGCGTGAGCGCCATCTCCCAGCCGGGCGGCAGCGGCAGCTCGTCCGTCACGTCGTAGGAGCGCTGCCGGAGGTGCGCGTGCTGCGGTGCGCCGGCCGCCGCCCCGCCGCCCGCGCCCGCCGCGGCGCCCAGCAGCGACGCGGGCGACGAGTGGGAGCGCACGTGCTGCGCCGCGGGGACCCGCGGCGGTGGCCCGCCCGAGTCCGTGCTCGACTGCCGCGAGTGCGCGCCCGAGTCGGGCTCCCTGAAGAAGGACTCGGGCAGGATCTTCTTCCTCCAGGAGCTGGGCCGCGGGTTCATGACGGCGTTGAAGAGCGCCTCCAGCTCCGTGTCCAGGTCCTGCGCCACGTGGATCACCTGCTGCCCCGGCGGCGGCGCCACAGGCGCGGGGTTCATGGTGCCCCGCTGCGCGGGCGCGGCGGCGGCGCCGGGAGCAGCGCCGCTCTGCCGCGGCGGGCAGTCCCTCTGCGCCCGCCTGCAACACCGCGTCCCGCTGAGGGGCGGGCGGCTCGGCCGGGCCGCGGCGCCCTCTCACGGGTCTGGCCCCGCCGCCGGGAGGATAGCCCCGCCCCGCCCCGGCCCCGCTGCAGTTACGAAACTGCTGCGGAAAGTTGGAGCCGCGTGTGGGAGCAGCGGATCTTGCAGGGTGGTTACAGGGGTCCCTGATACCGTTCCTGGGCTGGGGGGCTGTTCCCTCACACCATTCCCGGGTCGGGGAGCTGTTCTCTGACACTGTTGCCGGGCCAGGGGGCTGCTCCTTCGAGGCGCTTTCTGGGGGGCTCCTTCTTCCCTCACAACTGCGCGAGGTGGAAGGGCAGCCCAGCTGCGGCCTGGCGGGGCTGGCGGCACGGTGGGCACGCAGGATGGCTCCCCTTGCGCCTCCGTCTTCCCGTGGAACGTGTGCCGGGAGGGTGGCACTTGGCATGACCTGGGTGGTGCTGGAGTGACCCAAAGTTTGCTGAAATTCTCTGGTTCCATCTGTGGAGAATAATGCTTCTCCTTTCCCAGCTGGAGGCTTGTTTGGGCTGTAGGGAGCCTGCGGTGACTTTATGACTGTTCACATGCAGATAGTGCAGTTTACTGTGCAGTCGCATCTTTATGTTACTAACACGTGTCCTCATTTCATTTCTGCAGTCCAGCCATGTTGCAAAATACACTGATAGAACATAGCATCCTCCTTGCTAACCGGAATCTGGACTTAGAAAAGTCCAGGTAAGTCATTTTCTTTGGTCTGTGGCATATTTCTTGCCACAAAAAGACATGTGACCTATTCTGAACCGCATTTGGCTTCTCCTGCATCAAATTAGGGCCTGAACTGTTCTTATCCCTGAATTCGACTGTATTCCAGGTTAGTGTTGCAAATGCTGAGATTCGTTACTTGCAGAACTCTGCATTAAACTTGGATCTGGGGAACAGGAGTTGCGTGTGCATGTGCATATCCTGATTTCCTTGCTCCAACAAGTATGTTGTCGTTTATTTATTTTTCCTTACATTTCCTGTTCATGTTTCCGCAGGGTAAGCAGATCTTCTCCGTGTGTGTGTGGTTTTTGTTTTGGTTTGGGTTTTTTGGTGGCGGGTTGTTTGGTTTTGGGTGTTTTTTCTTTTTTCTTTTTTTTTTCTTTTTTTTGTTTGGGTTTTTTTTTTTTTTTTTTTGCTACATCTGCTATATTCTTGATCAGGAAACTTAGTACTCCTGAGACTTGTTTACACCTCCCTGAGAAAGAATTCTCCCGCTGTCTTTCGTACCAGTCATCTGCTGCTTCCTTGCTGGGTCACTTGTTAACCTTTTTACTAGCTCAGATAGCTGTGCTAATTACAGCACCTGCTGCAGCGTTATGCAGATATTGTATATATTTTTTTCTGCAATTTCCTTGTTTAAAATCCTTGTATATTACATGTATGTGTGGCTGTTGTGCAAATGATGATCTGAGCCTGAGTGCTTCTTCGTATAGCCTTTACAAGTGGGTTTTTTTTGCTTCCTCCAGACCTTTGCACCCTTGGGTATAGGCAGACCTACCTGCCTATTGCATTCACTTCCAAGCGACAGGCCAATTAAAGACAAGGCTCTAATAGCCTCATTCATGCTGATATCTCATCTAAATTAGTTAGACCACGTCTAGACATATTTAGTTAGACATATCGCATTTGATGAGTAAGTATATACCCATCTCTTTTAAACTTAAGCAGTAGTATTTGTTATGGCTATAACAGTATTCTAAGGCAAGGTACTAAGATTCCATCTCTACATTTTCCAGCACCTTTTATTTTACCATTTAGTGTGGTCTAAAGCAACTTAATTCATTCTCATAGTGCAATTGCTATTAGAAACAAGTATTCAGTAACCTCCTTCCCAAAGTGTAGACATACAACATGGCTACCTGCTTTTATAGACAAAAATTCAATACATTCAGGTCAAAACAAGACAATGGTGTTCAGTACCTATTGGATTAAGTGATTAAAGAGCATAATGATGAATATGTCATACACAGAATACCTCCTTGCCATTATATTTTTCTTCTAATTACGTATATTGTAAAAAATCTGACAGTAACAGGAATGGATCTCATTTTTATATACTGTTCTGCTATTCTTGAACAGTACAGAAAGTCTACAGTTCAAGTGAAAGGTCTGTGAAAGTGCATTTCTTCAAGTGTACCCTCTTAGTGCATCTTCTAGCAGGAAATTCGAGAGCAGCATCTGTACTTCAGTGGAAAACCAAGCAGAGTGAGTGCACTTTCAAACATACCCATAGATAATGAGCATCCAAATGTATAAGCCAAAAATACAGCTATGCTATATTTTTAATCTAAATCCATTCCTGCTTGCATTAAAGTCTTGCATACATTAACATTTTTTTTCTGAGAAAGCCTAGATAGATGAAGATGCATGTGCGATGAAGAGAAAACATTTAAAATTTCTTTGAAAAAATCACTTTCATAGGTAACTAACCAGCAGTTGCCCAGTGCAAATCAAGGAGTGTGCAGGCTTGCCCCTTTTGTGTAGGCATGCAATATATACAGAGACCTTTGGTAGTTATTGACTATATCTACCTGCTTTCATATACTTCAATAGAAAAGCATAACAGCCTCAGTGCTTTGGGGAGGGTCTTCCAGTTTTAATTACTTGTGTCCTTTAAAGAGGTCTTGATTTGCTTGGGCTCAGCAGGAAAACTGGACACAGACTGATTATTCTGATACCCTGCCACTTCTGTTAGCATAAAACATACCAGTTACATAGATAATGAGAGATTTATTAGGTGAATATATATAAATGTGTATACAAAGGAAGTATCAGGTACTTTCTAACACATCTTGAATACATGTTGTTGTCTATAGTTGTTCAGTGCTGTATATTGCACTTTTTACCCTTTCTCTACTGAAGATAAGGTCCATGTGACTGATTAGTCCCTTGTTACACATGCATAGTTCAAATGGATTGCAGACTCTCCTACCTCCCCTAGAAGTTAGAAGCAACATGCATGCTATTTCTCATTTTCAACATGGATTTTCTTTTTGCCTGGAAAGTCATCCCGGGTAGTAACTTGTGAACTTCAGTGAGAGAAAGAGCGAGGGTGAGCGGGAAATTGTTTTTCGAGGCAGTATTAAGGGTGAGTATTGGATACCCAGGTGACAGCAGTGCCCCTCTCTGGTAGGCTGAAGTGGGCAGTGGGAGTAGGCTGACCAGGGAGAGCTTTTATCTTTTAGCTGGCCAGAAAGAGGCAAATGTTTCCCCTCATTAGCTTGAAACCGTGAAATGAAGATGTCTCCTAGTGCCAAAATATAAGAGGTTCTTCTAATGTGGCTACGTGGGAAAAGCCACAGGTAACTGCATCAGAAACCAAAGCTCCTGGCTTTGGTTTTAAGATTTTTGTAAGGAAGATTTGGAATATTAAAATGGGTGTGGTGTGGTATTAAGAAGTTATAAGGTATGGTTATATAACTTACTCAAAAAGAATTAGGAAGAAAACATTTTATGGTAAAAACAAAACAGCTTAAAATCTACTCAGAATGAGTGCTTATTCTGTAAGATACTCATTGAACAATTTATAAGACACGTATGTTTTGCTTTCTTGGGACTTATTCTGTCCCAAGGATGTATTTTTGGCTTTTGCAATACAAGATATTTAGACCGTATCCCTTAAATCATTCACAATTGGGAGGAAATTCCCTCAGCATCAGGATCCTGCAAAGAGGCCAAGATCACTGAAGAATATCTTTGTTAAAATGCTCCCCAGCAGCTATTATTTACAAAACCAAGATAAAAGACCAAGTCTCATCTTCTGGGAAGCTTTATAGCATGAGATCTTGTTCATGTATGCTTTGTTGGAGCTACGGACAGGAGTCTTGAAGCACTGGCTTTCTTCTTTCAGATGTACCGGGAAACGTTTCCCCAACTCTCATCCCTCAAACTGCTTGCAGTGCTCTTCTGCCCAGCTATTACTGGCCAAGAGGACTGAGCTTGGAGAAGGAAACGTCCGAGCCCTTCGGGCAAAGTTAGCGAAGTTAAAGAGACCAGCCTCAGCCACAATGCGTGCTGAGATAGCTGCTCTGCACTTCAGCAAGGGCTGCAACAGACCATCAGCAACACCAAAATTGCAATCCCCAGCAAGACGAGAGAAAGATCTATAGACCTTGGATATTCTTAAATTTATAGGCTAGAAGATACATTTGCACAAAGAAAAATGTAAACAATGGTGATTTTTAAACACCAGACATGTTGAATTATTAAACAAAATCTGAAGTTCCTAAAATCCCTATTACAGATTTTTTCTCAGAGTGTGGACCATCACTGAGCTTTCTTGAAACACTTGGTCACAACTTCTCCTGAAGACAGCCCTAACAGTACAGAAGTTCTTCTGTTATCCTGTAATACACCAGGCTGGCAGTGTAAGGTATGGTTGTGTGCAAGCCCAGAAATTTCCTAACCTACACAGATCTGATTTTTTAGTATCTGTTTGGAAAACTAGGAATATTTTCATTTTGAATGTTCACACAAACACACTACGCAGTAAGATGCAGAGTCCATTAAGTGAAATTATGTTAAATTCTCTTTAATATAAAGTTTCATTTTTTAAAAGCAAACAAACAAAAACCCAACATTTGAAAGTTATAGATAGGAAAAGGAATTGGAAGTAGGTTAAGAATAATGGAAAATTGTTATCTATTTAGTGGTGAAAAAAAGTATTCTTTGCAGCTTATTTGTTACTATGGCTCATCTCTTAAATTGGAGGAAAATCTAGATGCAGTTATTAAGAGCTGTATATCTCCAACAAGCTTCAGTAATTTGGTAAATTAATTGAGTGATTGCCTGTCCTTAAATATCTACAGTAACATGTACGATTCATAAAGGTAATAATCCTGGCAATTCTAAAATAAATTATTTTGTTTTACAATTACTGTTAAAAATAGAGTAAATCCTGCCCACTATTCTATCTTTAAATATTATCAGCAGTTCTTCTGCAAAATACATCGAAAATAACTTAAAACACAGAACCCTAAAATAGGAATCTTCTGTTGATACAAATAACCTGATGGATGGAATTTAAATCTGAAATTTTACCCACCCATGCTAGTGCAGTGCTAAAACTGTCATAGTCTATATTTATCTTGAGAATAAAATCAGCAACAGTATTTTTTTTTTTTAAAAAAAGGGTGCTCTAACAGCCCAGACCCTGACGGCACAGCCAAACACGGACAGGAAACTTCCTTCCATCTATTTAGCTAAGTAAGCAGCAGTACAGTTTTACTCATGGAGTTTTGCCAGGCTATTCCTAATCTTGAATTTCCTTTCCTGCACAACACCTATTGTTCACATTACAAAGTCACAGTATAGGAAACAGGCGTTCTTGCAGAAACTGGAACGGGAGCAAAAAACACCACCCTTTGTACCTTTGAGTCTCTATATGGACATATTCCATGCAGTGTTAGAAAGGTTTAATATGTTTTAACATATTTTAATGCTAAACTTAAAATTTAAGATTTTTGTTTTAGAATTCAATGATTTTTCTGTTAAATGAGAACCATAGTATTTATTCAAGGCCTAATCCTAACATTCAGATACTGATTTATTTATATATGCCATATATGTTTAAATAAAACCTATAATCCACAGAACTTGTTATAAATTAGAAAGATAAAAGGTGAAAGAGAATTCAGTCTAGTGTATTTAAAAATATGCAACAAAGAAAGGTACTAGCAAAGGTACCATGAAAATAAAGCTTGTAGGAGTGTACCTCTGAGATGAGGAATTAACAACCAAATTTGGATAAAAATACATGTAATATATTTTATAATACAGGTAGTGATCATAAGTCATTAACATGGATTTTAAAAAGCATTGCTGCATTAGCTTACTTAATGATTTAAAGAATCTAAGTATTTTAACAGCAAACAAAAGACATCCTCTGCTGCAGGCATCAGATTATGTCAGATAATTTGCTAAAAGGAGTAGCAAATTAATTGTCAAATTCAAGAAAAAAAATGTGTTTTATAGTGGTTTGAAACACTACAAGTTTTAATTCTTTCAGCTAATCTCAATCATGAATTTGGAAAATACAAAGTGAAATACACTCGTAACCTGGTCTTGATACTCTAAACAATTTCTACTGGAGCACAAGCAATGAGAATTGTGTAGCGAAGTTAGTACTTTGTGGATCAAAACCTGCAAGTTTTCTGCCTTCTGCTGCTTAGACCAGTAAAAAATAAACAGATATACAAATCTGTGTGGAATGCATGCAGCTAAGGACCCAAGCTTAGGTTTTAAAAATATAATCTTAGCTTTGGAAAATATAATGTAGCTTATGTTTAGAAGACTTGAGTCACTTTGTTGTTCTACCCACTTGGACCTTTGCAGCTCAGTGAAATTCCCTTGAATTCAGTGGACTATCAAAAATGTGACAGGGACCTATTCACAAATTACATACTTTATTAAACCAAAAGTTTCCTGACATACACAGAATCATCTTGCAATTATGATGTGAAACTAACTTGTAGATTAATACATATAAGAAATGTCAAATCATTTTATTTCTTCAACCGCATTTTTACATTTTAAAGCAATGTGTAAGACCAGAAATGACATGTATGTAGAAATACAGCAGCTTTTAAAAAAAGGAAAAAATAATTCTCCCTACGCAGTATAGCATGGACCCCAATTTTGGCTCATCCTAATTACACTCCAGTACTTTATGACACAAGAGAATCTGTGGAAAGCAATGCTACTATAGAAGTGCATATTATCACCGAATGCTCCCTTAATCAAAATGACATGGAAAATTAAGCTGAGAGAGGCATCAAGAGGTCATCTATTCCATATCATGGTCACAAAACAGAGCCACTTTATCTAGGCATATTGCATACGTCAATCCAGTACAGAGCAGCTCAAAAGCACTCTCTACTTTCCAGATGTTATTAACAGGAGCACATGAACTTTTCCTGTGTTCGTGTAAATAGTGCCACTGTCAGCAGAGCAAATCTGAGGAGTCACCTTAAAAAGAGATTAGTAATTTCTTAAGAGGTAAGTTGAAAGACACTTTTTTCCTTTTATAGAAGCAAGACTTCCTTCTTGCAGACCTGAAAAAAATAATAACTTCGAATAAAACTTTGCTTTTAATCAGTAAATGTAAGAGCAGATTTTAAACATTTATAAAAATAAGTTTGACTAAAAGTAGTATTACACCACAATTGTGTGGTGTAATACAAAACTTTTCATTTTGTATTTTTTACATTCAAAATTAAAAATCCACATCCATATGTGAACTCTTATTTTAGCACTATTTATAGAGTACTGAAGGAGAAGATGCTTTTTCAGACTCTTAGGCTCCAACTGCATGACAATTTTATACAGATAGAGTAATTGCAAGATAGGTAATTCAAAGTTGCAGTTAGATCCATGGCAGTAATGGCATTTGGGGCACTACGCTTAGAGAAGCGACTGATGTTTGCCGTGATGCTAGATAACTTTCACAGCTCTTTTTCTTTTTACAAAACATTGAAGAAATAGATAAAACATGTTCAGATTCACAGGGCAGTAGTGAGATGAGTTATGAAAATCTAGGGCTTAACTTTAGAATTTGGTGTTGTAAGTTCTGAACGGTAACTGTACAAAAGAGAGAGTGATATGGAATAAAGAGAAAAGGCCAGCCTATGCAGAGGCGATTCTTGTATTTTACTTAAAAGTGAAATATAATATAAATATATCTGTAAACATTTGATCACATTTAACTACCATGTAAGTGAAAAAACAACAGATGACAACCACATGTAATCATTCCACCAAAACTATCAGAGATTTAACTTCCATACGGTTCTTCTTCCCCCTTTATTTTAGAAAACAGCAAAACATCAAGGGACCTGCAGTGTGAGTAAAGATTCCCCAAAAAACTCCATAACACAATGGTCTTCCCCACAAAACCCTTTTAATTCCTTCCCAAAATAACAAATAAGTAGCAGCCCATATCTTCTTAGACACCATTTAAGTGCAGTAGGCTGTGGACAAGTCTTCCTTAATGCAGTTAGCTCAATCAAACTGCACAGATTCTTACATGCAAAACATAATTTATGAAAAAAACACCCTGCTAGTGCACATCCTGTATAAATTATCAAATGTTTTATGTATCTCAGAATCTTTAGGGTTGGAAGGAACCTCTAGAGATCATCTAGTCCAACTCCCCTGCTCCAGCAGGGACACTCAGAGCATGTGCCACAGGGTGGCATCCAGGTGGGTTTTGAAGATCTCCAGAGGAGGAAACTGCACAGCCTCTCTGTGCAGCCTGTTCCAGGGCTCTGTTATCATCACAGTGGAGATGTTCTTTCTCACCTGGAGATGAAACTTCCTATGTTTCAGTTTAAAACCACTGCCCCTTGTCCTATCACTAGCCACTACAGAGAAAAGTTTAGCCCCATCCTCCCCCCAGTCATACCTCAGGAATTTGTACATATTGATTAGATCCCCTCTCATCCTTCTCTTGGTTAAACAGGCCCAGCTCATTTAACCTTGTTTAACCTCTCCTCATATGATAATGTATGTATCAAGTTGGAGCTATAGCAGAAAACTCAACAGAGAGGGTTAAATGAATCATATTTAGTCATCAGATGTTCAAGAGAAACCTCTGCGATTATGAAACACCAACTATCACCATGAATTGTTGGGACATTTACTGCCTCAATCTGCTTATTAAATAATGGCCAATACGGTATGGTATGTCAGCAGTTTGGCATTTTAAGAAGCTCTTAGCTCAGTCATACACAGGAGATGAATTTAAGCTTGTTTTAATAACCCACATTAGCTGTATCCTTTACTAGTAGTTAACAGTATCTAACAAGATACCCTTCTGAGACAGTAAAGTGGTATCTAACCAGAGTTGAGATCTACAACATAGATCAGACCAGAAAGCTGGGAGGAGCAACTTCGGCCCTGCTTGACAGAAACGTTCCCAAGATGATTAACAGCAACTAGGTGTTGTGGGGTGAAAGGAAGGGTAGGAGGGCAGCGCAATATCTAGCCTAGGGGAAGAGGGCAGCACTCACCCGGCTGCAGGTGTAGCTGCATGCAAACACCTGTCAAAATAGAAGAACCATTCCTGGAAAGTACCATTTCTATCCAGTTCATGTTTATTTTACCTCAAACAGAACCAAAACTCACAAAAAAATTTGCTTAATTAAACAATAATAAATGTGTGGCTTTATACAGTCTTGAAGCAGCTCTACTTAATTTAGGAAAGTTCTTTAAGCATACTCATTTAGAGCTTTAAAAAAACTAAATATTGCATGCTGAACTATATGTGCAAGTAAAGCAAAACTAATCACCTATCATATTAGGCAGCTGAGGACATTCAGCTTAGAATTATCATCTCAAAATCCTGGCATAGGAGTTTTTCATCTGATTCAGACATTTGTTTTCCTCAAAATATAAGTGAACGTTGTTTCTGTTCATAAGCCGCCTCCCAAGGCGGCAGCCAAGACCAAGGGCTACTTCATATTGCGCGCTATTCTCCTGCAGTGGTTGCTTTTCATTTCCCCCAAGGCTTGTTCCAGTTGCCGAATTAGGTGAAGGAGGGTGGAAGGGTCAGTTTGCAGCACCTGGGCAGTTTGGTCCCCATTCTCACTGAGGTGCAGCTTCAGAGTCACAAAAGGCTTAATCTGCTGCCTCAAACTCCTGCTTGCAAGCTGTTAGAGAGAGTGCAGACAAAACAAAGAAAGGCAACAATGCCAAGAGACAGTTGTTAACTTTCACATTTGCAGTTCAGGCAGATTTGCTTGCAGGACTGTTTAAAAATTCTTTTAATTCACAAATAAATATATGCATTACCTGTTATTTAGTTTTAGAGTGTATTAATGCTCCGTAATGATAAACGCTACTTTCAGATTTGTGAAAGAGGCTGTGCAGGACAATATATGTGGTATATTTTACCATTTTAAATTACCAGTGGAGCTATGAGCTTAGATTTCGTAAAGCAACAAATCATTTGCATCATTATGTATCCTGTCCAGCTTAAGTTTAGTTATCTCCTGTACAATAATAAAATTATGTCAATATTACAAAAAAACACTCTGGTGCCTCAATTACTTTGGAATAATACAAATCACACTGATTTGTTCACAATTGCTTGCAATGTTAAAATCAAGTAAAGTAAAATGCAGATTCGTTAAAAAGTAGTAAACAAACGAGATTACCTGCACATCTAACCTCCATTCAAGATTGTGGTAACTGGGAAGCCTCGGTGCCAGCTCACTAAGAATACTTCTGATCTCCTTCCTGTTGTCAAGGTAAAGCTGGAGCAGTAATTTGTTCAATTCATCCGAGAATCCCAGAACATGGACAGAATCCTGGAAGTCTGTCTCAGAGACCTGGAAATCAACAAGGTGCACCACTCATTATTTACTGAGAAATAAGTAAAACTGTCAGTAAACAGTTTCGTGGGGATGGCACAATTATTTTCCTGCAGAAACTACACAGTTAAGACAAAACAAATCACCCACATTGCAAGTGAGTTACATATATTGAGTCATTACTGCTAATTTGACCAAACTTTGGAAACAGGTTATAAATGTTTAAAAAAGGTTCAACATCTTCATGTCTGGCACTTCAGAATAAAGCACAGGACACAACAACAACAACAAAAGAAACTCTAAGGTTTTGAAATGTTTCTAGATAATTTATCAATGGTATTGATTTAATATTGATATGAAAGCTGCAATTCTCTGAAATGAGCTGAGTAACTACAACTGTAAGCAAGCAGCATGTACAGCTCCAAAGCCCACGGTTATTACCTCAGACTGGCCCTCACAGGGCTATTCCCTAGGCCAAAGCCTTTGTGCTGAAATGCAGAATTTGTTTATTTGCTCAATGGTAAAAGTTACATACCTGCAAGGGAGTGAATATTTTCCATATAGCAAAAACATTTCGTGATCATCTATACTCTGTGATGAAGTCGCAATAACTTACTTGTCTGTCAAGGCAACTTACTTGAACAGAAAATTCTGCACTTCTTCGTTTTCCTATCTGCTCTTCAGCACAACCAACACTTGCTTAGAGCTAAATTGAAAGCACTTCTCTACCTCTTTCCCAAGTTTCCAACATCAAAAATTCCTCAGTGTTATCAGTGAGCAGCCTTTCCAATGGTAACAGGTGTTACCCGAAGTTATTCTGAATTCCTCGCAATGTAGCTGGTGGAGCCGGGTGCTCCCAGGCCAAGGAGGCAGCAGCACGAGGTGCCGCACAGCGCAGCACCCTGAAGACCCCAGCGCCCCTCTCACCCGCGCCCAGCCCATGCGCTGCCAAGCTGCAGAGCGTTCCCGCTATCCCCCCGTGTTCTTATGGCCGGTGTTAAAAAACAGCCATCTGTTAACTTCAAAGGCACTGAACGCAGATTGTAAATGAGCCATGTAACGCACACAGATGCGACATCTGCAAAGAGAGAACTGCATGACAGACAGACATCCCTTCCTTTTTAAAACTGTTATTAAGTGGAAAGAGCCGTCTCGTGAGCACCCCGGGTCTCCGCAGGTGGCACTTGCAGAGCGGGGCTACTAACGGGCGCCCTGGAGTGAGCGGTGCCCTCGTGCCTTACCATGAGCCTGGAGCTCTCGGCCAGCAGGTAGCTGATCCCGTCCAGGCCGCGCTGCAGGGCCTCGGTGCCCACATCCAGGCTCCCTTCAAAGGAAGCACAGGCCTCTCTCAGCCGCGGGCAGAGCCCCTCGCGCCGCTCGCGGAGCGGACAGAAGCGGCCAGAACCGCCGGCGCGATCAGCGGGCAGCGCCGCGCCACGCGCCCTGCGGCAGCTCTCGCGCCCGCGCACGGCTCTTACTGGCGGCAGCCTCAAGCGCGCGCGGGGCGCCGCCCCGCATCAGCTCCAGCGCCAGCCGACCCAGCTCGCCCGTGCCTGAAACGAGAGAGGCGACTCCACTGCAGGCGCCGCCCGCGCCCTCTGCGCAGCGCAGTGGGGCGGGGGAGTGGAGACGCGGCTGCACCTGCGGCGCCCAGGCCGCGCAGGCAGCCCAGATGCGCCCGCTGCTCCTCCGAGAGCACCAACAGCATCGCTCTCGTCGCAGGCCCGCCGCGCCGGAAGGGGCGGGGCGCGCCGGGCGCTGCGTCCCGCCAGGACCGCCAGGGGGCGTCGCGGGGCCCACATCGTCCCGCCCTCGCGGAGCCAAGGGGTGCTCAGGGCTGCCGCCTGACGAGGGAAACGGCCACGGGCGGAGCTGCGGACGGAGCATGGCAGCGCCTCTCTGGCGCGCTGCTCTGCACCGAGCGAGTCCGTGTCTGCATGAGCTTAGTTTGCACTTCTGGTGCTACTTGCAGCTAGGCCCTGCAGCGCCTGCCGCGGAATTCCAAGCAGGAATTCCAGGCATGTCTCGTGATGTGCAGAGCACAGGGCCGCCGCTGCCCTCGCAAGCAGGTGCAGTTTGCTGCTCTGTATTTCAGGCAGAGCCTTAGGAATGGACGTTTGCCCCTTGCAGAGCGGAGCCAGAGGCGGCTGCCGGGCCTGAGCTGCCGGCCTGCTGTGCAGGACATTCAAGCTTTAAATGGCCGTTGTCGGTGCCGAGCACCTTCCCATCACCCTTTTCGGCACCAGTGCTCAGCTTAGCTCACAAAGTGCTGCGTGCAAAACCCTTCCCCTCGCTCCGAAACCTCTGCACACAGAACACAGCACAGCATGTAGTGGAAACACCAAAGGATGCCCCAGGTAAGTTATTGACCGGAACCACTAATTAGCAGTAACTGATGATCCAAGAGCTTTTTTTTTCCTTTTTTTTTTTTTCAGAATTTGTGGTTGGCATACTTCAGTACCAAGAACTTACATCATGACAGACCATGAAAATACATTGGTTTCATTCTCAACCTTTTTCTTACTTCCACTGAGGGATTAAATTCAGCACTTGCTCTTTAGATAGCTTTGCATTACCTACTACAATCATAGAGAAACAAGTGGAATAAATTATTGTGCATCAATGGGAAAGTGTCAGTTTTCAGCCATCCTCAGAAATTCAAGGTTTGGGTGCTCCAAGAGCATTGCAGAATTTAGGTTTTAGTCTTTAGATTTCAAGGGTTTCTTTCCAGATGGAAATCTGGGAGCCTCCAGCAGATGTCCACACAAAACACAGTGAAGTCACGGATCACTTCATCTGGACTATTTTGCTTGCTAAGTCTGTGTACAAACACTGTTAGCAAAGTTCTTAAACTACTTGGAGCAGTTCTGCAAACAGTTCATAGCCCACTGCTTTCCAGAGAACATTCATTTTGTAGTATAATGGGTATTTTAAGTGCCTCTAGATAACAGCATAATTGTGAATATATACCTAGGAACCAAATACCACTCATTTGTTACATGTGTGTAATATCTCCAGCATTTCAGAGTTATTTATACTCTTGACATTGCTTTAAATTGGGGGTGGTTTGGAGCCAAATTCGCTATTGTTTTGCTCTGTGTGAAACTGACAGATGAGCAAAGCAGGAAAGAATTTCCCAGATCAGAAGTTTTTTGTGGGAGAAGGTATAGCTCAAGACAGAACAGTGCTCTCCCATGACCTTGAAGGACGAGTAAACCCTGTTCCTTCCTTTGC
The DNA here is from genome assembly GCA_003342815.1 of Eudromia elegans. Lineage (NCBI taxonomy): Eukaryota > Metazoa > Chordata > Aves > Tinamiformes > Tinamidae > Eudromia > Eudromia elegans. Next base: position 1,940,285 of record PTEX01000138.1, on the reverse strand, counting down.
TGTTCTCATGTGAAACTTACTTCACAGTTAGTTGGATGCAGCACAGGGCCAGCTGATTGCTGGCATCCGCAAGGCCACGAATCCAAAGGCCAACTGGCTCTAGGAAATTGTGTTAGTATATAAGGCATTGGGCAATAAAGGGATTCTGATTGTGATCAACACAGATTGGGGTCTGTGCAATTCATACACCAGAGTTTGGTGCCTGCTTTGCACTCTTGCTGCTTGGTACAAGCAAACTAATCTTAGGTGCACTGTCCCAAAGCACTGGGACCCAATTTGTAAACCATACACAAACTCTGTTAGTCTCTGCACAAATAAACATTTAATTATTCATTTGCTACATTCAGCCACAAACTAACTTTTATTTAATGACAAAATAATCTGTAGATCAGTTTACAGCTAATTACATACCAAAGTGTTTTTTAAAAAAATATCTCTGATTCTCAGTTATGGTCTCTCTGCAATGTTTATATGCTTAGCTTACCTTTTGAGAATAATGTTAGGAAACTCACATAAGTACTGCAGTGTGTGTAGAGGGAGCTGTGCCACTTATTGCCCCGTGTTGAATTGTCTGGAAAAGATGTTTAAGTTGGTACGAGCATTTCCAGTGACTGCTGCAGGCATTCTGCCGGGCTCGGCTCTGCACTCCATCATTTGCTGATGCTGTTTCCCGAAGATGTGCTGAACGTGTGTGTGCAGTGGGCAGTTTCACTGCTCGTCTCTTACTCCCTCCACTGTGTACTCCACTGGCAAAGCGCAGGATAGAGGTGTCAGAACTGATCAGTTTGTGTCAAAGCAGAAATGTATTTTCCTGCCCAAACCAACCCTACTTCTAAGGAGATTGAGGTCTCAGACCTCAACATGTGATCAGGTACACATAATCATGGACCTGTTGTTGTGTACTTGTCAACAAAGCACTAGAACTATCACAAAATCCTGCTTATCAAGACGGCTTTGCAGGTAACAGATTTTTATGATACAGGGTTTGTACTAGGGGTCTCTGCTGGGTTTAAGGGTGCATTTGGTGTAGGACTCACAGAATCCCAGAATGGTTGAGGTTGGAAGGGACCTCTGGAGATCTGCTAGTCCAACCCCCCTACGCACACAGGGACACCTAGAGCAAATGGCACAGGGTGGCACCCAGGTGGATTTGAAGATCTCAAAAACACTCTTTATCCTCACCCTACTCCTGCTCAGTAGATATTCAGGGGAATACATGGCAAGGTCACATACAGTGTGACTTTGGGTGCCTTCTACATATCAAAATACTGCTTAAGAGATACATGACAAATACCTAAAAAAAATCAAATGCAATTAAAACAAGAAAAATCAAACAGCTGTGCTTTGGAGTGGGCCTACATTTTGTTTCCTCCCTGAGATAAACTGACAGATTTCCATAAACTGATGGAATGAGAGAGTTAAATGGAGAAGAATACACTGAGAAGCAGTGGGAGGAGAACAGGAGGGAATAAAGAGGGAGGTGAAGGCACCAGGGTGGGGCCCTGTTTGCAGGGAAAGCCTTGTTTAGACAGACCCTGAGGACAGACATCTGGATGTTGGTGACAGAAACGACCTTGCTAGGAAGCAGGGACAGCAACAGCTCTCACAAACTACAGGAGCTGTCCTAAAGAATCATGTTTTCCTTCCAACTGCATGGCTCACAATTATTCTACTCCCTTTTAATAATATATCACAAAAATGTTCAAAAATGTTGTGGAAATGTAAAGCAAATTAAGGGCATTTATCTGTAACCTCTAAGATTTTCAATAAACTAAGAGATTCTAACAATTGTATAATTCCTAACCTGCCTTTTAAAGCTCCTTTTATCCTCGGTCCTGTTCCTCTTGTTTACCCTTGGCCTTACTCCCAGTGTTTACCCTCGATCCTATTCCCGTTGTTTACCCTCGGTCCTACTCCCCCAACTAAAGGCTCACTAAAGGCTATTATGGATTATTAATTATGGATTTAACTAATTTCTGATGGTATGACCAGAAGCCAAATCCAAACAGTTTGGAAACCAGAGGCCTTTCTGAGTCGCTGATTCCTCACCCACTCTTTCCAAGCTTCAGTCATTCATCTGAACTCTTTGTACCTCACCAGCTTTTACTCCTGCTCACAATCTCTAAGGCGGGTATGCCTATTGCTCCACTGGTGACTGGATTTATCTCACCAGTTTTCAATGTCCTGCCTGTATTTCCTCTCTTACCCAGCACAGACTGCTAAAAGACAATACTATGTCTTCATGGCACTTATTGTCTGAGAAGCACAAAAGGTCATTAAGCTACTAATTAAGGAATACCCCGACCCTCAGTTACAGATGGGAAAACCAAAGGAGGCGCTTCCACATACTAGAGACTGAATGAACCTAAATGATAATCCACACTACCACAGTTAAGCCATTTTTAAGACGTGAAAGAGAACGAACCCAGCTGCGAGGTGACTCAAGGAAACAAACCACGGCCACAGAGGCACTCTCCTCCTCCTAGGGCACAGGATCCCAGCTCCCTGACGTGACGGCGAGGACAGCACTGCGCGCATGCGCCGCCGAGCCGCGCGACAGCCCGAGCCGCCCCGTACTGCGGCGCGGAATGGCTCCTTCCTGTCCTCCCTCCGTCCCTCCCGCGCCGCGCGGGCCGGGCGCCGTAACGGCTCCGCCCGCTCGGGCGCCTCCCCGCGGTCACTGCTCCTCAGACCGCAGATCCGCGGCTACCTCAGAAGCGACGCGGAAGCCCTAGTGCTGCGGTGCCGCCTGACACCGCCCGGGCTCGCCAGGGAGCACCCGCCGAGTGACAGCGCGGGCGGCCAATGGACTGAGCCGCAGCCGGCGGCCCCGCCTCCGCGCGCAGGCGCGGCGCGCAGGCGCGGCGAGGCGCTGTGTGTGGGGTGGGTGCCTGTCATGGAGTCGGCCTAGGTGCTGCCGACGTCTTCCGTGCTTGCGAGGCTGCTCTGGCCTGGCCCGGCCCGGCTGCCGGTGAGTGGAGGCTGCGGCCGCTTCGCGACTTTCGCGGCGCTGTGGGGAGCTTGGGCCTGGCTCTGGCCCTACTGCGCAGCCCGACCCGGCCGGGGGCGGGGAGCCGTGCGCGCGCAGCACTGCGGCCGTTGTCAGCGCACGGCGAGATCCTTGCTGTGGGAGAGGCCGAACAGGAGGGCCGGGGGTCGCGATGCCCCCTGCGCCGGTCTGCGTCTCGTGTCCGGCCTGTCGGGGCTCCGCGCGCCGTTCCTGCGGGCGGAGTGGCGGCAGCGAGGGCGGCGCAGCAGGAGGCCGGAGCGCCGGGGCCGCGGCAGGAACCGTGGGAGCCCCGCTCTGCTCAGGGGCCTTCCGCGTTCATCAGAACTGCGAGTTTGCTGCGAGTGCTGGACCCGCTCCGCACGGCTGTAGGATTTGGGTCTATCCCATGTAGATTTGGGAATTGGGCTTGTTTTTCAGTTTGGAGGCCAAGGAGGACACTTGTTTCCTTCAGGGCACTGGAGCTGTGGGATAAGACCTTGCCTTCTGTCGTCCTATGCTGTTGGAGCAGCTTCTGAGCTTGTAGAGATGTAACCTTCTGAACACTTGTTTATGGTACCCCATGGAACAGGCTCAGGGGCAGTTGCCAGCAGTTCTGGGAGCTCTGTCTGTCCTGTTTCCCAAACCACAAAGTCTTTCTGGGCGGTCTGTGCTTAGTTTTTTCCCAAAGCTTTTTTCATGCTTGCAGGAATGAAACTAGTGTTTTTGACAACATGCAGGGACTTTGCCTGGAACAACTTTCTTCCCCCAAATGAAATATTCTGCTCTGTGATTCACTGGACTTCTGCTTCAAACACTGTATTTTGCAGCCTTTTATTAATATAAATAGGACAATATGTATATTAGGACATAGTTCCAATTCTTATTATCTGGTACAGTAGACAGTTATATCTATCATATGTATTGGTAGTTCTTGTGTCTGGTTTATTTAGCTGTCCTAATCTGAAAATTGGAAAGGTCATTATGTGCTGCTTTAAAAGTGTCATTAGAGAGGCACTTTGTACATACAGCACTACTGCCTTTTTAATCTTTATGGGAAACGCTTGCTTACTGTATTCTAGATTAGTGTGTTTTGTGCTTGTCTGACTGCTATTTCATCTGCTGTGGTACAGCACATCTCACACTGTCTCCTCCTAGCTTCTGAACCAATGATCCCCATCAGTCCCATGACTGTGAGGTGTCTCCCTGAGACTCATTTGTGTTCTCAACTGTAGAATGAAAAGTGAGCGGAAAAAGAAAAACTTTCCATGCCCTACCTCTACCCTAAGTTACTTAAGGCAATGACATAGAGTTGTAAAATGCATAAGGTTAATTAAGCTTGTAGCTTGACTTTTTTTTTTGTGTGGTTTACATGTTTTTTAATTACATACCACTATATTTCTGTGTTCTATACTGATTGAATGAGGCAGTTTGTAGCCTCTAGTTGAAGCATGAGTTCAGGAATTGTATTGCCTCAAATGCAAACAAAAAATGTTTTGAACACAGAAGAGTCTGGTTGTATGTGAATGTTTTATGGAGAAGACTCCACCATTACATATGCATGTTGGTTGTGTAGACAGCTAAATTCTGGTGTTTTCTAACTTTGAGTACCTAATATTATTTTAATACCTTTTGCATGTTGTAAGATATATACTGTATTAACTCTGTTGGATAAAATACTATGAGATTTTTGAAGTCCTTTTTTTTTTCCCCACTTCTTATATGTTAAAGAATTATAGCATTTTTATTTTTTTTGGTGGTTGACCCTTACTCTCCTAGTTTTGCAGAATCCTCTTTGTTAGAGGAGGCAAGTGAGAGGAACTGATATAGCCTGTTTTAGAAATAAAAATACATAGATTTTGTAACTAATCTGAGGTAGGTTTGCATAACTGTAACTTCTGTTCTGCTAACTAGCTGAAAGTTTCACAAAGTATCACATGTCTAAATAACCAACTCAGAATCACAAGAACTGCCTATGGAAAATATTAAATATTAACTCTTATTAGCAGTTTTGTACAGTGATATGAGTGGTGTTCTGGTTGCTTGGCTTTTTTGGCATGTGGTGGAATTTTAAATGTGGGATTTCATGGTCAGATTTAGGTGGAAATTTTCTATAAAAAACATAATGTGTTTGTTAAGAGAATTTTTACGCATGATCCTGTTATAGCTAATCCTACAAAGAATCTGAAGTTTCTCAGCAGACGACTGGTCAGTGGATGTTTTAAGGCTGGATTACGGCTGTAGCAACAGTACAAAAAAGAAACCGTGCTGGTTGTAACCTCTCAGTGGACAGCAGAGGTCCTGACCTTGGCCTTCAGGTTGCGGTTTTATAGTGAGAAGCATTAGAAGTGAGAGCTCAAGGGAAGCTCCTCTCTGCTACTTCTAATTAATGGTGACTTTCCCCAGTCTCATTCTTGGGGCCACAGGTTTTCTGGATATTAGCGATGATCGGACTGTATATTCTTGTCTCCCTGAATCTCAAGTCAATAAATTAAATGCTATTGTGGGTGACTGAGTTAGGCAACTTCACCATTAACTTAATTTTTTACTCAAGAGAGATTATTTGCTGTTAAGACAGATCTAGATCTCTCCAAAGAAAACCAAAAGATAGTAGTTTAAGCACTCAAATGTTTTGCCATTTTGTTTGCCAAAAGAACTTTGCAAAATTTGTTAAATTTTGTTTAATCAAAATAAATTTTCTACGTGAAAGTTCCATTTTAGTCTTTCTAAAGAATAGACTGACCCAGTAGATGGGTCAGTTTTCCTTGTAATGCAAGGTGTGTGCAGATTTGTGTGCTTGCTGTTGTCCCCCTGCACTTCCCTGGGAGTGTAGTCAAACTGCGAGGGAATTCGTTGTGGAAATGAACTGCTATTGTCATCTCGAGGCCTGTGGATGGAGGAGATGCTACTAAATGCTCTAGGTTAAAACATAGTTAAACTTACTATTTTGTAATCTAAACATGGGAAACAAATCTCAAGTTGTTAGCCTCTTACAGGCTTATAAACAGCTTACGAAGGTTGGCTGTTACTTTAGTGAGGTGTAGGATATTGATAGAGAACATGTTATTCTAGTGCTTTGGTGAAACTGTTCATTGATGTTCAGTTTGTTACAGTAATATAAGTTGATGAAGCATGGCATCTGGAGGGGAAAAGTTGAAAGTGTAACACAAGTAAGGAGGTAGAGAAAACAGTGGCCTATAGCTTCTGTTTGCTTTGTCATAGCATCAATCCAGCATTTGCCTCGGGAGCACCAGGCAGAACAGAGCCTCTACACGCAGCTGATAAGATGGTGGATGTGGCAGGATGGTCAGCGAGGCAAGCCCTGGTCGAAGCTTCGCTTCGTTCCTTACTCTGTCCCCAAACGAGGCCTGCCCTTCCAGGGAGTATTTCTCAGCAGCACAAATCAGGGTTAAATCTAAAACCCTTATGTGTCTGCATACAGTGCAGTGTGCGCATGAAGAAATTTTCAACCCTTCAGGTACATTAGGAAGCTTGTAAACAACGAATTAAGAGATAATGTTTATACTGAAAGTCAAGGACTCAGGAATAAGGAAATTCTAGCTCTATGGCTACTTGTACCATTTTACTTTGCCTGTTTATGTGATCATAGGATCTAATAAATCATACTTTTTTTTTTTCTTTCCACAAGATTTTTCTTAATTCAGTATGTGTGATATGCAACTAAAAAATGTAATTCAGTTAAATGGAAGACTGAAATTTCTCCCTTTGCTGTTTTTAGATGCGTTACTCTGCAATTTAACTAGCACAATTTTTACCTTTTTAGAGTACATCTTGTCTCATGTTTGTACTGCAACTTGAAGACCTGCGTTGGATTAACGCTCCATGGTACTGAGTAGGTTCAAGTTTTTCAGGCAGACCATTGCTGCATGTAAACAGTATAGTGGAGACCAGGAACTTCAACATGTCACATGCACAAATAGTGCATGGTAAATCTTGTAGGCTTGCTGTATATTATAAATTCAAATAAATTTGCATAAATTTGAATACACATTATAAAAGGTCTGGAGGAAACTAAATCATTCACATATAGTCAATATATTACGGTATGACAGAACAGTCTTTTCAAATAATGGAAATAAATAACATTTGGTTTGAAATGCTATGTTATCTATAAGATTGTATTTCTCATTGGTGTCAGAAGAAATAACTTTTTGAAAAAGACCAGTGGAAGTTAATCTGTAGCCAATTTCAAATGACACCCAGATTTTCCTAGCTGAGCAACAGTGGATGATATTTTAAGTGTTAACTTTTGTCTTGTATGGAAACATTCTAAATTAAAACATTAACATTTATGTTGTTTTGAGGAGATCCAACTCTGTGGCCACAAAATATGGGTGTTGTAAAATTGATCAGTTCTTGATACAAGAGATTTTCCTACTGTTGCAGTTAACGTGTTTTACAATTGAGAAGTTCTTCAGTGCTGCTTATGCAGAATTTGAGGCTATTGTGATGCTCTCTGACCTCAATGGGAATGCAAGGATCACTCATACAAGGAAAGCTTTCAGGCCTTTAATTTGTATTTTTAATATTTTTACAAAAAAAAAAAGGCAAAGAAAAAGTATCTGAGCAAGTATTTTCCTTCCGTCCACCTTCTCTCTCCATTTTGTTTTGCTATCATTAACAATAGATGAACAATTTTAAAGAGCAGCTTGTGTTAGAAAACATGATGCCTCTATTTCAAAAGACAAAACTTGTTACTTCCTGTCAGCTTTGATGCAAAGTAAAATTAACTTCCTTTTAATGTCATAAACTCAAACACATGCAAGAATGTCTTGTGTTCTTCTTTTTAAAGGTCTCAAAAAAAAAAAAAGTAATGGACACACTTTACAGGAAACTGAATGAGCTAAATTTCTCACTGCTGTTGAGGTCACAAGTTATATAGGAATATTTGTGATTTCACTGGAGTTGATAGAATTAGTTAGTGTTTGTTACCTACTGCTATCACACTACTTTATGAGTATGTAATATATGTTTAGAATAATTACTTGTGTAGAATTACTCTAGCCTTGTGAAGAATTTGAGTATTTTGAATTTATGGTACAAGAAGGGAAGATTAAACTTATAGATGCCTAAGGATGGTTAGCATGTATATAATGCAAATGTATTTACTATATGCTAACTATATGCTACCTGGTCAGCCACATGTTGGCAAATCTTTCTGAAGTGCTACTCTAGTAATTTTTGTGCGTTATGCATGCATTCCCATGAGGGTTGCATACCTTTAGCAAAAGGGACTTATACCTCTAAAATAACTACATACTCGTTCCTCAAAAGTAAACATAGGTTATCTTTTCACGTACTTCTTTGGAGGGTAAGTTTTATCTGATAGAGCTGATAGAAACATGTTTGCTGTCTGTCTTAACTCTTGTTGTTGTTGTTACAGGTGTTAAATATGCTGTTGTCAATAGGAATGTTGATGTTGTCTGCCACTCAGATATACACTATTTTGACAGTTCAGTTATTTGCTTTCCTGAATCTTTTACCTGTGGAGGCAGATATTTTAGCAGTAAGTATAAGTATTTTCTTTATGCATGGATGAAATCATTTGCTGATCTTTGGATGGTGAATCTTATTTCAGACATTTTAATAATCAGATGATGCAGTAAATGCATCAGTGGAGTGGAGTTACCTAAACACATGAATTCAGTACAAAAATAAATCATACATTTTAAAAGAGCTTACAGATGATGTACCCTTGGATACCGTGATAGTGAAAGTGCTCAATTCCATTATTGTCACTTATGGAGTTCAAGTATGAACGGACATCTATAGCATATTACAACCCTGTTATAAGAATGATGTATTTATTTGCTTTAGGCTGCAATTGAACTTTGTGGTGGATGCCATTTTGTAGGATAGCTTTATATAAATAAAGTAAAATAATTCTTCTAAGCTAATTCTGGGTCAGAATCCTTGTTAGCAAAGTCTTGTACATGTTAGACCTAGATTCAGATAAATCAACAAAACGTAAACATGATAATCTCTGCTATTGCTGCTGCTGATGTCCTCCAGATGGGTGGAGTTTGAGATTAACTTTGTGTTATATGTAATGTTGATAAATAATCTAATAGACAGATGGTCAATGGTAAAAGATCTGTGTTGAATATTGCTAATTTTATATGGTTTGTGGTTTTATGGAGGCAGTTGTATCTGTCACTGTAGAACAGAATTGCAGCTACTAAAATTAATTAAATATAAGAAGTATAATAATAATTAAATATAAGAAGTATAATAATGTATTATCTACTATTCACACTGATTCAACTGAAAGTTGTCAACACTGTAACACTAACTTAGGAGTGAAAGAGAAAATCCTTGAAGTAAATGGTTCAAATAAAAATACATAGAATTGGTCACAAGTGTGAGATACATAAGTAGTGAATTAAGTTATTTGGATCTTAAGGTTGTTATTACTTTGTTGTCATCTTTGTATATAAAAAAAGAGAAGCAACACAGATTGTTTTATTATTGTCTGTCATCATCATCATTTTACAATGAAACTTTCTACCACTTTCTACCATAGAACTGATTTTTCCCTTTTCTCCCACAAAGCCCACACTTCCTCTTTTCATAAGAAAACTAATTTCCTTCCTTGCTTACTTCTGCTTTTAGGGAACATACTTTACTTTTTGTTTGTTTTGTTTGTTTGTTAAGAATGTTTATTTTTAATTCTGAAATTTTAGTTTTATCTCTTTAAGTCTTTCGATTTAGGCACCTTATAGGTTTGGAAGTCTCTGTGAGTTAATGAAATTCGGGCAAATTTTTACATTTTCTCCAAGAAAGTAAAATCTTTTTTTTCTCCTACTGATTTGGGTTTATTTTTATGCTTCTCTGTTCTCATACAACTGCAACCTCGAATCAAGGTGCTATATCTGTATAAAGTTGTGTATTTGAAGCATGTTTTTGTTTTTTTTTTTTAATGGTAAAACAACGGATTTGTAACTGATCCCCGGCAGAGGCTGGGTAGATGACTTGAACACAACAAATACAAGGGCAATGTTTCCAAGGTGGTAGATCAGAGAGGGGAGTTAAGGAAAGCAATTTACTAGCACAGAGCTGGGCTGTGTGCTTTTGAATAGCAGATAAAGAGGAATAGTTGTGTGAAGCAGATGCCTTATGTAAACCCCTCTTCTGATGAGGTTTGCTCCATTCTCTCTTTTTCCTACTAATTTTATAAAAAGCCTTCCCAAAGGGAGCGGCTTTGAAATTTGACTCCTTCCAGAAGAGTAAGGTTGCTCATAAAAGGGTTAGTCTTTGAATTAGAGTTCGAGTTTCCATATCTAAGTCTGGTTATTAGGAGAGGCATTAACACTTTGAAATATAAACATGATATTTTAATTATTGTGTTTGGCAGTAGAATTATACAATAAAGAAATATTCAAGTCATTAAATTATCTAATATTAATCAGCAACTGCCAATAATGTTCATTCAAACTAACTACTATCTAATTGACTTTTCTGGGAACTTTTGCAGGAAGCTAACTTTCTTGCATAAAATAAAAATAAGTTTCATATTGTGTCCTGTTTTTACTGTATGAATTCTGCACTGGATAGCCATCTCATAGACCTGTTAAAGGTCACACAAGGAAAAAGGAAACAAAGTTTCCATAAACTTCAGTTCTTTACTGTATTCCTGCATTTTAAAATGGAAGCTCATAGTTGGTATAAAGGAAAAGTGTAAAGCTGGTTACTAACCTGAGTTAATTACTAACCTGAATAGATAATGGATAATTAAGGATAACATGGAGATTATTCTTTGCTAGCAACTAACCACCTTTTAAAAACTGCTTTTCATTGTATATAAGTTAACTCAATGTAAATATATATATGTAGCTGGTTTTTTCTTTTTTTTTCTTTTTTTTACTTAAGTATTTTCAGAGGAGTTTTCTGCTTTTCTTATGTAAAGGTGATAATACTTGAAACGCAAGTAGTAGAAAGACTTAGCATAAAGGTTATTACTTGATAAATAACTTTTTTTCAGACTCCTAGGTAGCATAAGAATGTTCTTCCCATATAAATGGAAGACCAATAGAGGAAGCAATTTATAATTTCACTAGCATTGCAAGAGGTACTAATTTGATAAATGCTCTAATCTAGAAATGCATGCTACTATTTATTTGTTCTTAGATTTATGTATTTCTCTCTTGTTGCAAACCTAAACTTTTTTTAAATTTTTTTTTTCTCAGTATAACTTCGAAAATGGAACCCAGACCTTTGATGATCTACCTGCTAGGTTTGGCTACAGGTTGCCAGCAGAAGGCCTGAAGGTAAAAACAAACAAAAGTACTGAAACAACCCTGAATGTATATGTAACAAGTTTAAGCAGGGGAAGAAATTTTGGGATTTTTTTTCCCTGTTGATTCTTGTATTTTGTAAATGGCTACATGGAACCAGCTTAGAGGCGGTAAGCTGTTTGTCTGACTGTTGTTTTAAACAATTTATAGATAACTGTTCATGACTGAGATGTACCTCTTTAATTTCTCTTTTAATTTCTATAAGAATTCTGGGCTGTAAATCTATTTATATAGACTATTGTCCAAGTTTCAGTGCAGGAAAACTGCTACAAGTTGCATACTTATGGAGACAATGAATAGCACCTGGAGCTACTTTTCATTCTATATGAAGGTTATTTGGCCCCCAACTTTTGCTGTACAGCATTGTTGATACTGCAGTGGCAGTGAGTAAAAAATGCAAAAATGATGTGAAGGTTCAAGACCTGATCACTCTTAGACTATATAGTGTCATTCTAATTCCAAAGGATATCCAGAATTTACAGGGGAATAAATTGCTATAGAAATCCTGTAACTGTAAGAATTCTTTAGCAAATGAAACTTTGAGGAGAGTTCTTCTTCATCCCCAATAAGTTTTATTGCGGGGAGAACCAATTAAATGGATAAACAGGGAGATTATATGCTTTGCCCAAGGACAAGTAGTGAGCCAATTTGTTGCATCAAAAGTAGATATAAGGAACTTTGCCTCTAACCTTTGTAACTTTTAGACAGCACTCTCTCTCAGCCAAAATGACATCACCCCTGTCGAAATAATAAATTTGACTCACAGAAGTAGTATTAAAGCTCTCTTTCCTTGTCAACATTAAGATTTTACTTACGGCAAAATAGATTGAAGATCCAGGTCATCTTCACTGGTTGAAGTGATCAGGTGGATACAGGATGCACATATAGAAACAGAGCATCTAAGTGATTATTCTCCTCCTTATTCTGGGAAACTACTGTTCAGGTGATCTATAAATTTGAACAATGAAGCAAATATTCCATAAGAAAAAGAAGGTCTTTTTCTCCTCATAGCTGCAATAATTTGTTGTATGTAGTATGTGTGATTTTAAGTTTCATGTCTTTCAGAATGCAACTTAAAATCCCTTATCCGTTGCCTTTACAGAGTGTTTACTCTGTAAGCACAGTAGTGAAGAAAGCTCAAAGTAGCAGCCAACATGGAAATAACTTAATGGAGAGGGACTAGTGTTCAGGCAGTCAGTATGGAGAGGAGGGTTTTTCATCATAGAGAAGTTCTGGAATTGCAGCAGTTTAGGACAATTTTTGTCAAATACTTGTTTTATCGTGAAGTACTCAGCTAAAAGTAATCCAGAAGTTGCTTTAAGATTGATATTCAAAAAAAATTTCTTCTGCGAATCTTAAACTGTACCAGATATTATGATTTGTAGTCTTTGCGTACTGTATTAAATCAGCTATTTTGTGTCGTAATTTACTATTAATAGTCAATTTCGCACTTAAATATTTCTTCTGTTTTCCCTTTTAATTACCAAGTATTAAGTTTGTATTTCTTGGTCCAATATCACCTTGTCTTGTTAATTACTCTGGGTATGTTTCAGGAAAGTCAATTAAACAACATTATTGTAGTATAGTAATATGTATATATTAAGTAATATGTAGTATTCTTTATACTAGACTGTACTGGAAAGCGAGTTATAAACTTCATATGTAGCTAGAAAAAAAGTATTTTCTTCTAAAATTTCTATTTCTTTACAAAAATTCTGATCAATGTAAATAGAGATGTAACAGAAATTTTGCGGTGACATAGCTTAGGTTGCTAAGAATTTGTTTGACTGGGGTGTGAAAGTGTGCAAATTTCTATCTTTATGCTTGTCTGACAACAGTTTGTTTTGCTGAGGAGAAATAAACCTGATTGTATTCTGTTACTGTTTCAGGGGTTTCTAATAAATTCAAAGCCAGAGAATGCATGTGAGCCTATAGCCCCACCTCCATTGAAAGACAACTCGTCTGGTGCTTTTATTGTGTTAATTCGAAGGCTTGAGTGCAACTTTGATGTAAAGGTGAGTTTGTTCGTTTTAACTGAGGTCTTAGAATTTACCTGTGTTGCAGAAAATATCTTTACTTTATGTCAGAGTAAACTTTGAAGAAAAGAAAGAAATGTGTTGTCTGCAGGGAGATAAAGCAGCATTATTTGTAATATGATTTAGTTCAAGGTTGTGTGAGTTACCTGTCTGTGTCGGCATGTGTGGCAAATAAGGATGACGGATGCTGTAGTTTTATCATAGAAAGTATTCTGTAGCAATAACTGCTTTTCTTACAGTGACACAATCTGTTGCCATCACTTGTACTGTTATAGCCAGAAATCAGAAAGCAGGTAGCAGAGATCAGAGAATGTGTATGACTTAAAAGTACCCCAAATCTTTAAGCCTCTGTAAACAATTTGTGTGTATGTGTGTGTTAAAGCTGGGTCATCTGTTTGTGGCTGAGAGTGAGTTTCTGTGAACGACTGTAGTGTGACAGTTGATGGTGAAAGGACATGGTGCTCTGCTTAGTAGAAACAGGCAGACATAAGCAAGTGGCAGGCTGAGAATGAATGTTTTTATTTGAAACATATAATAGATATAATGTATAATAAGATACTATATAATATTTTTATTATAAAAAGTGTGACCTGCAGCTTAAGTGGATTATATTATGGTAAAAATACGAAATAGTTACTTATATTTAGCTAGGGCATGGGGCAATGAAGGATGCCTTAAGAGAAATAGGGATCTTCAATTTGTTGTTGGCTTTCATGAACTAAAATATGAGCTTATTTGCTCTGTGGTATGTTTAGTTACATACTGTTGTGGTGAATTATGCCAAGACTATCAATTCCAGCACCAAAGGTAGTAATTTTGAGGTAAGCTAGATTTCATCAAGCTCAGGAACTTCCAGTATTTTTCCTACTGTAAATCCAATCTCACCTTGTATGCGAATGGCTCAGGAAGAAGCATGTAATGGTGGGGAGGAATTAGCTGCTACTCTCTTATATTCTCTTTGCCTATTTGTTTGCTTTCCCTAGGCTGATGAGTCAATTTTGCTGCTTTAACTATTGTTAATGGGACAGGTTGAAAATAATCTAACAGAATACTTCTTTTTCTTAATCGGAAAATACAGCAAATGCTTCTTCGCCCAAAGCTTATTTTATTGAAGAAGTCAGTGTTGTGACTAGCCATTAAAAATATTGCTTGGCTTCCTGCTCGCTTCCATCTGAGTTCTTGACTGTATGCCTGAGGTTTAATTTCTGAGGCCTCTTTTCACAAAGCAAGGCCTTATCTTTCACCCTGAGTTCCTTTTTCCCTTATTATTCCTTGGAACCACTTAGCTGCTTAAATTGTGTCTACATTACATAGCAATGTCAAGCTGCAATGTCAGCGTTTTCTCAGACACTAACATGGAAGGGCAGCTATCATTCTGTATGCATATGGCTGAGATTACATAATATAAGTTTGAAACTACAGAGAAGTAATGTGAAACAAAGGAGAAAGCTTACTTAGGAGGAAAATTCAAATTGTTTTATTTGCTGAATTTAAGTGCTTGAACTCCTATGTGATAAGTTAACTGAAGGTATGGCAAACAGTGAAGAAACTGAGGAGAGGTTAAAATTGGTGGTGGGAGAGTAGGAAATTCAAGGCATGTTTAGAGATAATAATCGGAGATAGGGAGAAAGATTGTGGGAGGAGGGAGAAAGAAACATAACTAGAATTTTGCAGTGCTACAGGAGAAGAAATACTGTGAGACTGTTAAGAGATGAGAAGAGGGATGCATGCGGAAAAAGTCTGCATCTCATTCCCCCAACCTGATAGACCAAGACTAAAGTGTAACACTGAAATTATATTACTTTTATCAACAGATTTTTGGGAAGAGAGAAGGCTCTGTGGTGAGATTTAAGACACTCAAACTACTAGTCTTCTAAATTTAAGAAGCTGCAGCCTCTAAGAAAATAAACTGAATAAAGTGGAAGACTTGGAAAAGCTCCTATGGGGTCCTTGTTTAGGACTAGATTTGTATGTCAGATGGGGAAATGTACAGGCAGAAAATATCTTTTTGCAATTTAGGAGTGGTAGAAGGGTGCGGCGAAATCAAGGTTAGTTCAGACTTTTGTGCTGAGACCCAAAATAGAAAACAATTCCAAAAAGCAAGATTTAACAAAAAAAAAAAAAGCGTTCCTGAAGAGGTTAGCTCACAAGGTAAATATGAATAATCTCTCTGATAGTAAAACATTTTAAGAAAAGCGTTGAAGAATATACCTGGTATCTGCGTGCCTTATGTGATGCTTTCCCCTGCTCAGTTCTGCTAGGGCCACAGCTAGGGGCCTGGGTGCGGTGCTGGGCACCCAGCCCAAGCAGCACCTTCTGGGTGACCCTGCTCTTATGGGATGTTGCATGACAAGCTCAAGAGCATTTCCCAGTCCCAGCGTGCTATGATTCTGTGACTTCATAAGCTTTCAAGTTATAGTTTCAAAACTTATCACAGTTATAACCTTTTTTTAAAAAAAAAGATTAAATATTATTTTTATTTACACGAGAAGGATTTTAATCCTGTATTTGATAGACATAAAACCTCTTTGCCTACAAATAAAATGTAATACTTTTTTTTTTTGCTTTTCCTGGAAAAAGAGTATGGAATTGTATGAATACAATAATTATGTGTTTTATATTTTAAAAGTTGATGGTTGTTTCCTAACTAAAAATGAAATTGTGCTGATATTTCAGCTTCCTGAAGTACGCTTTGTCTTACAGAAGAACAGCAAGTTAATATATTTTCAAGCAATAAAACAAGTGCTTCTTACGGTTTGCAGGTTTTAAATGCCCAGAGAGCTGGGTACAAGGCAGCCATAGTTCACAATGTTGATTCCGATGACCTCATAAGCATGGGATCCAACGACAGTAAGTACAGGTATCACTTCTCCTCTCCTGTTTGAAAATCATTTCACCCACTGGAGTATGCCATATTAAAATTCATTTTTAAATATTATGACAAGCCCTCAGTACAAAAGCAAATCCTCCTGCTTTTAATGTTTTAAAATAGGTTAAATATGTAGGTATACTTGTATATTCTTTTTGATGTTATCTTGCTTTTACATATGCTTTCTTGTTTTCTTTTATGTTTTAGTTGAACTCTTTTGGGTTAAATGGTTAAATTTAAGATAAATCTTTATGACTGACTTTATTTTACTGACTTGGATAGATTAACATGATTGAATCTTTTGAGCACGGAAAAGAGCTGAGGTGTGGCAACTTGTGTTGAAGGTGAGGTAGAACCACAAGGAGAAAAATCAGTCAAGCTCTACTGTATCAGATGGAATTCAAACAGGAAAATGCAACCTTACTTATTTAAATCAATACTTATTGATTTAAAAATAAATATCGATTGAGAGCACTGGGCCTGTTTGGCCTAAAGGAGAGAAAACTAAGAGGGGATCTTATTAGTGTGTACGGATACCATAAGGGAGGGTGTCGTGAGGATGGTGTCGCTGTTGTCAGTGGTGGCCAGCAACAGGGCAAGAGGCAACACGCACAAGCTGAAGCACAGGAAGTTCCTCCTGACTTGGAGAAAAAACCTTCTTGACTGTGATGCCAGTGGCCATGGAGCAAGTCGCTGGGAGGTGGTGGGGCCTTTAGGCATATTCTGAAGGTGCCTGGATGAGATCCTGCATGATGAGCTTTAGGTAACCTGCTTGTGCAGGGGGATTGAGCTAGTTGAACTCTGAAAGTCCCTTCAAACTCAACCATTCTGTGGTTAGTAGTTTCCTTTTGCTGTTGCACTTTTTTGTGCATTTTTTTTCCTATTCATTTAAATAAGCTTTTCATGTGAATGTATATTATATATATGTATTTTCAGTTTTTCAGTTGGAAGAAGTATGCTAGGGAACATTGTCATCTCTGGTTGATTCTGATTTCACCTTTTCACAGAATGAATATATACAAATCATCATGTAATCTAGCTAAAATGTTTGGTTTATTTTTTGGTGTGTATTTTTTCCCTATGAAATACTTGTAAAACACATACAAAAATGTACTGTTGAGAATTTAAGAAGTTCTGATCCTTAAAAATATTATCTTCAAAGTAGCACTGTTCATTGTTTCCAAAGGACTAGATCTATGAAGTTGTTCATGTCAATGTAGTGCTTTTACAGCTTTCTAGCTTTCTCTGTGGCAGGTTTTTTTTGGGTTTTCTTGGTCCGATTTCTTGAGCTTACAGTAGGACGGGTACATTAATGAGAACCAAAAAGCCCTTTCCTGATGTTTGCCAGCATTGAGTGAAATAGCTTGCTGTAAATTAATTTGCTAAGTGGTTGCTGAGTGGCCTGGAAAACTTTGTGTACATGGTTTAAATGAATTCCCAAACCATACGAAACTTATTTTCATGTTTCATTATAAATTTAAATTGTAGAGTACAACAAACCCTGATACAGGTGTTATAAAGTGACATTAAGCCATTTCTGCTTCTGCTTTGTAATAAATAAAAAATACTTTTTTTTTTTTTTTGAGGGATAGGGATGAGAACAAATGCTTTGATACTGATTTAACTTTAAGATTCTTCTGATCTTGGAATGTAAATATAGATCTGAGATGCAAATCAACATGAAGTTGAGGAAAAAGGTTTTCTGGAACGTGGCCTGTAAACTCAGTCAGCCAAGACATTTTTAGTTCATGCATTTCGGATTGCTGTATTGGCTTGCTTTTATTTATCAGTATTTTTTAATTTGAGTTGCGTCTTTTGAGCTTATTACTCTCAATAATTAGCAGGGGAGGGGGTGGCAGTTTCATCCACGTCTTCGTTGGACTGAAACAGAGGAGAGGGTTGTTAATTTTCTCTTTTTTGTTTTTGGTGTATTTCCAGAGTAGTCAGTTAAGTTTAAGAGTAAAGGTGACGGGGAGAATGGCTGGTAAAACACAGAACCAGGCCATAAAATCATAGGAGCTGTCAGAACTTCTGTAATCAGTGGAGCTGTGTGACTTTGTCCAATCTCAGAGTAATAATGATATTTTCATTAAAATTAATCCTTAATTCTTCTTAATTCTTCTCGTCCAAAGATCTTTTATGTCAGTTTTAAATATTCCATTAAGAATTTTGAGTTTTAGATATGCATGAAGGCTCTAGGTATTTGGTAGGAAGAACAGTACCACTCCTTATGTGACGTGAAGGCATGGAATGCTCCTACATTGGTGTATATGTCCTTGTGTTAGATGATGTCTGGTGTGATTTTCTCATATTTTGAGTCTTATGTCCTAAGCATAGTCCACTCAGTGTCTACGTAATGCTACTTTTGTTTTCCCTCTTTTCTGTACAGTCGAGATTTTAAAGAAGATTGACATTCCTTCTGTCTTTATTGGTGAGACATCAGCAAATTCTCTTAAAGAAGAATTCACTTATGAAAAAGGGTAAGTTACCTAACAAGCAGCCACATTGTCCTTTGCATTAAGACATTGCTTCTTTTTAGTATTCAGAGGTTTAAAAGAAAATTTTGTAGTGACAGTAGGCTGAAGGAATTCCCAGGGAAGTATTGAACCTTGATTTGCTGCTGATTTTACCGGATCTGCAATTTTACATTCTCTTCTGTTCTGCTTCGTTTGTGTGTGAGTTTAAATAGTTATAAACAAGTGGGTGCTTTGACAAACGGGCTCATCTATTACAGTGAAATTAAAGCAGTTGTTTAACTGTCAGTGACTGAACTATCTGGGGCAACTGCGTCAAACTTCACTTTATGCTCCAATGATGAAATCAGTCCAATTCTTGTTTTCAGTTTTTGTTTGAAGAATGCTTACTGACTACTACTTATTATCACTTGTATCCTGAGCACCACACTAACAAGGTTCTGAGATATTTGAGCCTATTACCACATTATTAAAGAATGTTATTTGCTGGGAATATTTTTGAACAAATGCCATGTAAAGCTGAATGTCAAATTTGAAATGCTTACTCAGCACTGCTTTCCGGGTTTGCTGTTTTCTGCACTTAAGTCTTGTAAACTAAGAGAAAGTTGTACGTTCAGCTATCTGGATATGTAAAGGTGTGTTAGGAGCTACTTGGTTCGTGCACTTCTGGGAAAATCATGAGATTTTCTCGTGACTGCTCAGACAGCCAGTACTGCTTGAACAACTCCTGAGTCAAATGGAAATGAACAGCCGGTATATGTGACCCCTAAGGGGCCCTAGGCTCTGTTAAAAGTGGAAAGGCACAAATAGAATTTTCGTGTGGACTGTATAAACTACTATATGGATTCAGAAGGTTACTCTGTGAAAATGACGCTTTTTTTTGTGCACCTGGACTTTTACATCTGTCCTCTTAGTTTTTGCTTTATTTTAAAGGTGTTTTTAGTGTATTATGAACATGCAAATTTTGTTTTAATCTCCAAGTATTCCAAAAAGCATTTCTACTTTTATTTAATTGATTTTGTGCTGTATAAATTATCACATGATTTTTTTATCTTCCTGTGCACATGTAGGTATTTCTTTTGTGTGTGTGTGTGTGGTCATAACTCGTATTTTATGCTTTTTTCATTGTATTCTATAATCTTAATACTTTTAAAATTCTAACCTCTTTAGACAGTGATATATTTTTCTCCACAGTGGCCATGTTGTGTTAATCCCAGAGTTCAGTCTTCCTTTGGAGTATTATTTGATCCCTTTCCTGATAATAGTGGGCATTTGTCTTATTCTCATAGTGATATTTATGGTAAGTTTGTTCTTTTTAATGACTTTTTGCTTCCAAACAAATTATCTTAGTTGTATGGGTTCATTGAGTTAAAATGCAGGGATTCAGCAAAGGAACAAGGAGTGCTTTGTGTTCACCTGAAATCCCTTCTCTCTCAGTACAATAGAGAACTGTGTATTTTGTTAAAGGGATGTCAGACACCCCTAGGGTGTCCCCCTCAGCATATAACTCCTTATGAAGGACTCTCCTCGCCTCTACCCTTCCACTGCACAGACTTTTCCCCACTTCCCTGCCTAATGAACAACCTGTGGCTGTGCGTTGTCACCTGAGAGCAGGTCCCGCGTCATTGACCTTGTCCTGCTTAATACACATTAGTGCCACTGTTGCCATGTGCAGGTCTTGCACTGATGTTTGCTGCAGGTGTGTTCACCATCCTCCAAGCTGAGAAACTATTACAATAGGTGGTATGTATTTCACCACACATCCCTTACCTGTAGAGCTTCTTAATTGGGCTCATGCTCTTATTAGGCTCTCACCAGACTCATTGCCTGTAAAAGGCAAAATAGCACAACTGCACGCTATTTCCAAACACTTTGCATAGCACAGTTTGGAATCTCTGCCTGGACTCTTTCCAAAGTGTTAACTTCATAGCCAGTGCTAAAAATGAACAACCCTTTCCATGTCTTAGAATCAGATTTTAGAAGGAAAAAAAAATGGGGAAAAAACAGCCAGAAACTTGGAGAATATTACATTGTATATCATGTAAGTAGGCCTGATGTAGAGTACTCTCTATATAGTATATACTTGGGATTGATACTTTAAGGGTTTGAAAGTGGGCTTTATAGTGTTGGAAATCACAAAATCCATTTACTCATGTCATGTTAAACTATTAAAAAGCTGAGCAAAAGTGTTTGGAAGCATTTTCCAGATTATAGTACAGCATTTCCAGATATGTACTAATTAACCCTAGATGCAGTGTGAATACATACATATAGATATAGCATACATATACATATACATATAGCATGCTGAGGGATCAAACAGAATAGCTGTTAAGTTACATTGAAGTGTGAGATACATTTTAAAGTAGACTCTAGATAGGAAAGTGACTGTTAGGTGAATGTTCAGCACTATGCTAAAAGCAACGAGCTTGATTAAATACTATTTCTTTGTGAAAACGTTTATTGAAAGCTGTATTTTGGAATTTGAATGTACTCTTGCTCAGTTATGTAATTGCTGCAGGCAGGGATTTAATCTCAAGGAGATTCTGGATTGGATTTGATCCTTATTCTTTCTGCCGTATTTCTCTTCAGAAAGTCTTGTTTTTAACAGTGAATATGAGGCTCTCGTTGTTGTTAAGTGTCTGAATTTCAGCAGCAAAGCTGCAGTTCTTGCATGCAGTTCATTTTTAGCTAGGATAAAAATATCTGAATTAACTATTTGGATATACTTTTGGATATATTTAAAAAAAAGAAGCCTTGTAAATTTCAGAAGGACAAATAAATTCTGGTTTTGTCAAGAACTTATTACCATTTCAGGTAGACTGTCCTCCAAATAATGTTTGTCCGTATCACTGATACATAGTTTCCCACTTCCTCTGTATTACATCATACATTTTGAACTAGAGCAATGTCCTTCAGTGATTCCCAAACTGTGAAATATTAATGCTGTTTGTAACATTAACATCTACAGGTAGAGGTTATGTACCTACCTTTTAGCTGCTTTGCTTTTGCTTTTTCAAAAGATTTAGCGTGTATATTTCAGTTAAGGCCATTTTGTTATATATATTTGTTGTCATACTTGAAGAATAATGTCATACCGTAAGTGTTAAAATTTGAAATAGACCAGAAGTGGCATTAAGAGCTATTAGGAAAATGGGAAAGAATCTTTAGTAGATTGCTGACAGCATGTTTCTATAGCTGGAAGTAAAGAGCTTTCCCCTTGAAACCTAGGTACTGTGGAAGCAATTCTGATGGACATGGCAATAATCCTCTGGAAGAGCTCTGCTAATCTAAATCTGCTCTAAGGGTAGCCGGTGAAGTTTCATGCACCATATTTTGCCCTGAAGCGTTGCCTCCATTGTACCTGATTTCAGTAGGGGATTGCAACAATGAAGATTATTTTATATAGTATGGACATTATTTTATCTTCTTTTCAAGATAGCTTTGTATATATATGTATGTTTTGATTTGAAGATTCATCAAGAATGTTATTTAGGTGTGTTTCACTTCATCCTTGAGTCCAGACAAGGAAGCAGATGACTCAGTTTGAGCCAGGATTCCTTTCTGACTAAATTAAGAAGCTACTTATAAACAAAAACTTCTATTGTTCTTTTACCATTTTAATTTGTGCCTTATTTGTGCCTATTTCCAGATCACAAAGTTTGTGCAAGACAGACATAGGGCAAGAAGGAATCGACTTAGGAAAGATCAGCTTAAGAAAATTCCTGTACATAAATTTAAGAAAGGCAAGTGAAATTTTGTTTGTCTAAATAATTAGACCCTGCTCTTTCTAACACTAAAAGGTCTAAGTGAAGGAGTTTTATATCCTTCATGACAACTTTGAGTATATGTGACATGGATAGCGAAGTCTGAAGTGGGAGTATGAAAAAATGTTTTAACTCTGCTCTCCCTGAAATAAGAAGTTCTAACATTTCTAGTATTTTCCTTTTAGTTTTCATAAATGATGAGAATTAAAATATTCTCTGCTGTACTGGAAAATCAGTAAGGAAATTTCACAAAACTTCCTTGTTCTCTGTTGTCAGTGACCACAGTTGACAGTCACTGTGTGATGCACTGTGCCGGTCATCTGTTTGCAAGTGGATAGATGTTGGTAGCATGTAAATTCCCTGATTCTGGATAAACTATAAAAGTAAAACTATTCTGTGAGTATAACTTACCCACTTCACAGAGGAGTGGACCTTCTATTTTGTCACAATACTTTTAGGAGGGCAGAACAATTAAAATGCAGTCCCCAAATATTTGCTTTTTTATATTTTGGTATATTTGATTCTTTTTAGTGATTCATTGTGTACAAGATAATTAAAATATAAGAAATAAAGCTACAATAAGATACTTTATTCAACAGAAAAGATAAAACTGCCTTAAGTATTTTGTATTTTGGTTTGCTCCTTAAAAGTATGAAATTTTCCAATCTGTTTGGTTTTGTTGACATTTTACGATCTGATTATTCATTCGATCAAGTTATTACAAATATGAAAAGGTAGGAATAGAATTTCATAAGAGTGATTGATCTGTGCATGGTGCGTATTAATAGGCAGTATATTTGCATAGGCACAGATACCACATTAGGGGATCGATCCTCTTAGGCTCAAGGATGGATTCGCGTGTGGTACTTTGTTGCCCTTAATAAAGTTGACCTGTATTATTAATGACCTTCCTCTTTGTGCAAAGCAGATGCTCAGTTTGAGTGGATACAGCTTTTGTGCAATTGTTAGTCTCTCAAAGAAATTGACTTCTTTTTTTTTCCCTTCCCCTCCAACCTATCTGGAGTTGATCTATTGCTATGCATTTAGCACTGATCCTAAAGAAATTCTGTTGAATCAAAGGTAGTGTTTATTCCTTTTTAGTGATTCTGCATGAAAATCTAACTTAATTGAGATATTCTGTATTCATGTACTGAATGTCATCTTAAGCTCTACTGTTTCTGAGAGAGAAACTTTCAGTGAGTTGTGTGGAGCTCGCTCAGTTGTGTAGCACACCGAGCAGTGTGTCCAGGGGACGCACTGTACTCAGCTGTCTGCTGACTCTTTTAGGCAGCGTTGCATTCAGTGACTTATTGGGGGGTGGGGGAAGGATAAGCAAGAAATTTATTTTCTCTATTTCAGAGTTTTCACACTAAAAACACACATTTATTTATTTATTTATTTATTAGACCTATGCCTATTTGGGCAATTTCACATAGAAAAATATCTGCCCAATGTATTGTATAATATCCATGACTGTGGTACCTTGCTTCCTAAAGTAGTTCCAAAAGGGTGAAAATGTTTAGGTGAAAACTAAACTTCTGAGAAAATATGTGTTCACTGCTGTGTTTACAACTTAACCCTATTCATGTATGCTGTAAATTATTTAATGTTTATAAAAAGTTCACTTACAAAAACTGTCACATTAGTATACATTCTTATTTTTATGGGATATTGAACTGTCCCTTCAACATAAACTTTTGTCGATGCCATAAACCTGTTCTGGCTTGTTGACTAGTTATATTTTGGCACTGGATAGATACCTTAATAACATTTATATTTTCTGCAAATGTACTTGGTATAGCAATATACTCAAACATTTCTGTTGTTTTATGAAAAAAAAAAAAAAAGACTTCATAAAACCATTTTAAAATGGCAAATATTTGGGCATTTTTAGAAAGAATTTCTCTCCTTCCTGATCAGCTTTATTGAAATAAGCTTCTGCTTGAACTGCTTAATAAAGATTTTGTAAATTCTCATAGCAAATGGATCAAGTGTTTTTATTTCCCAAGGTGCCTGCAGCACTTTATTTGTTAGTTTATGTCCTGTCTGGAAGTTTATTTTAACCAGGATAGTAAAAATGGTAAAGTGATGGTGAGATGCTCAAGTTGCCATTAATGTCTGCCTGGTGCTTTGCTCAGCTCTGTGAGCTCAGATGAAGAAGGAAGAAACACTCTAGTTTTACAGAGTCATTTGCATAATATTTTAAAACAACAACAACAACAAAATTAATCAATGAATTAAACGTCTTGCAGTTTAGATCAATAGTGTATTTTAAACAAATAGACCTTTGTTAAACTTGATACTGCTTTATAGGTAAAACTAGAAAGGCTCTAAGGTCACAATGCCTATGATTTCCTTTTTCCTTCTTTATCCTTTGCCACTATCTTTTGCTCATCTCCTTTTTTGATTTTTGTATAGGTTTATATTCTTGTCAGTAGCCTACATTTTTCCTCCTAGTTTCCTGGTCCTTTCATAATATTGGACTGCTGTCCAGTGTCCAGTCTGTGATCCCGTGGTTTCCATTCTCATTTACATGCTCTCCACCTGTGTTCTGCTATCGCTCAGGCGGCAGAGTCTTCTTACTTTGGAGTCTTCTCTCTTTGTAGACTTGTCCATTGTTTTACTCCTTCAGATTCTCAACATGCACACAACAGGACTGGTTAATTGCTGTAAGACGCTAAGAAGAAAATAGATGGCAATTTGGGGAAGGAAGGAAGGGTTTCTCACTTTATTTAGGAGTTGCATGAGCCTGCTTCAACCTGAAAGGGCATTATTCTGTTGTGAGACCTGTTAATTCTGGGGGTGAAAAAAGGATCTCATGTTTTTCAGTCACTTTAGCAGGAGTGTTAGATGATGATTCACCTGGTAGCCAACTGAGCTGTTAATGCTGAAATTCAGGAAAGACGTTTGTAAAAAGATGGCTCTCTGGACTTCCTTTTAATTGACGTTAAGTTTTAGTAATTACATTAATATTTTCCTTTAAAACTTGAAAAATAGAATTTCAGTTTCTTTAAGCAAAAGACCACTTCAGTCATTTATTTTAAAATAATCTTTCATATTATTTTCTTCAACCTTTTTTACTAGGAGGGCAAAGTATGACCTACTGCTTGTTCTATGTCATCCTGGGCATCTCAATTTAAATATATTGTTTCTTGCTTATTTTTGAAAGGTGGGGTTTCTCAAGACATTAATGCACTCACTTTTTTTTTTTCCCCCTATGATAATATATCCTTCCTTTTTTTTTTTTTTTTAGAAGGATAACAGAAAGCGACTCCTTATAATCCCATTTAGGGAGGGCTGGATTTTCATTTTGTGTGGTACTGTAGTCTTACTGCTTAAAACATTGATCTTTATATTCAAGCAAAGAGAATGTCTTAGCTTCAATTTTTGACTATAGCTGCTGTAGCTATGAGGGGATTTTTTTTGTTTTGGTGTGGGGGTTTTTTTTGTTTTGTTTTTTTGGCACTACTTTATATCATGAATCACTTTTGAATAAATGGCTGCATGGAACTGTAAAAGGGTTGTTAAGGGCAAACAGTGGCCTGTATGCATTTTTAGAATTAAATAGGTTTATAGGCACATGATGGTAAACTAAACATTACGTTGTAGGAGTGATTGACATACCTGAAACACTGATAAACACTGAACACTGGAGAAGAGAGTTTGGGCATTGCTATTTCCAGAAAACCTCTGGAAATTGGTCTATTTGCTTGAATAAAAAAGAGGTTAACTTCAGAGAGTAAGCTTGAAAAATGCTTGTACATCACCTATACATGGAAAACAGTCCAATATGTGTGGCAACTAATAGGCTACAGGAGTATGTACAATTTGAAAAGATGTTTGGTGGGTTTACAGTTTGACTCTGGATGGTCTTTTCCAGGCATAATGATTCTGTGATCCTATGTATTTTTAGGAGTACTGGAGATTTTAATTTTTGTGTGTGTGTGTGTGTAGATAGATATGATTGAGATATAATGGGCTATAAATCTCTAAAATGCCTTTTTAAAATCTGCCCCAGAATAAGTACTGTTGTGCTCTTTAATAGGTATTTCTGAATTGTCTTTTTCCTGCAGATGAGATTATCATTGATCTAGTTACTGTTCATTACTGGTCCATCTGCCTGGCTGCACAGTTACAATGTAGACTTAATAAAGAAAGCAAATCATAAGATCTGCTGAAGTCTTTATATATGCCAAGCAGTTTAGGAGAGAATTTTGCTTATTAAAGCAAATTTTGCTTATTAAAGATTTCCCAAATGTGGTTTATTTAAGCCAGAGGATTTATTTTTGCAGTTGTTTCCAAAACAACTTTTTGGCATGTGCTTGAAAAGGTTTGCTGGAAATCTTTTGATGCAAAACTGATTCTGTTTTGCACTGCAGGAGATGAATATGACGTATGTGCCATTTGTCTGGATGAGTATGAGGATGGAGACAAGCTCAGGATCCTTCCGTGCTCTCATGGTAAGCAGCTGTATTTCAGGTTTGGCATTTGCATTAAAACAGCTATCTAAAACACTGTCTAAAAATCATAGTAAATATGCTTATTGACTGATGTCTAAAATTTATTTTTACCTGAGTGTGTATACAAATTGGGGGAAGAAAATTTTTTCTTCAAAGCAAATAAAAGGGTAACACTACTACATTACCTTTCCTTTGGATGTCTATCTACAAAAATCTTAATTTTATTAAACATAATTCTTTCATTACTCGTGACATGGAGATGTAGGTGGATGTAACAGCCTGTCCAGTAGTGTGAAGATAATCTATATAGACTTGTGCCTTGACTGCACTTGAAGTCAATGTTGTCAGAGGAAAAATTAGTGGAGTATTTTTGCTGTAACAAGTTGAGCAGTCTTTCTCAAATAAATACCACTGCAAAAAGTGCATCTGGCAGTCACAAAGGTATCCACTCATCAGAAAGGACTACAACAACTATGTGCAAATACTAAGAGATTTTATTTAGAAATGCAGGAAAAGACCTAAGCCCAGAGCATCTCAAAATTAAAAGTTTTTTGGGCAAAGATATATAAACAATTATCAAGAGAGGATATATTTCTGGATTGAGGCCTTCCCTTTACCTCCAGTCTGTTAATCATGTTACAGCCATGTTGGCTGGATGGAGTTTTAACCAGCTTCTTTGTGTAAATTCCTGCTTTTACTCACCATTGCAAAAACAAGTCCCACGTCACTGAGATGAACAGGAGGCACCCGGGGCCACAGGCCCACAAATGCATTAAGCAGAGCAGATGACAGACTGAGCTTTGCAAAACTTCGTTCAGGAAAACCATCTTCCCAACAGACTCCCAAACTGGGATTCCTTAAAAGGAAAGCACAGAGCCATCCATCACTCCCAGGGACCACAAAGGTAGCTGAACTTCATCCCCAATACCAGAGGCTGCTGACAAAATGCAAAACATCCCATGAGTTGTTGCGGAGGGGATGCTCCTTACATGCATAAAAAAGCATGTATGAAACGTAATAGACATACCCGTGTCTAGATACTTTTGTTTGAAAGTGGAAGTGGTGGTTAAACCAAGCTCCCTGCAGTTAGAGGTCTCACTTAATATGGAGAGCCAGGTTTTTAATATCATAAATACGACACTGAAGCAAAGTTTTGCTGAATTTGAACAAGACCTGTACAGTTGCCATGCTGATTGTAAACTCAAAACTTGTAAAGTTATATGTGTATTTAATAACGGGATGTTTTGATACAGCCTCCTTGGATGAAGAGGATGGGTGAGGTAGAGGCATTATGAGAATAATGATGTTGGGCAGCTCAGACTCACTGAATAATCACTGTGTTGTTTTTAATAGTACTTATCATACATAAGGATCTCAGACCTGATTAGGTGCTTTATACAGAAGGATGCTTTTGCCTTTGTGCCAACAAACTTGCAAACAAAATTCTCATACAGAGAATTTTATAATTGTTATTTTAACATAAATACAATTTAGTGGATTTATTTGTCCTTTGTACTTAGATAACGATGCACTTGTATTTTGTTTCTAACAGCATATCACTGCAAGTGTGTGGACCCATGGCTGACAAAAACCAAAAAGACATGTCCTGTTTGTAAGCAGAAAGTAGTCCCTTCTCAGGGGGACTCAGACTCTGAGACAGACAGTAGTCAAGAAGAGAATGAAGTATCTGAAAACACTCCCTTGCTCAGGCCACTCGCCTCGGTCAGTACTCAGTCATTTGGGGCTTTGTCAGAATCTCATTCCCATCAAAACATGACTGAGTCCTCAGAGTATGAGGAAGATGACAATGAGAATATTGATAGTAGTGATGCAGAAAATGGAGTAAATGAAGAAAGTGTAGTGGTTCAGCTGCAGCCCAATGAGGAAAGGGAGTACAGAGTGGCAAATACTGTTTGAGACTACTAATTATGAAAAATATTTGAACAAAAGAGTTCTTATGGCTATGTTTTACAAACATTTGCGTAGGGAATATATTTTACTTTATAATCCATTTGGTTACTTCAGTAGGAACAGCAGTTCATGTAATAGTACTATGGTTTAATCATATTACAGATAGATTTATTTTTGATTCTGATATTCAGTTACACATTCTATCATCTTGAACAGTATAACTGGATTTTAAGTGCTGATGAATAATGTTAATAGTTTACATCAACAGAAATGTCACACAGACTCTACTTTAAATGTCAGTATCTTGTTGAAATGGGATTTAGCTGGAAATAGGTTCCCTCCCATCTCCCCAACTACGTTTTGTAGGTACAGCTGGGTCATACCGATAGCAATATTTAGTATGTGTATGGTGTTACTCCTTAAGCCTAACTGTATGATGCATGTTTGTATAGGGTTTTCCAAAAAATTGCCACCATTTCTGAAAAGAAAATATAGTACAGTTCTGTGTTCCATATTCTGGTGTATTAAAACAAAGCAGAACAACTGACACTTCTATCTCAAATAATCCTTTCGCAATTGCAACAGCAGCTGAGTTTAAGCAGTTCTTTTTGAGCAGTTCCTACAATAAGGAAATTTATAATCTGTGTTTTAAGTGATTCACAAAGTAAGATCTCTCATTAACACATTAATTGACCCTATTTGCTATTTCCATGTACTTTAGTTTCCTGTGATCATGTTGGAAATGTGGGGTGACCAAAACAGAGGGGGGGGTGGGGGGGTGGAACCCACAATGTTCCTCTTAGAGGTGAGGGGAAAAAAAAAGAGGGAGGGGGAAAAAAAAAAAAAGAAAAGAAAAATTTTAGGTAAGTATTCGATTGGTCCTCAATTCATATACCTCTTAATGAGTATTTTATGCTGCAGTAGTCTGCTAAACTATGTATATATATATATAAAAAAAAGTTCTTTTCAAAAATCTGATTTGAAAACAAGTGGTTACAACTATTT
This sequence comes from Eudromia elegans, assembly GCA_003342815.1. Lineage (NCBI taxonomy): Eukaryota > Metazoa > Chordata > Aves > Tinamiformes > Tinamidae > Eudromia > Eudromia elegans. Next base: position 1,910,462 of record PTEX01000138.1, on the reverse strand, counting down.
AACAGAACTCAATACTTAACAGTGTATCATGAAAAGAGTAAATTATATAGAATACTTCTGTAACTATGTAGAAAGTAACAACACATGTATCATCAAAATGCAGAGATTTTTTTATATGGCCTTGAATAAGGAAAGCTTGAAAGAATGTTAATAAACATGTTTTCCACTTTAAGTATCAAAAGGAATTTTTTTAACTTTTGCGTTACTTACACAGTAATAAATGTAGAAGATACAATGAACTTAAGTTTAAAAATATTGAAGGATTCAGAACACCCAATTGTTGAGATCCCTAAGTAACATTATTTCACCTACTTTATAATGTGTATCACAGCACAAAGTACTACACTGATCAACAATATATGTGGAGTAGAACTAAGTTACTTTAAAAGTAGTTTTTGTTTGTGTAATTAATGTGCAAGTTCAGAGCAGGAGCTTCAGTCATCTCTATATCTTCGCCTGTGCTTTAATGGGGGAAAGGCAGAGAAGACCAGAGTACCACTAGTATTTCCTGGCTACCTTGCCAAGACCTTTGCAGCTGCAAAGTGAGTTTTGAAGTCAGAAATCACCAAATCCTGGGCTGAGCACATTACAGGTGAGGCATTTTCAGTTGTTATTTATGAACTAATGCAAAGTGCATGTCTGCCTTCTTTGCTTACAGCCTGGGAAGGGAATTTGTCTCTCCTGGACTGGCTGAGAAAAAATAGGCTTTTCAGAAGTAATCATGGCAAAAGGGTAACAACTGAAGAATGATTTGTCTTCAGACTACTGCCACCAACAGTCCATGGGGTTAGGGCCAAACAAGGGAATTGTATTTTCACCACATAAAATTCCATTACACAATTTTTTAAATGCATGTTACTTCCACCCAAATTAGCATATATACAATTAAGTCCAAGTATGAAAACTGTCCTCCTCAGAGATGACTAAGCTGAAGGTTGTTTATTTGCAAGCAGTTCAGTGCAGTAGGTTCCTGCTGTTCCTTTTTACTGCGTGTGAGTGGTGGTTCATGCAGTAGATGATGCCCTCTTCAGATCTGAGGTACCTGAGCTGAAGTGAATTTTGCAACTTGCCACATGTAACCCTCCCTGTCCTGTTGATGCCATGACAGAGAGTAAAATGAACCTCTATCCATTTCTGTCTTAATCCCCGTCATATACAGGGAAAACATGCGGCCAAGTGAGCCTCTGTTTCCATACAAAACCTAGTGTGTATTTTTGTAATTGTCCCATTTTATACATTTCCTAATGGTGTGAATATAAATTTACTTAAGCAAGCCTTGGTAGTAATCACTGTTGTGACACCTGCTCAATCTAGCTTACTTGTCTGTTGCCATTGCTTATGAGGAAGAAAATGAAAATAAAAAGAATAACGTTTTATAAGTACTTTAGAAGATTAAGAATCTTTGTATTTCTACTGAACTTGTGTATCTCATTAAGACTTGATGGATAAGTCTGTCTCTAAAAGCATGGCCTGTCCAAACCTACAGGAAAAGATAAATACAGATTTCTTGTTGGACTGTGACTTGCTTGCATTACATTGTTGTGACTGTGTGAAGCAGAACCACGTTTCATGAACCATTAGAACCACTGCCATGAGCACCTCAAATTTTATATGAAGACTCTTAACCGTCCACAAGAATTGCACGCTGGTGCTTTCTAGAGGGCTGCACTTGATTACTTAGTTGATTTTTTTTTTTTCTTCTAATAGCTGTCCATAACTAATGTATAAAATTAAAGCATTTTATTTGTTAAAATATATAACCTCTCTCTGATTATAGCATAAGTATCATTGGCAATTATCACAAAATAGAGTTATTTGTTTGACTAGTATAAATAGCTCCTTACAAACAAGCTTTTGCCTTAACCCTTTCATTGCATAATGAGGGAAAAAAAAAAAAAAAGGTGAACAAAATTATTGGTGAGTAATAGGCAGGAGGGATTCCTGGAGGAACAGTGAGGCTGGTGCGGTTGGCAGGACAGATGGCTTCAGCACGCAACAGCGGTGGGGTTGCGGGAACATACAGGAGCCATGAGAGAGCAGGAAAAGTAGCTTGCTTGTGGAGATGAAAGATTGTGTTTGTTGGGGGAAAGGAATACAGTAAAAAGTGTTGGGAAGAAGGTGATAGGTCTGTTTATTTTTGTCTGTTTTTTTGACAGGTCAGTAATCAAGGTCTAACCCCAAGGTATGGAGGAAAAATAGCAAAACAATTGCCCAGTGTTGGGTGAGTTCTAGGGCCAGTGTTGAACAGATGGTAGCTACATGTAAATAGTGTGACTGAGGATAAAAACTAAGTAATGACTAAAATGCACTTTCTTCTGCAGTTCAGAATAGTCGGTAAAAGCAAAAGTATTTAAAAAGATAAGTAATATGGTACAATTAAAATCTGCCTGTGGATGGTAATGGTGCAAAAAAAGTAGCACAGTGGCATTTAAGTTCAGAAAAGGTAGCGGCTGGTGTGAATGGCCTGGAAAACAGCATTAAAAACTTTTAAAGTCCTGTGATTCTGGAAATAAATGTGGCCTCCGCTATCTTCTAGTAGATGCCGTGCAGCCTAAGAGGCCAAACAGCATGAGGGGTAAAGGAAGAGAAAATAAGCCTTTAGAAAATGAAGCAATTCGGTAAATATTCAGTATATATTTCTGAATTTGAATAGTTTAGTACTATGCTTAACTCCAGCCTCTCCACACACACACCTTTGAGGGCTTTGCTTTCAGCTACTATTTGCACATTTTTCTACTCTTTTCTTGCATATTTTTTACAACACTGGCTGTGACATGTTCTGTTCTCTTATCCAAACCTTGAATAAGAACATACTATTTTAACAAAAAAAAAAAAAAAAAAAAGGTGTTTTCTGAGGGGAGGGAGAAGCTTTCTGGTGTTTGGCAAATGCTGGTGTAAGGAAGATACAAGAGGCGTAGAGCAAACAAGTGCCCAAAGAGCTTTTTGTAAAACGGAAAGCTAAGCTTTATAGACTGAATCAGAGAAAGTATTCTAACAGCAGGAAGTTTGTGTGTTGTGCAAAACTGCAGAATTCAAGGGTTTTCCTGGACACAGGTTTTCCATGCACTAGCAAGATAGTAAAGAGCAAGTTAGAAGCACGAAAACGTTGAGAAACTGTGCAAATCAGGTTTCTGTACTGTCCTAATATATGAATCCTTTTACTAAATCCTGAATGGTAAATGTGGGAAGGTGATAGAGGCTAACGAGAGGTGGTAGAGGCTAATTATTACCTCTGTGCTTTTTTGAACTACTAAATTATGTAACATTAATGGGCTAGAATCTTAACAGTGTTAATTATACCAAGCAAAAAGGAAGGAAATAGTTAATATATACGACTTTGACATGTCAACAGAATCTTGAGTAGATAAAATCTGTTATTCACCTAGAACTTTATTTAAAGTGTTAGTCACTATTTTCACTATTTTTTTTAACTTTTTGTGAGATCAAATACGAACAAAATTTCAGAATGAAGTCGCAATTTGGAGAATAAGCTTGAACACTGGAGAACAAGCTTTTCTATTTAAGTTTTGTTTTAATCTGGGGAATGTAGTTAAATATGCAGGAATGAAATTTGCTAATGGCTTACATTATTGAAGATGGCTATATGGCTTACATTATTGAGGATGGCTGTTTCAGGTAGACTCTAGCATAGTGGCACAGACAACATTTTGCTTTGTAAATTCAACAAATTCATCTTGGAACAAGTAATTGGAGCTATATGTACTACTTTGTTTCTAAATCTTTTTCTGATTAGGTAAACAATGCCTTAGAGACACATGCCTAATAGAACAGAAACTCATCTAAGACTGTTAGGTTTTGTCTAAGAAAAGGGATGAAGAGCACTCACTGCAGTGTTAATGACAGTGCATACCACCTATGGCCTTAAAAAAACTCCCCAAAGCTAAACCAAATCCTGCAGTCACAAATAAAAACAATTTTCAAGTGCTATTAGGTGAAGTTTAGATACAGAGCAAAACAGTGGTTCACATGATAATATCATCTATCTTATGAGGAAAGACTAGGCAAGCAGGCTTGTTTAGCCTAGAGAAGACTGAGAGAGGATCTGATCAGTATGTACAAGTACCTGAGGGGAGAATGTAGGGAGGAGGGGGCCAAACTCTTCTCAGTGGCAGTTCCATCTCCATGTGAGGATGAACTTCTCAACAGTGAGAGTGACAAAGCCCTGGAACAGGCTGCCGAGAGAGGCTGTGACAGCTCCTTCTCTGGAGATCTTCAAACCCACCTGGGTGTCACACTGTGCCATGTGCTCTGGGTGTCCCTGCTGGAGCAGGGCGGGGGGTTGGACTAGATAATCTCTAGAGGTCCCTTCCAACCTTAACCATTTTGGGATTCTGTGATCTTATGGTAGAGGCAAGAGATGTGTAGCTTTTGTACCAAACACTATTAAAAGTAAACTCCTTGAGATCTATGGACTTGTTCCAGCATTTTTAATTTCAGAACTAAAACGGTGGAAGATGCAGTTCAGATACCAAGTAAGTAAACTCACATAGTCTGCACTACCTTTAAAGGCTGAACATGTAGTCTAGTGACAATCACAGGAGGCAAATGGCATCCAAGCACCTCGAGCCTGACAATGTCAAGACTGAGAACAGAAATATTGCTTTAGAAGATATTCACTGCTGTGCTCAGGGCTTTTCTTTCTTGTCCTATCCCCTGAGCTCCTCTTGCTTCATCTTCCATCTCCCCTGTGTTATTAAATGGCACCCTGTACACTGTCCCCTAGCTCATGCTTTCAGAGTGCAGGGCCAGGAGGGTATCTCAAAGCCCTGTACAACTTTTTAAGAGTAACGAAGAGCTGAGGTTTCTTCTCTCCCTGTTCTAATCCAAGGTGTAGTTAGACCCCTTGTAGCTCCTGCTTTGGGAAGTTCTAAGTGCAAGTAAAGTGTTCATAGAGCAGGGGTGATGCTGCTAGCTAGCTAGTACCCTCACTGTCTGCTCAAGACAGAGCTGGGCTTCTAATTTACCAGCATCTACTCTGGAGCCTGGCTGGGCTGTTACAGACTTGGCCTTTTGTCCTCTTAACTAAAGCTGTATTATCATTCTTGTACTGTTCTACAAAACTTACAACTGCACTTAACTCTAGCAATAGATAAGTCTGCCATGCAATGAAGAGGGGTCTCAGTGGACACCTGTGGAAAAAGAAAAATTACCAAGAGTCCGATTTTGTTTGGTTGGAATAAATTTATTTCATCTGTCTGTAAACAAGGTGTTTTTAATAGTTATGGCATTTTTTGAAATGCATATTAAATCAGATGAGTTAGACTGTATCCCAGATGTAACAAAGTGCAGGGAAAGAAATGGACAAATCAGCAACAAGAATTTGTTTAAATCTGTACATTATCCACATGGCCCAACAACAGAAGCAAATACTAGAATGTCCCTAAAGTAGTGCCATTCAAAAGAAACCCTTGTAGTCAGTTAAAATCCATCTCACAATAGCAACAGTTCTTTTTTTTTTTAAACAATAGTATGGCACAGAATACATATTAAAAAATTCATCACAAGACAGCCAAGTCAGTTATTCCAACCAACACCATCTCCCATTTATTCTTTTGTATACAGAATTCTGCAGTTCTCTTCAAATGGACATACAAGCTAGTACCGTGCCTGAATTGAGTTTGGTTACACACATTTCAGATGACTAGTGCACAAGGCAGTTCACTTCATGATTTCTGCAGCAAGGGTGTGACAGGCCAAATGAAGATTTTCAACTTGAAATGGCATCATCTTGAAAGTTTACATTACAAACTACCAACCTTCATCCAAATAGTGGCTTCAGAGCCACTCTTTACCAAAAAGTGACTCTTTACCAAAGACTCTTTGGTAAAAGTGACTCTTTACCAAAAGACTCTTTACCAAAAAGTGTTCTGGCAGAAAGACTGGGGTCAGTCAGTACTCCCTGAACAGCTGAAGGTGGCAGTTTTCCACAAGGACATTGCAGTTTCATATTGAAAAAAAAAAAAGAAAAAAAACCCCAAGCTGCAAATTAATATTGGTCCTATGAAAAACTGAAACCTGACACACTCCAGATGGTTACGTTAGGATATCTAATGTCCATAATGGCAGCCTTTTACAATTCAACTACAGAACAGGAGCTGGCAGGAAAAAAAAAAGTGCCTGAGCTACTGCAACGATGGAATGGAGATCCCTGGCAAGCTGTGGGGATGGTGGATGTGGGGGCATGGGAGAAAGCGCAGCCACACCTGCCATAGTTTTGTGATTGCACTTATGAAGCAGTACACGCACCAGACACCCTGAAGGATAAAAGACTTAAGCCTACCGTGAAGTGCAACAACAAAACTAATGTAACGTTAATAGCTTTTCAGTGGCAAATTGGTTAAACAAACCAGGCACTATAAAAATAGGTTAAGCAAACAAAATGTGGATCAAAAAAGAGGAGAGGGAACAAAGTAAAGATATGCATGCACTTTTTTTCTTCCTGACCATGCTCTATGAAAGGAAGACTAAGTGAGCTGTGTAATTGCTCAAAGTGCTGAAGAGGCATTGATCAAATTAGATTGTATGATCGGCACCTTGTTTAGTGTCTAATTTGTTTTAGTTGTCAGTATCACACTAATTGCTAAGACAAAGCAAAGCATATCCCTCTCCCATGAGTTTTTCAAGGTTCATGCATATCATCTTTGTGGTGCAATAATGGTGCCAGATGTGGGATGTGGTTACATACAGTGGTTAACATACAAATGAACAAAGGTAATGGGAGTTATGACATTAGAAAATGGGTAAATAAAAAACACAAACTACCATCTACGGTCTGGTAGCACTCAACACAACTGGGTGGTGGTGAAGACAGTTGCTAGGTGGATGGGGAGAGGCTGCTTAGACGTCAGACCTCCTCAGGTATAAAGCCAGTTCATACGCTTTCTTGTTGAGTGTCCCGCCATGGACACCTTCCTTTCCCATGACTATAACCAATGCTGGAGTACACAAGGAAACAAAATAAAAATGAACAGAATTAAAGAAAAAAATAACACCTTTCCCCACCAACAAAGGGATACAAAGGAGACACAGGTTCATACCCCATCACCCTGCATTGCTAATAAAGTTTCCAGAATGTAAGGTTTAAAGCTCACCGCCAGGAAAGTTTAATAGCAATCTTCCCCTAATACTTAACAGTCTGCCTAGCAACTAGAACCCAGAGTCTCTCAAGTATTTTGCCATTGAGTATGCCTTCTTATTCAATCCGCCTCCATGGACCCCTTCTTTGCCCATTACAAAGACCAAGACTGAAAGAGAAAAGAAAAAAAGTTTTAAAAAGAGTGTGTTAGACAAGGAAATAATGCAAGTTTTAGGCAGTGCAATAAACACACTCAAATTCAAGTTTTAGTATTTAGGTATTAAACTAGTGTAACGGGAGTTTTTTAAAAATACAGACGTAGACAGAGTTGGGAGAAGGCATGATTTATCCTCCAGGATGTTATATAACTGTATAAGGCATAAGAGTCCACTGCTAAAAATTAAGTCATCCTGAAGAGCTACCAACTATCTCAGGAAAACATCATGATGCTTATCCACCATCAGCCAGCCAGAAAACCCCAGCTGCATCTTAAATATATTAAAAAATTAACAAGAAGAAAACTGGTAGCAAGTCTGGAAGAAACGTGATTCTGAAAAGCAGATGAGGAAATGCCCTGATCTGTAGCGGTCACTGCTGGTAGAACCAATGCTGGTAGAAGACTTGGTAGTATTAAAAAAACACCGGGTCAGACTTAAGCTGGCACCTGTGCTACAATACAGCTATAAAATATACTTTTTGTATAAGACAAAGTTCAGAGAAGATTTTAATGCTGACCCTCTAGTCCCACAGTTTGGGAGATGAGTGTCAGATTGCCTTGCAAACCAGAATGTGCCCAGGCTGCTCACCCAGCACACTGCAGCCTGCCACCAGATGTCACCAGCAAGCACGCAGACTTGCTAGTGACTGTGCTTTCACGAGCACAATAGTTCTAAGTTGGAACAGTGCAATTGGAAATACTGCAGGCAGCCTTTCTAAAGGTGACTGCACATCTCCACAGCAGTTTGCTCACAGAAGGCCTAAAAGAGCAGCTCTCATCAGCATTTCAGAATGTGCAGAAAAGATTCAGAACTACTCACACAAGGGCCACAAACCTTCCTTGTGCATCGCTGATGCACGGCTGTGGCCTATAGACAAGTTCTGTGCTAGCTTTTGGTACACTGCAGGCAAAAGTCCATTGCTCACCAGCTTACCGCACAGCCCTCTAAAAAATCGTAGGTTTCAACACAAGCCATACTAATTGTACCTTGTGTTTTGAGGCAAGATTTTTGTATTTGATTCTAGTGCATTTCCATGTTTTACATGAAATTAAATGAGGAACACAAAGTGCAGTTAAACTAGCAAAAATCAGGTATCTCAATGATTCCTAATTGGAGTAGCTTTTTTGCCTCAAGACAGACTTCCCAGCAAGTGCAAGAAGAGTTAGTGTGCAGCTTGTTAAAAGGCACATAAAAATAGCTCATACAAGAAATTCACATCTTTGCAGAATAATTTTTCTGTTGAGTTGGCAATGGAAAAGCTGATTTCAGTAGAAATCATTAATAGGGCCCTATGATACTCCAAGGTAAGCTTTAGCTAGCTGGCTGCAATGTTCCTGGCAAGCTGAGTTGGGGCCACAGCCTCCTGCTGCTGCTCAGGGACACGTTCAGCTGCTTCACAGCTGGGTGCCCAGCTGCAATCATAAGCGAGCAACCAAGACAAGGGGAATTCCTGGGCAGAGACCTAGGTGATGAGCCAGGCGGCAGCCATGCACCCACATGGTGTCACATCCTGAAACTAACTGTTAAACACAAGATTTTGGCCTCCCTCGCAGTTTTGAGCCTAGGATCAGGGTCACATTCCTAGCTGGGTGAACAGGAGCAGTGGGAAGCAGTGCTCACCTCGGCCAGCTCTACCTACAGCCACGTTGTACGTCGGCTCACCACCTTGGCTCTTTGTCCTGATGTCCATCGTGCAGTCGCCATCAACGTACAGGCTATCTCTGATCACGGAGCACTTCTTTGCACCAAGAGTCAGCCCGTTGGTGAAGAACCCCTCCCGGTCTTTTCCTACAATCATATCTATTTCTCCGGGCTGTCAAAGGAAAAGGTCTACCTTTAGCATGGTGATGCTTTGCAGTGTAAGCCTCGTTCAGAAAGTGCCTCATCCCTTATAGAGGGATTAGAGGGTAAATGTCCCTTGCTCCATCAAGGAGTGCCCCCGGAGCACGGGGCTCGTTATTAGCAGGTCAATACGGCAGCACTGGCGCGTGGCACCGAGCAGCGGTTTGTGCTGCGGCCGGGAAGGCCCCGGCCGCAGCGCCGCCCACACGGGCCCTGCCCGCAGACCCCCGAGGCCTGGCTCCGCGCGGAATCCCCCGAGCCCCGCGCGGAGCCCCAGGGCCGCGGCGCGGGCAGGGCCGGGCGCCCCGGCGGCC
>PTEX01000138.1:1807739-1900080 GCA_003342815.1 Eudromia elegans | reverse complement strand
GCGCTGCGGACCGGATCGCTCCGCGGCGCTGCGGGCAGAGACTGCAGTAAGGAGCGTGGCGGGGAGAGAGGGCGCGGGCGGCGGGGCAGGCGGGCGGCGGCGGAGCCGGGCACGGAGCGGCCGGGAGGGAGAGCCCCGGCGCGGCCGGCCGCGCGCTCCTCCGCACCGCTCTCCCAACTCCGCAGCGGGCGGTCCCGTGGGGACGCCGCGCTCGATCCCGCGCTGTACTGGCACGGGTGGCGCCCTGTGCGGCCGCGGTCTCCTTTCTCCAGCTTCTGCGCAGTTTGGATTGCAGAGACCTGGTCTGCGGCTTGCAGGTCTAGGCTGGAGGCCAGCGTTGGTTGCTGGGTGGGGCCCGCCGGGGCTGCCGCCCGAGGACTGTCCTGCTGCTGCCTCCTCAGTCTGACTTAAAACTCCGGGTTTAGGGGGTCCCATTTTTTGAGGAGGACAATTTTACTTTTCTTAATACTGCTTATGATTCCCTTGGAAAGGAAAACGAATGGAGTGTGATTTGCATGCAATGTAGATGGGAGCCTGGTCTCAAGAAGCTGAGAGCTTACGCTTGAGTTCCGAAGCGCGTGAAATGGAAGAGTTGGATATTTGACACAAGGTTATCTCCCCCCGACAGAAATATTCACCATGCATTTGTAATCAGCACACCCTCTGTGTGTGTGTTTGAGGCTGCTCTTCCCTTTAAAAACAGAGTCTGTTTTGGTGGTCATGGCAGTGACTGTAGCTCTGTAGACTAACAGAGACTCTTTGGATTGCTTTATACCTACTGAAGAGCTTATTTTTGTCTTTTAGCTTAAATACATAGGTATTTTTGCTATTTTATTTTTGTAGCGTCTTTCTCTCACTGATCTGAACACTATTGTTTGCTTTATGGTTTTTCTTCCATCTGTGTATCCTCATATGTAATTGCACTTTGTAATGAGTCGCAGGCCTCATATTTGCTGTTGGCCTTTTAAATAGCTAGGAAGTGTGTGGTGTTGGGGTTGCTGTGCGCATCTTCTCTCCCAGATCGCCTCTGTGGGAAGGAGGAAGGGCCCTCCTCTGTCTGGGGTGGCCCTCCTCTGTCTGGGGTGGCCTTGGAGGACTGCTTGTCTTTTTTTGTTATCCCGCAGAAGGGTCTGCTGTGACACCACCGTCTGCATCGAGGGGATGCATCAGTCTGGAAGGAACAAAAGGCTGATGAGTTCATTTTTTTTTTGAATTGGATCAAAATATGTAGTTTGTTCGTTTGTTTGTTTATGTGTTTTTGGCTTGCTGTTGCTTTTACAACCTGGAGGGAGGATTCCAGGCTGTTCCGCTGTAGTAAGTGCACTTAATGAATACAATACACTAGCAATATGTTTAAGTGAGGTCTGCATTGGGTTGCTGCTATTTAGAACTGTAGCTTGTGTAAATTACGGTTTCTGCAATCACCAGCACTTATTTCCGTAATCATAATCCCCAAATTCTAATTTCATTGGCTAATGTCTGATTTAAATTATCATATAGAAGCATCACAATGTCTTTTTTTGTCACTTTTTGAACAGCAGCTTTGAGACTGAGTTAAGAAAACATGGATGTGCACTTAATGTTAAAGACTGTAAGAGAGAGGGGTTGTGGGGGTTTTTTTGTTTGTTTTTTGTTAGAAGTTTTAATGAGAATGTGTGGCAAGTCCCTTTGCATGTTGCACCCGCCAGCCTCCTTTTCTGCTGGGTGCTGCCACGGCAGTTTTAATGCAGCTTGTAGCAGTCTCTGGCCATTTGGCTTCAGTTCAGAATTTCACCTCATATTTTTAGTCAGTTAAACCTAGGAACAAATACTCTTTTGAAATAATTTTAAAATATAGGCTGTGAACTGTTTACAGCTTTGAAAGAAGCTTCTCTGCTTTTATACTGGTAACATAACATAAAGGTCAAAGGGGTATGTATATTTGGTTAGCAAAATATTCAGTGTTCTGACAGGCTTGTAACAACTGTTGTTGCCATGCCGAGAGTGGTTGGAGGGCTAAAGGTAAGGTTTCTTGTGATTTTTTTTTTTTCCCCACTGAATTCACCGATTTGGAGATCACTTTAGATGACAGGATGAGCAGGTGACCTGCTACAAGACCAACTTTGCGATGAAAGTTGAAGTTTACAGGGCAAACAGAGAGAATATCAAAAAGGTTATTTTGTTTAGTTTTGGTTATCTTTTTATCTTTTGTTTTTCCTCCTTTTTAATACAGAATTTACTTAGGCACAAAATTTTCAAGAAGAAATGTTTTCAAGATGATTGTGTTGCCACTGTTCAAATTGAAAACTTATTCTGCTGAAAAAAGAAAATCACTATAACCAATCTACCTAAAACCATGGGAAAAAAAATCCATGCTGTGAGTTTCTTGTGGTTTGTCTGTGGCATTTAATTCAGTGCATGTAAACCAAGGAGGTTAATGGTTTTGTTGTTTGTCTCCACCAGTTTCCCCTGTGCTGCTTCCGATGCTTCCTCTCCAGACCGCAGTGCGTGTCCTTCTGTACCGCAGGTGCTTTGGGAAGCGTGGAGGTGAAACTTGCCAGGCAGTGATGCAGGTTTGCAGGGTTGCTCTGCTGATGAAAAGCCGAGGAGCACGGAGCACTCCATCTGGCCATGCCATGGCAGTGTTTCTAGGATACCTCTCCAACAGATTGAATAACTTGGGTGAAAAACAAGGAAGACATCCAAGGCCAGTATGAGTGTTGACTAAAGAGTATAAATAAAATATTAATGAGTTGAGAACTTGAATATTAGCTTTAGATTGTGAAGCAAAGAAAAGGCCAGTAAGTTGAGGGATAGCTTGGTGCCTGTGTGGGAACATCTCCAGCTTGAGCTCATTTACTCGCATGCTGCTGCTGAGGGTCACTGGTGACTTTTTGCACGTGCCCACTGGCCAAGTGCCGGCTGGTGGGATGCAGTCTGCAAGCGAGCGTGAAGACTGGCAAATGCAGCAAGATGTGGGGAGGAAGAAGGTGAAACAGTGAGTGTGGATTCCTAGCACCATGGCTTCTTGAGGAGGATCTGCCCTTTTCTGTTTTGTTACTGTGAAGTCCATTTCTCTGTTTTTTTGTGCAAAGTTGCCCGACTTCACTGAGAAGTAATGTTGGATGGAAAAGCACAGTATTTGAGTTTTCCAAGGCGTTGCCTCATGTTTCCTTTCAGCGCCGAGTGGTATATGATTTTTAGCAGTCAATCTGCACTCTTGCCCTATGCTTGCACACATTTAAAAAAGACCCGCTAATACAGCGTGACAGTGTGGATGCACCGCAGTGGCGGCAGGGTGGTGTGTCACTCTTCTAGGTTTAACATGGTCAAAGTGTCAGCAGCAGCAGCCTGGCAGAGCACGTTTTGTCATCTTCTACACCCAGTCTGGGTCTTGTGTGCATTGTCATGGCCCTGTTATTACCCTGACAAGCCTTTATGATTTTCCTTTATGTGGTTGTTTTGGCATTACTTTCTGCTGCTCAGTCTGTCTATCACAGGGGGATTCAGAGTTTTGTTCAGAATGTTATCTCTCCATTAATTTTTCTTACAGTGAAAGTCTCTGCGCTATGTCTATCAAGATGGTATTTCCCCTTCTAATCAAAAATATTTTCTCTGTTAATGCTTGTTATTTTTAAAAAATATAAAAGATTTTTGTAACAGATACGTAAACTTACGTTAAGTAATTTCTACCTAAAAGTTACTCTCTTCAGATTTTCTCAAAGAAATCAAATAATTACAGTCTGCATACTGCTCTGTAAAATCATAATATATATATATTATACCTGAAATGGAATGACTGCACATTTCTTCTTTATGTAGTTCTCAGTTTAGTACCTAAACTTAAGTATTTTACCCAGAGTAGTTCTGCCCCAGCTATCCTAGCCTTGTCTTTCTCTCAGTTAACGTAGCCACATTAATACAGCTTTTTATGAGAACAAGGTATTTGAAAATGATTCTGTTCAAACATCTATATAATATCAAGAGCAGGGCAAAGAAGAGTGTGTGTATGTCTATATACATTATATATATTTTATATATATTAATTACTTTTTTTAGAAAAGATATACTGGATATGAAAGTAGTACTGCTGAACTATAGAGCAGTTACTGGAGATAAAAGGAAACATTAAGAATGTGAAACTGAGGATTAGGGAAAAGAAATATTCAATAAAAGGGAAAATAACTTTAAAATGGCTGTTTTTATTACGAACATTTTCCTTTATTTCCCTGTCTCACTGAGGTTGACGAGGTGGAAATAATTCTGTGTCTTGATCAAAGAGCTATTCTTTATGAAAAAACTAACATGCTGAAAATGTTATGAGGATATAGATTTACAAAGAATAATAAGAACTGTTATAGCCAGCAAAAGAGGTAGGGCTAGTATGTGCAGTAAGCGGCCATTTGCTTGGTAGTCAGCCTCAGAAAGTCCAGTTTTTCATTTTTGTGCTATTTCTGTGTGTAGATTGCCCCCTTCCCTGCCCTTCCTCCCTCCCCTCATCCCGGGTGTCAGGGGATTTAAGCCAGAGTGAATTTACTACACAGTAGGCCTGAATTAAGATAAGAGCCCAAATCTCGATGAGAGGATGTTTTGAAGCACTGCCCGGGTTTTTATATCAGTGTTTATACAGCAGCTAGGAGCAGCCTCTTGTGATGGCATCGCTGTGAAATAAGGAGCTATATAAATGCAGCCAGCCTCTGTATGGCTGTGTTTGAATTCTTGCCCATCCTCCTGAAACCCCCACCCGGAGTTTCAGCTCGCGCTGAGTCACTGCGTTGTGTTTGGATGGGAGCAGTTGTGGGGCAGGCACCTCGCCTTGGCGCTTGTGTGTCTCCAGCAGAACGTGTTTCCCAGGGCTTCGAGAATGTGCGGATAGACATAGGGACATACAGTGCAGCTTGTCTGTTCTCTGAACGAAGCTCAGAAATAAACATGGAATTGGCAAAGTACAGTTTTTAAAGATCTACAGCTCAGATATTAAATCCTACTAGAAGAGCAAAGGATTCCTCCTGTTTCAGTTTTCTTTAAAAATCGGGTGTAAAATGGAAAATTAGGACCATTTTTCTTAAATGAAAATACACGACAAGTATGTTTGAAAATACATATTGTGTATTAAACCCTAACTAGCGTTTTGCTGCTTTGATTGTGAACAGTTATCAGAAGAAAACAGTTTCTGCTGTAGAAACCCTTGTCCACCTTATCAGAACAGTGGGCAGAGCATAGTTTTAATTGAAGAGCCAGGGGTAGGGATAATTTTAACGTTTTCTGGCACTGGCCAGACAAAGAGGCTTTTTCTGGTCTCCAAACTCTAATTTTCTGGTGGTGTCATTGGTAGATACAGGACATTCATGTGAAACCCTGGGTTAAACAGTAAAGGCCTCATTCCCTCCAAACCATTGGTGCCCTATTCTCAGGCATGGAGTAATTGAGTGACTTGCAATAGATGCCATTGATTGACCCATTGTACTGAAATGGAGCAACTTGGAGACAGCGTTTTGGCAAATGTGTGTGTATTTCTCAAAACCAACTGTTGGCATGGGATTTAGGCCACTCATCAAGCAAATAATGGTTACAGCTGAGGAAATGCCACATTTCATACTTCTGCATTTCTTCCACTTGTAACATCTTTCTGTTGTCGTTTCACCCAATGTACTTGCTCTGTAAAGGTCCAATGGGAGGTCCTGGGAGGCTGTGACCACACTGGCTTTGTTGATGGCTTCTGAAAGCTCGTGCTGCCTCTTCTTTCTCCCCTGCTTTTCTCTCCTGCTTCCCTCGCTTTATCTTTCTACCGCTCTACCGCTCATTTTATCTTTTTTCCGGATGAGAAAATTCTTCCAGGGTAGCAATCTTCTGTATCAAAATGTATTATATGAAGTGTGTAATAAATAAATAAAATAAGCATCCAAGTAGTTTCCAAGTATAGTTAAAACTTTTTAAAATTAAATCCAATCTTCAGGAATTTTCAGTATTGATCAGGAATTAGGAAAAAAAAAAGGAAAATAGTGTGTGTGCAACTACTGTTAAATACCACTATGGTAAGTTCCTTTCCAGAATTAAAATAGTTACCTTCATTACAAATTACTTTAAGGATGGTAGCCAGTGGCTTAAAATATTTTCCATTGAAAGAAAAGAAAAAACATGTGGGGGATAGATTTAAAAAATTACTTATATATACATTCTTAAATCCAAAGTTTTATTCCCTATATATCCTGAAACCTGCCCTTTTTTTCCCTCCTGGCTATTTTTTTACTCTTAATTTTAATTCCTTTTTTAAAACCTTTTTGGATGTGTTTCTTCCTCTCGGAAACACGGCGTGGGTCGCAGCAGCGCCGCGGGGGCTGCGCGCCGGTGGCGGCGGTGCCAGCGGGACGGGGTGTGCAGTGCCTGCCACGCTGAGCTGGGGGCCACAGTCGCAGTCTTCGCTACCTGGAGGGTTTCTGGAAGGGTGCAAGTGCGAAGCTGCTTCTGGGAACAGCCTCACAGGCACTGGGTGCTCCTGGAGGACCAAGGGGCATCTGGCTCCGGGGGAGTGCAGGCGCCGCGACCCGTGCTCATGCGGCTGCTCGAGATGATGGGTGAGCAACGGGAAGCCAGGGCTGAGGTCCTGTCTCTCCTTGCGGTTCCAAACCCCAGTCTTTGGGCCCCAGTCTGTGGACTGTGAGGAGGGCTTTGCACTGCATCAGAAACGAGCAGCAGTGTAAAACACTCCGAAAGAGCCACAGCCCTGGCCAGAAGAGCAGTACCTGCGCAGGAACTTGGTCCCACTGCCTGAGACTCATCTTGCTGGTGCAGTGGGTGCTTCTGGAGAGCTTTGCCCTTGCCCGAGAAGTCCTTCATTTCCTGCTGGTACCAGCTGCAGGCGCTGTGAAGTGAAGCCCTCGTGCAGAGTGGGAGCAGTTCCAGTTGACTTCCCTGGGTGTGCTACAGCTGAGAGCTGTTACACTTGCTACATCTTCATAGTTCTGGGGCATCTGTTGGCTGGTTTTTGACTGCAAATCTTTCAGTTAACTATGCTAATACCCCAGCACTAGATGGAGCTTTTACCTACTTGCACTTAGAAGTTAATGCTAAATTTATCCACAAGTTAAAAGTAAGGAAGAATAAAAGAAGGTTTGATTCCTGCTCTTACGTTTACAGCAACGTTTACAGCATAATGCCCTTTGTCCCTTTCAGTATCAGTGTGATATAAATGATAAATTGAAATACTGCCTCAGAATCTCCTGGAACTATTAGGTGGTTCATAATCATACTTATTAGCAGCTTTTCTATTGTACTTTCAAGTTTGTGGGAGGAATTGCTGTATATTAGATGTACAAAAGATGTAAAGTGTGCTGAATCTAAAAATTAGGCTGTGTGAATAAAGGTGATTCTGCTTTCTGTTTGTATTTCAGGATGGGTGGAAATGACCAAGCAGTGTGCCCTCATGGCCAGGAAGGCCAATGGGATCCTGGCCTGCATCAGGACAAACATTACCAGCAGGACGAGGGAGGGGATCCTACCCCTCTACTCTGCCTTTGTGAGGCCACATCTGGAGTGTTGGGTGCAGTCCTGGGCTCCCCAGGACAGGAGGGACGTGGAGCTTCTAGAGAGGGTCCAGCGTTGTGTGACAAAGATGATTAAGGGACTGGAGAATCTGTCATATGAGGAAAGACTAATTGAGCTGGGCCTTTTTATCCTAGAGAAGAGAAGGCTGAGAGGGGATCTGATCGATATGTGTAAGTATCTGAGGAATGATTGTAGGAAGGAGGAGGCCAAACTGTTCTTGGTAGTGACCAGTGATAGTACAAGGGGTAACAGGCACAAGCTGAAACCCAGGTGGTTCCCTCTCCATGTGAGGAAGAACTGTCCTGTGAAGGGTGACGGAGCCCTGGAACAGGCTGCCCAGAGAGGCTGTGGAGTCTCCTTCTCTGCAGATTTTCAAAAACCGCCTGGGTGCCACCCTGTGCCCCGTGTTCTGGGTGTCCCTGCTGGAACAAGGGTCTGGACTGGATGACCTCTAGAGGTCCCTTCCAACCTCAACCACCCTGTGATTCTGTTTGCTCTGCTCATTCAGGAATTTGTATTTGCATTTTCACTTCATGCTATCAAAGCCAGTAATTTGGAATCATCTGTTATTGGTCACTTTATATTTTTTCTCCACATGTTACCCTTGAAAATATTGAACAAATAGAAATAAAAAACAGGTTTGAAACTCAGGTCCTTAATACTCTTCATTTAGCAAGCATCATGTTTGACAGGCTATACAGAACATCTTTGAGAAATTTAAGATCCTATCCACCTTCTACAGAAATAAATGGATTTAAGAATGTTTTAGGATGCCTATGTACTTACCAGCAAACAACTAGTCTGGTCTTGCCCAGGCACTGAGCTGTCAAATTGTGCAATCAATTCCTACCTAGTGCCCTCAATTTCTTTAACAAGTGGCTTAATATGGTAAACGCAGAAGTCCAGAGTGGAAACAATCGTAGGGCAGCTCATGCTCTGCATGGAGGGATGATAACAGAAACGGCTGTGCATTGCTTGGGACTGTCGTTCTCCAGGTACAATCCTTCAGTGCCTCTCACTTTTTATCAGCAGGGACTCCAGAGGTGTCACAGGAGAGAAGCTTTTGCAGGAAACTTTATGTGGCTGCAGCAGTTCTGGAAACACCCCCTTGCTGAAATGGGAAGACTTCTGCTGTTCCAAAAACTGCTCTTGTATCAGGGAGACGTGTGTGCTAGTATAGCATATTGTTTGAATTTGGGAATTTGATTATGATATTGGCCATACATTGTGTAGAAACATCAGAGGCAGCTTACAAAAACAGACCCTGCTTTGAAATCACTGTTAGGAGGATGCTCCGTAGTTCGGCTAGCCAGATTTAAGCTCTGTGACCTGGTTTTTCAATGTGTCTAAAAATGTTTATTTCCATGGAAATCAACAGGAGTTCAGTGTACAGTTATGGTCAAAGAATATATTCTCGTGAGGTATCGGTCTATGAAATGTCACTAGTGCTGCTTGCAAGGGAAATAGTTTGTCTTCCCTTGAAGACAGAAGTTGCAATACCTGATTGCTCAACTGCCTTAGGAAGGCAATGAGATTTTTTAATTCCTGGAGGAATCAGTGACATGGGACATAACAAGGATTAATGACCTTAACTGTTCATATCTCCTCTTTACAGAAGCAGCTAATATTGCTAAGGATCAAGCTGTGCTAGGGCACTCTGTCTTGTGCTTAGCAGATCCGCTGCTGCTACAGATGTGGACTTGTTTCTTTGAGTGGAGGCAGCTGGCAAGGGGCCCTTAGCACCACTGTGAGTACATAAAAAGCATCTCTAGAGAAGCAGGTGTCAAAAGGCTGCACTTCTTTTTTTTACTTCTTTTTTTTTTTTTTTTTTAAGATGATCTTTCCCTCATTGTCCCACATACCAATTAGTGTGGCTGGACAATTCTCTCTCTTACCTTGCAAATGGAAGAGAAATGCATGTGCTACAGTTTCAAAGAGGGGTATAGGACTTACCTACAAAGCTTCCTCTAACCTCTAGTTTGGAAATATTTCCTTTTTCTAACTGTGGAAGTTGGATTTTAAGTTCATGTAAACATTCAAACAAATAACCAGGAACTTTGAGGTTTGGATAACATTTTGGCAAACAAAGGAAAGGAAATCAGCTCAGGGAATGCAGAATGCAGGATTCCGCATGGACTTGGAACTGATTGGTTTACATAGAGTATGGCAGCAGGACAGATATATATATTCCACTTTTTGCTGTTCTGCTACTAATTGCTGATAAAAGTACGGTTTATGCCATTTTTAGTACATTTTTTAGTAAATGCTACTTAAAACTTGCCTGATACTCTTTCTTTGAACTCTCTTCATTAAGGTTTTGGGTAGGGGAGATGTCTGTTTGCATAGAGAAGGATGTAGATGTCTGCAGATAGGACAGTAAAACAGATGCTTAGCCAAAGTTGTTACATACAACAGAAGAACGGTACAGAGTAAAATTTTGCGTGCGAGGGTCAGGAAGGTAAGAGCCGAGTTAGAAGCCCTGGGAGTTCTTGCCTGTGATCATTGCACAGTATTTCAGCACTGCCACTAGCTTTACCTTGATTTCACTGATGGCAGGATCAAGGCTTTAAAGCCTCCTCTGTTTCTTGAGGATTTATTCCAAATCTGGTGTTTCCCTGGAACTTTCACAGGGGCAGGTTTGCCTGTGCCTTGATCCTTCCCACCTCTTCCAGGTGTCCTATGCTGGAGGACATCCGTAACTGAATGGGTTCTGTTGCAGTTCTTAGACTGCCCCCATTTTCTGTTCTCTCCTGCTGTAAGCAATTCCAATAAATTGTTTTATTGGAAAATATGTCTGGGTGAACCTTGATGTATCCACATGTACTGGATTGAGTTTCACAATGAAGTCTTCTTTGAGACCTGCTGCTTTTAATTATTTTTTATTTGATATTTCATCAAATATGATGGTTTGGTGCTTTTTTGTTTTTAATTATTTGCTACCATGGCAAGAAAGTTTTTTATAAATTGAAGAATATTTAACACCAAGTTTTGCCTGGGTTTGTTGTTGTTTGATTTGATTTTGTTAGCACAGATAAAAGCATTACTGTTTGAAGCATCCAAATGACAGTTTGGGATGTGGTGACAACAGCACTTGATTCTGCTTCCATTGACTGCAGGAGGACCAGGCTGGGGCTTTGTGTGTGTGCACAGTCTTGTCTATTGTTTTACATTATTATGTTTTGCATGCTGCTATTTTATACTAAAAGTCATTTTTAAAAGCCTGGACTTGTAGCAATAGCCAATAAATTGGATATAGGCCACAAGCCCAGTCCTGCAGAAAGGCAACATTGATCTCCTTTAACCACAGGTCTTAGGAGATCTGCAGCATTTCATTGTCTGCATGGCTGCTCCGCACTGGCCCAGAAACTTCACACAGATGAGGTATCCAACAGAGCAATGCTGAGGACAGTGGAAAAAAAAAATAAAAATAAAACAGTTGAGTTCACTGGAAACTGATTTGAGCATATAAGTTCTGAGTCACTTTCCTGGCTAATGTGAATAGAAGAAACGGTACTGGAGCTGTGGCTTTGAACCAACCTCTTTGTGGTTTTGTTTTCCCAGCTGTGAAACGAGGTAGTATTTAGTATACCTGGCTGCTGGAATTAGTGCTCATAACGTGTAAGATTAGGAGATAGTGCTAGATGGTTACATGCAATCTCTAAATTACTGGGGATTACATTTTACCCTGTTGTCACTGTACTGAACAGTTACAGTTTAGTTAAACAGAAATCAGTCTTTCAGGAAAGAATCCAGTTTTCATTCAATGAATATATTGTTTTTATTAAGGTTGTAGTACTAACATTTTGCACCATATTTCTTGTTTGCTTCTTTATAGTACATTACGGAGCTTTCTAATACTCAATATTTTCTCCCATTGAAGTCATGTGTACTTGTTAATAATCAAGGTGCTACTTACTTTTGGTAAGCTCTAGCTGTAGAACTGCTTGAGTCTGTCAGTGTTAGGCTTTACTTCCATCGCTGTGGTTGCCTTTAGAGCTCGTCTGCATGACTGACTTCAGTGTCCCCTTTAATGTGGGTGCACAAACCGTGGTTCAAACTATAGCACTGTTCTCAACAGTGCTATATACAGAGCTGAAACCCCCTCCTCCTCCCTTCGTTGCACACTGCACTTGCTCAAGCTCAGCTGGGTGTTGGAGAGTCACAGTTACCCTTGGAAGAACCAAGCTGCACGATTTCTTCTTTGTCCTTACCCATTCTTTTGTGCAAGACTAAATCCACCATTACAGATATTTGAAATGTAAGAGTAATTGAGAAGAACCATATATTATTCTGCAGAATATTTGGGAAATGTTTCCATGTAATTAATTAGATTCTTCTTGAGGTACTTCATATTTGAAAGTCACTACATGAAAGAAATGTCTTTACATTTTTGCAAATGGTAAATGTTGTAAATTCAAACTGACCACAATGGGAAGTAAAAATAAAAAAACTATTGAAAATAATCCTCACTACTGATGAAATGAAGCAAAGCAGCAGCAAAAGAGCTCCTAGCTCTGCTGGTGTCAGTCCAGAATAGTGCTGCTACCTTGAATGGGGCAGTTTGTGTTTGCATACACTGGTAGGGAAGCTCTGCCTTATCTACAGGGGATTAAGTGAAACGATATTATTCACTGGCTGGACGGTAGAGCTCAGAGCGTCGTGATAAACAGGACCGAGTCTTGTTGGAGGCCCATGGCCAGTTGTGTCCCCCAGGGATCAGTGCTGAGCCCAGTGCTGTTCAAATTGTTCATCAGTGACTTGGACAAGGGCACAGAGGGCACCCTGAGCAAGTTTGCTGATGACACCAAACTGGGTGGAGTGGCCGACACTCCAGAGGGCTGTACTGCCATCCAGAGAGACCTGGACAGGATGGAGAGTTGGGCAGAGGGGAACCTCATGAGGTTCAACAGGGCCAAGTGCAGGGTCCTGCACCTGGGGAGGAATAACCCCAGGCACCAGTACGGATTAGGGGCTGGCCAGGTGACAAGCAGCTCTGTGGAGAGGGATTTGGGCATCCTGGGTGACAACAAGTTAACCATGAGGCAGCAATGTGGCCTCATGTCCAAGAAGGCCAATGGGATTCTGGCCTGCGTCAGGATGAACGTTACCAGCAGGACAACAAGAGGATGTTGCCCTCTACTCTGCCCTGGTGAGGCCACATCTGGAGTACTGGGTGCAGTTTTAGGCTCCCCAGTACTTCCCAGTTCTAGAGAGGGTCCAGCGTCAAGGATGATTAAGGGACTGGAGCATCTATTGTATGACGAAAGACTAATTGAGCTGGGCCTGTTTAGCCTGGAGAAGAGAAGGCTGAAAGGGGATCTGATCAATGTCTATAAATACTAGAGTGGTGAACGTTCGGAGGAGGGGGCCCAACTGTTCTCGGTGGTGGCCAGTGATAGTACAAGGGGTAACAGGCACAAGCTGAAACCCAGGTGGTTCCATGTCCATGTGAGGAAGAACTTCTTTCCTGTGAGGGTGACGGAGCCCTGGAACAGGCTGCCCAGAGAGGCTGTGGAGTCTCCTTCTTTGGAGATCTTCAAAACTAGCCTGGGTGCCACCCTGTGCCCTGTGTTCTGGGTGTCCCTGCTGGAGCAGGGGGTTGGGCTGGATGATCTCTAGAGGTCCCTTCCAACCTCAACCATTCTATGATTCCTCATGAAGTTCAACAAGGGCGAGTGTAGGGTCCTGCACCTGGGAAGCAATAACCCTAGACACGCCTACAGGCTGGGGACTGACCTCCTGGAGAGCAGCCCCGCAGAGAGGGACCTGGGCGTCATGGTGGACGACAAGTTGACCATGAGGCAGCAGTGTGCCCTYGTGGCCAAGAAGGCCAATGGGATCCTGGGGTGCATTAAGCAGATCGTCTCCAGCAGGTCGAGGGAGGTGATTCTGCCCCTCTACTCAGCCCTGGTGAGGCCGCACCTCGAGTACTGTGTGCAGTTCTGGGCTCCCCAGKGCAGGAGGGACGTGGAGCTGCTRRAGAGAGTCCAGCRCAGGGCYACMARGATGATYAGGAGCCTGGAACATCTGCCCTATGAGCAAAGGCTGAGAGAGCTGGGCCTCTTCAGCCTGGAGAAGACTGAGAGGGGACCTGATTAATGTATATAAATATCTCAAAAAAGGGAGTGAGGAGGAGGGGGCTGGCCTCTTCTCGGTGGTGGCCAGTGATAGGACTAGAGGAAACGGCCACAAATTGAGGCACCAAAAGTTCCACAGGAACTTGAGAAATAGTTTTTTAACCATGAGGGTGACAGAGCACTGGAACAGACTTCCCAGAGAGGTTGTGGAGTCTCCTTCTCTGGAGATCTTCAAAACCCGCCTGGACATCACCCTGTGCCACATGCTCTAGGAGACCCTGAGTGTGCAGGGGGGTTGGACTAGATGACCTCTAGAGGTCCCTTCCAACCCTAGGCATTCTATGATTCTATGATTATCATACTAGCAGTTGAGTCTGAAGGCTCTCCTAAACCTGATTTTTGATGTATTCTATTTAAATTGTTCAGCAGATTCTTTCTGGGTTATATGCATCAGACTCTTGAGGCCAGCACAGCCTGTGAATACTGCTTACAAAAGCATGGGTGGATTTCTTTCCTCTTTGGTGTGTTGTCAGTCTGGCGGGATGACAGCACAGTGCATGAGAAGTGGAGAGAGCAAATGGATGAGTTCTTCAGCTGCCTCTGGCCGTGTCCTTTTCCTTGTAACGATAGCGCTCCTGCGTCTGGAATCATTCATGTTTCTACAAAATTATGTCCATTGTAACTGTGGCAACACAAACCTTAGAAAGCGGCTTATGACCTAAAGCTGAGGCTGCTTCTCTTTGAGTATTACTGTGTTTTTTTCCTCCTCAGTAAGCTATGTTTAATTGGCCAAAGGCAAAAAAAAAAAAAAAAAAAAAAAGAAAAAAGAAAAAAGAAATGAAACAACTCTTCTTTGATAATGACCATGTTTTGATGCATTGTGTGTTTTACCCAGACATAATCTTGGTAGCAGAAAAAAAACAGCAATTGGCAACTGAGATGATGACATTGGTAACAAATTTTGTCATTGAGGCATTGGACATGTTTTGCTACTAAATCTGACCTTGAATTTTGATATTCTTATAGGCCCATCTTTTCAGAAACTTTGCTTTGACGGGAAGGATTATATGAATAGGATGAGGCAGGAGCAACAGAGAGTCCACAGCGAAGTGTGCAATGGTATGCGAATCAAAGAGGACACAAGCTGGTGTCTGAAGAAGGTACAACAAGAACCTGAAAGGGAAAAATACAGAAAAGCTTCATTTGACAACAGGTGAAAAGGAGACAATCTAAAATGTTGTTTAGCCAGGAAGGTTTTAAAAAGCAAAACAACTGTATCATCTTGCAAAGAAAGTGACTGTGATAGCACACATGATATTCACAGCAGTTTATCCAGGGTCTCGGCTGGAGAATGATGCTAGATGTGACACGCAGAAAACAAAGAAATTGCCATTGTGCCCTTTCCCCATCTTCCCTTTGATGTGTACGGACAGCTTAAAAGTTGTTTCTTTAAGTGACAGAATTACTTTTCTTAGGATTGCCTGTGATGTTAAGTATGGTATGTGAAACATTTGGGGAAATCCTTTTTAATTCTCATGCGAACTTCACAGATTTGTACTTTTACTGATGTACTTGGGTCTGTACTCATCTTGGAGCCTTCTGGTGATGCAGGACTTACATTTCTAACATGAAAAAAAGTACTAATTTAAAAATGAAACATAATCAACCATTTTGATTCATCTTTATCTCTCATCAATGAGCAAATAAGAGCACATGCCCAAATCTTAGTTGTTCTAGCTGACCTTTAATAGATGAATGGGAAAGAATTTCGTCATACTGCTCCTCCAGAGGAGACAAAAAAGTCATTCTGAATGCGAGGGGCTTACGTTTGAAGTAGATAGTGAGCAGGAGAAGGCTAAGGAGGAGGCAGGAGAATTTCTAGGAGAATGTGGCCACCTTAACAGTTTACTGACCAAACTGGGTGCACTCAGCAGCATGCTGGATCATTTCAACAAGCTTCATACATTTCTATATGAATATAGGAGAAAGATATATACAGCTGAATACCAAAAACCTGAGTACCGCCCTGTTGCAGTGTTACTTATAGCGGAACAGCAGACAAGCCTGGGTGAGCACATTTTATGAAACTGAAGTACCTTGGTACTAGCACCTAGCACAGGGGCTACCACACAGGAGCCTGTGTGGCTTTTGTATTAACGAGGAATTCCCTTCTACCTCCAGCTCAGACCACGCTGACTGTAACGCTTACTCCAGCAGCTGATCTAGCTGTTTTATATGTTTTTTAGAGGTTAATCCAGTGCTGCTGCTAAATCTTTACTGCTGCATCACACTAGTGACAAAGATGAGAGAGTATTTGATTTTCTTAAAAAAGCTTTTGGTAGTCAGCCCCTCACAAATATCCTGAACTCTGTTCTCTATTTAATAATTACAGTGTAAGGTTCTTGTAAAGTTTGTCCAAAAATGGATTGAGCCCAAACCTTTTGTTTGTTCATAAAGAGCAAGTTATAGACAGTAGACCTTTCTTTCTTGTTTAATATGTATAAGCTCCTTTGCAAGCTCTGTCCAAAGAACATTCAGTTAGTTACTCACAGCATCTTGTTATTTGGAGCCACTGCTTGTAAGGGAAGTGAAACTGCTTTTGAGAGAAAGTGCAAGCAATTCCTTATGACTCTTGTTTCCCCTTTTTAAGACCCGGCTGAGCACGACTAGTTCCTTTCTCATTGAGCGAAAATGCTTTCCATGTCAGATTCACTTACTGCTCTAATGAAAGGGAGAAATACCTAAAATTAGGGAAACTGCTTTACAGTTAAACAATATGAGGGGAGAACTGGGACCAGTGGCAGGGCAGCCTCTTTTGTGCAAGCAGAGCTGAGTTTTTGCTCTCATACGTGGCGAGTCCTTTCCACATACAGACTGGCAGGCGCAGATGAGGAGGTGGTGCCTGCTGTCGTGGAGCACTTTATGCTTGTTTTTTTCCAAAGTGGGTCACTGGTGTTTTTAGATGAGTGCTGCAAGCCAGTGTTGATTCAGATCTGTTTTTCAGCATAGCTGCAGCTGAAGAGCAGCCCTTCTGCTTCCAGACTGTTCGTTCCTGGAAGAGCAGAATGCCCAGCTCTCTGGGTCCCCCTTGTCTCAGTACATAGCCCCAAAACCTGGCATGTGCCCTCAGAGAACAGCTCTGTCCAGGGCTGCCTGTGCCCTTTCCTAGAAACTCCCTACACATAGCATGCCAGGGCAGCCCGTGGCCGGGGCAGGTGGAAGCTAGGACTGAATGCTCTGCTGCAAGCAGGACTGTACTGGGCAGGTTAAAGGGGCTTCTGCCCTTCTATTAATGCTCTCTGTCCCTTCATCAGTGGCAGCTCCTGCTCCCCTGCTTTGCTGATGCTAGTGCACCTCAGCAGCTGCTCGTTCCCAGGCACAGGGTGCAGGGAGCTGGAGAGAACACAGATGCATCCCAGGCCTTCTTGCCTACAAGCTAAGGATGCTAGCTACCCCCAGACCTACTTCTGGCCTGGACTGGATGCAGCAAAGCAGATTGGCAGCCAAGGTGTTGCTGTGGCCCACAGCCACGAGTGGCTCAACTGCGTGTCTCTCCAGCTCCAAGCAGCTGAGGTGGGAACTGCTTTTCTTCATATGCTGCGTTAGTTTACAAAGCAGAGGCTTAATGTAATCCCCTGGAGAGCTCCCTGTTACAATTGTGACATAGCAATTAGACCCAAGTGATTAGAGACTGAGCAGTTGTGGGATCTATTCCTAGCTTGGGGAGGAGTGTTCTATTGGCTTGGGCAATTTGGTTTTGGGAGGAGACGTGAACTAGAGGTTAGCGCAGAGGACTGGCGTTCAGGATTGCTGGTTTCTGTTCCTGGCCCCAGGAAGAGCACAAGCTAGTGATCAGGACAGGAGGTGTGGAGGCCACCTCTGAGGAGCTCCATGGCACATTTTAGGAGTCGGATAACGTCTGAGGCAGCAACCCCTTCCCTCCTCTCACCAGCTTTGTTACAGCTGTGTCCTCAGTTGTGCTTTACTTCATTAGTCATAAATGCATAAGAAAGAGGGCTTAGGTGCTGCTGGTAGGGTACTGCCAGAAGTTGTATCTTCAGAACAGAGCAGCTGTCTTTTGGAGAAGAAATTAAGCAGTGTCCACTCATAGAAATGGTTGCTTCCCTTCGCAGAGCAAACCAAGTGATCTAATTCAGCTGCAACAACAGCTCTTCAGATGATTCCCTAAACAGGCACCACAGTGGGCTCGGCTGCAGCTGATTCATCACTTTTGCTATAGCAGAGATTGGAGCTTTCAGACCCTAAGGATTTCACAGTTTCTTTATTAATTCTAAATTGATTAAAATGAATTTTTAAAATGCCAAGAGAGACTTGCCTAACAAAATGGGTTTTTTTTTAAAAAAAAGGACATAAAGTCAGTTTGTGGGAGATAACTATATACTTAATCTCTGGCTGGTACAGCTGTTAGCAACAATTGCAAAGGTTGGAAAAATCTTATGTCAGCTATTCCACCCTTGCAAAACAGCAGAGATGAGATTAATCCATTATTATAAACAAGTGAGGATCATGACCTGTCCTTGCAGACCCATCGGCGTCCTCATCTGGGGCACTTCAGCAGCATGAACAGGCCTTGGCTCCCAGCTACCAGGTCAGAAGGGGTTGGGGGAACACAGCACTGCTGGGGCCCCGGAAGCATCACTGTTTCTCCTGGCATCAGCAAGGGCTGGAGGAATCTCCTCCTGCGGGCTAGAGATAACCTAGAGCAGCCTGCAGAGCTGCAGTTCCTGTGAACCAGCACCCGAGGGATGAAAGCTGAAGGCCCCACTTTGCTCAGCCTCCGAGCGACTCTGCTTCGAAGAGCGTGGGCAGTCACATCACGGCTTGAAGGAGGATGCTTCTCCCCGCACCTGGAGGCAGTTATGAAGGGCATTTCCCCCAGGCAGTTCATGTTCCTGCTGCGAGCCCGGGAAGCTTCCTCGCGCTGGGAAGCACAGGTATTTGTGAGCCTTGCCCTGTCTGCGTGCCACGGTGCGACTGCAGGAGTCCTGCTATCTGTACAAGGGTTTAAAGCTTTGCCCCCACTGTGCTCCTCGAGGGAGGCAGGGGCTGCAGAGGAGGTGGGGGAAGCCAGTAGCATGCGGTGGCACCGGGGAACATCCAGGCCATACTGCACTCTGGAGACGCAGGGCCCTCAGAGCCTGCGGAAACGTGAGTGGAGCCCTCTCCACGTGGGGAAGCCTCCCAGGAGCCGTCCTGGTGGCTCAGCCCTCACAGTGGAAGGGGAGAGGTGGGCAGCAACTTGCGCGCCCGTGGGCGGCGTGAGGGACGGTGCGTGGCATGGCCCCAGCTTCCCAGCCGGAATCGCTCTCTCTTGGGATGGCCAGCAGGGCTGGCTTGGCCAGCTTAAACTGTAGATAAAGCAGCTTCCTGCCCTGTAAACAAACACCGATTGAACGAGGCAGGTGGGAACTCGGTGCTGATACAGAGGAGGCAGAGCAGGAAGCTGAGAAGTGAAGGAGCCAAACACAGAATTAGTCTGGAGATAAAGAAGCAGCAGGTTTGTCAGACCCTTTTATGTCTTTCTAAAAAAAGAAAACATGTTATTCCAATAAGCCTAAAAATGAAAGAAAAAAAAAACTCTGCAAACCAATTTGACACTTGCTATTGATTGAAGTAATGGAGAAAGCAGAGTTTTAAGAAGTTGCACAAAAGCATCTTTGCTCTGCTTAAAAAATCCCTCTGAAAGACGCACTGATATTAGTCATGTCTTGTTCACCTGTCTGCCTCTTCTCATCTCTAGGTCTTGAAAGCTGAAGTGCTCCAAATTCCCCTCCAAAGCAAAGCCAAGTTCTGCAGTGCCCTGCACTCAGCTATCTGCCTTGCCTTGTAAAGCAGATATTACTGGGAGAAAAGCCAGGCTGGTGACAGACACCTAGTTCCTATCGACCTCCTTGAGCACCAAGTGGTTTCCACTGGGAGGAGTGGAAAATTCCACTTCTTCCCCTTGTCCTGCACTATCAGATAGGAGTCATTCCCTCTTAGTGTCTCGCAGCCTTCACTTCCTCCATGGGAGCTTCTCGGTGGCGGCTCATGACCTCCACAATGTGCTCCCTTTGGCCTCAGCTCCAAGGCTCAGGAGTCACGATGGACCCCTGCATTTGTGTGGCATGTGGGCTGACGACGTACCTGGCACTGGTTTGTGTGTAGTTTAACACGTGCTTTAATCTTTTTGCAACTGAAATGTTGTTCAAATTAATAATTATATTTATGAATTCCTTCCTATATTTGAATGCAGATTTAGTATTTTACTCAAATCAGCAAATTTTTAAGTACTTTAATTCAGAGTTACAAAATACTTTTGTTTCATTGATTTTGACAATTTAAGTTTTAGCTTTACTTATAACAAATAATTGTGTACTAATTTGTTAGAGAATATTTCTGTTCAATAATTAAATTAGTGACATGAGACTGCAGCACTTGCTATTAGCTCTCAGATAATATATTCATTAACTGTGTTAGAGCAGCTTTAACATATGTATTCGCAACTTAGGGGTTAGGGTGTTTTAAACTTGCTTGTTCTTCAGTGTCATCTAAGATGTGATCCCAAGCAAGTAAGGAAATCGGTGCAACTGCTCATGGGAGGAAGCGTCTCATGCTGTGAAATCCTTTCACTCTCTTCTGGGGCAGGCCTTAACCAGCAGACATTCAAGAGCGTATTTTGAAGTTTTAAGGGCAGTTTTCTTTTTTAAGGGTGTCTTTGTCTTATTTCATTCTAGTTACAGGATGATATAACAGATTTCCTTCTCTATCCCATATGGATTGCTCTAAGTTTGCTGTTAATGATAATCACCGGTCTGAAAGTGCACCAACCACCAGCACCGTGGGCCTGAAACATGACCCTGACAAAACAAAGTGTTGTAGGAGTCACAAGGCAAACAGACTTGAAAATAGAATATTTTTTCCCTTTTTTTACAGTTTTATCACTCAGCAGTGCTATTTGTGGCTGCAGCAGACACAACATTTGCAGTCAGAAACATTCGGCTGGCAGCATGTGGCTTCCCTGCACTGCCGCCACCTCTGCCTGCGGCTGCCACTCACGCACTGGCGTCCTTGCCGCGCGCTTCCACTTTCTCATGAGCGCAGACCAGACGTGCCCAGTCACGATGGGAATTTAAACAATCCAACCAGCCCATGTTTGCGCCATGAAAATGCTGTCCAGTGTTCTGGGGTCAGAAATCTTCTGTTCTTGGTATTGCTCTGCCATTCAGTACTAACAACTGTGGAATGTCAGAAGGAACCAACATTTTCCTCACAAGCGCCTTACTTGCCATCTCGTTTTGTTTCTTGTACCTAGAGTCTAATGCTACTGCTGCTGGAGCAGCAGCAACTCCCCTTCCTAGGGCTGCAGCCACTGTGCTCCTAGGCAGCACCCGCGCACCCTGCTCCTACGTGTCTGGCGATGAGGGACGTGCAATTAGCGCTTCCCCTTCCACAGGCTCTGGGGCTCTCTGGGTGCTGTGACTTGTTGGATATGCAGGAGCCGGGCTTGATGCTCCTGCAGCTCCTGCAGGGGCCCACAGAGCTCATGAGCAGCCCCTTGCCCTGCATTGTCTCAGCCCTCACCAGGGAGGGCTCGGGGGGTGCCCGCCATGCCACAAGGAGGGTCTACCAGGCTCTGCCGTGCTTGAGACGCAGTACGCGGCCTGTCTCCCAAAACACCGTATGTGCAACGGCTTCCCAGGAACCGCTGTGCCCGGCACGGGCAGGCGGCTGACGGGAGGTGCTGCTGCAGCCTGAACGTTCGCCTGCCCTGCGCTCCCTGCTGCTCCCTGCCGCTCCCTGCCCTATGCTCCCTCCCCTGCTGCTCCCTGCCCTGTGCTCCCTGCAGCTCCCTGCCCTGCGCTCCCTGCTGCTCCCTGCCGCTCCCTGCTGCTCCCTTCCCTGCTGCTCCCTGCAGCTCCCTGCCCTGTGCTCCCTGCTGCTCCCACTGATCCCTGCCCCGCGTTCCCTGCTGCTGCTTGCTGCTCCCTGCAGCTGCCTGCCCTATGTTCCTTGTACCCTGCCCCATGCTCACTGATCCCTGCCTGCTGCTCCCTGCTGCTCCCTGCTCCTTGCGCTCCCTACACTCCATCCTGTAGGGCTGTGTAGAGGCTGGGCAAACCCCTTGGTGACTCCGTGCACCCCAGCCGCCTCCCGCCTTGGCCTCCACAGCGTTTCTGTGCACTCGCCTCCGCGCTGGCCTGGAGCTCCCTGTGCACTTGTCACACCCAAGGGCCAGGATAACACCCGTGCTCAAATGCCCTTTTCTTCTGTTAAGGGCTTTTCCTGGGAATATCAATGGTCTCTTGCATGGTTATGAGTGGGAATAAGCCTAATTAATACGATAGTGTTCATTATGCAGTATTCCCACTTGACTGATAGGAAAACTGAGAAATCAAAAGTCCGTCACTAATGTCACTTGGAACTCTCTGAACGTGAGCGGTAGTGCTCTAGTATCAACTGTTATTCATGTTAACAAAATATACTGGAACTATATGTATGTGCATTAGAAAAATGCAAATAAAGTAAGGTGAACCAGATGGTCTCACAAATCTCTCTCAGCTCCGGTGTTTGTGAGTGGCTCTGATCTCGTGGACATTTTGCACCATTGTGACTTTATCAACTGCACTAGAGTTACGCCCAGCTTACACTCTTTTAGCATGACCTGCATTGCTTGAAAGAGCCTGGTCACAGCAGGGACACACTCCAATGGAGGGACGTCACTCCAATGCCAGCGTTTGATCCACTGAGCCTGACCTTGAGAAGGAACTTTGGGCAAAATCAGCCTTCTGTGCTCATTCTTACCCAGGTGGGAATGTTTCAGGTACTTTGTTCAGGGAAAGCAACTCAGTGAAATCAGGAATTCAGCTGCTCCAGACGGTGCAAAGCCAGACTCGGTGGTTAGAGCAGAGAGCGTACCGCGTGGCAGGGGTGCGTCGCGCACAGGGCAGGCGGTGGCTGCGGGCGCCTGCTGCAGGTTGTGCTTGAGACAATGACTGTGCTGCGTGCCTGCGTCCGTCCACAGCAGGACACCTCTGTGTATGCCCAGTCACTTCTTTAAAATTATGCTAGCATCAAAATGCTGGTGGCTTTTGGTGGATCACCCTTGGTTACACATGACAGGCATTGAAATAGCCTTATATTGTTAAACTGTTCCTGAAGCTTTGATGACATTACATAAAGTTAGTAAAAACTCATGTAAACTATGAAAAATACTGCATCTTAACTGTAAGATGTAATTAGCTAGTTTGCATTTCTCTCCTCTCTAGCTCTGTGTGGCTGGTTGTGAGGATTTGGGAAGCCAGAAACCCTTATCTGTCTTCATGGCCCATCGCTGTCATTGTGCAAAACGCAGTGTCATGCAGATACACGGGACAGCGATCTGTGAGCCAGGCAGGCGGCAGCTGAGTGGGATGATTAAAAAAGGATCAAGTTTCTGCTTATACCAGCTGCCTTGGCAATTAGCACAATGTGAAGGGGAGGAGGCAAGTGAGAACATGGATGCTGACCAGCATTTTTCTAACGTAAATTATTATTTTAGGTTTCTCTTAGTGTGCTCATAGCTGGGCCAATTTCAACTGCTAGACAAATATACTGTTGGTTTCAGTGAAGGATCTGCTCATATATACAAGGCAAAATCTAGCCTGGTGACTGCAGGGAATAACCCATCAGCACAAGCACAGACACAGTTAAATTGATTCCTGCTTATCTGTATTGTAAAGGCAGAAGGAAAATGGAAAGAAATACTCAGGAAGAAATTAACTGTCTTTTAATTTACTACTTACAGATTTGTTCAGAAGAAAACCTAAGTGATAAAAAAAGTAAGGAAAACTCACCAGGAGCATCAGGAAGGTGCTGAATGTCTGCACACAGCTGAATTCCGTAGGTGCAAAAAAGCCAAATTTAGAGCACACTGTGAAACAAAACAGGGACAGCTGGAGGGTTTTATTTAAGGGAAAAAAAATTACCCCAGGGAGGACAATATTGAGAAACAGTAAGATGGGAAGCATAGTCCTTGCTGTTAAATATTGTATTTGGAAGGAAGGAAAAGAGCATGTCTGAGTTTAGGCATTTGACCTAGGGAATTACTTTTTTTCTTTTTTATTTGCTTTTTCTCCTTCCTTTTTTTTCACCTCCTTTATAATTAATTTTATTTTATCGTCATCCAAAATGATGGATAGGTTGGGGTTTGTTGTTGTTTTTCTTCATTTGTTTGTTTTTCAGGAGCTGTTAATGATATGTGGCTCCCCAAATACTGTCCTTCTGTCCTGGGGCAAATGACAAGTAATAGGTGATACCGAAAAACTTACTGAAGTTCTCTGGAACGAGATGACTCAGGGTTGTGTTAGCTCTGCGGTATGCAACGTGACGGGCCTTGTGCGTGTGAGCAGCTCTGCCGCGCGTTCCAGGCCATTGCTAAAGCGCTGGAGAGACGGGCGAGTGAAGGGTCGTCTCCGGGACCTGCCGCATGCCGGGGGCTCCCGGGCCCTCCAGGGAGCGGGGATGGGTCTGGCTGGGGAGCCCGGCTGGGGAGCCCGGCTGTGGCGCTGGCAGGGCCTGGGAGAGCAGGAGGTGGCGGTGCCTTCCCGGGGTCCTTCCTGCTGGGACTGGCTGCAAGGGCAGCGCAGCCGCCCTCCTGCGTCACTGCCATCCTTGTCCCCTGTCCCGCTGCCTGCTGTTGGGCTGTGCTGGCCCCGTGGCCACGGCTCGGGTGGCTCGTCTGCCTCAGCTCTTCCTCCCAAGCGATGGGTGGTACTCTGAGCTGCAAAGAGCACCCCATAGACTTGCCTATTTCACATATTATAAAGTTATTAAATATCCAGCATGTCCTTTACCAGGCACTAACAAAAGAGACTCTTTTGCATTTAATTCAGTATGTATCTTGTGGTCTCAATCTTGTCATACTTCTAATTTTAAGATACCCTGAATCATTTTCATCCTACTGCTTTAAAATCAGTCTCTTTGGGCTAAGGAGCAGGGTCTTGTTCTTGCATGTTTGGAAACTAGAACAACTTTTCTTAGTGTCTTAGACGTGTTCTGCTAAGCTCCTCTCGCTCCATGCTCAGAGATACAAAAATATGGTGCAGCCAGTTAGGATTTGCAGAGTTAGTTTCATTAATGTAAGTAAAATTGGAAAGGGTTAAGGATGCCAGGTTACATTATGCAGACTGATTTATAAAATAAGTTAAGTGAAAATATTAGTCCCAATAAAATATTTAACTTTGTTACAATATTATTCCTTAGGGAAGAATTTACATGTATGCATAGCATACATGTAAATTCTTTGCAATATTTCCTTTCTTATATTTGTTAGCTGGGGCCTGCTGGCTCCTTTACTGTATGCCTGCCAAACCCTGCTCTGAGGTCATGATTATTAATGCCTTTATGCCTAAAGCATTGCACAGCTCCCTATTCTTGGAAATAGCTGATTTGTTTATGCAAAAACTTTCAAAAGCCTTCACTTTGGGACAAACCCTTGGCATGGAAGTACAGCTGGAACAGTTGCAATTTGACAAAACTATCAACTACTGGAAGCTGCCATGCCTTGAAGTGCCAGACAGTCTTGATGGTAGGTAGAGCTATTCTTTGTGCTGTGTCTGCAAACAATCCCTGTACATGCTGGGAGAGATCGCAGGAAAATACAAAAATAACACCACAGTCCACATACGACTAACACATGTAAAATGTTGCATTTTTAGTTCCTCAGCTTAGGAGAATCTTGCAAAACTAGAAAAATACTGAAAATGGGGCAAAGCTACTATTTCATGGTTGAACAAGCTTGATCACTTTATATATGGAATCTTGTGGATCTGGGCTAATCTGACTGCATTCAGGTGTTGGTTGCTTCATGTGAATAAATTCTAAAGTAGTGAGTTTGTCTCTTGCTTTGGGTTCATTTTAGCCTTTGCCTTTAGCAAAAACTGTGGTCAGCAACATGGATTGTCACTGAAACACCTGCCTGAGCAGGTGTAGAGCTAACTAACCTGTGTAGAGCTGTTTTGTGGCCTTCTAGAAAGGTCACCAATGCTGATATCCCACTCCAGATGGGACACTGCTCTGCTGTTGGTGCTACACTGTGAACCTCAATTGCCCAAGAGGGAGGAAGCAACAAAATCTGGCCTGGATTTCAGATGTATAATTGGTAACACGTTTCTGGGGCCATCACAAGTTTCAGTTGCTAATTTCAAGTTTGGATTTTGGCTCATAATATCAAATGAAGGCAAATATGACTTCCTTTATTTCTACTATTAAAAAACTCCTTAAGTTTTCTGCTCACCTTGATGTGTGAGACGTTTTGGATACCCAAGCAATTTTTGTTTCAGAAACTAGTGTTAGATTCTAGGATCGTCCTTGATTACAGAAAAAGGCTAATAATTGGTATCATCTTTAGTGGAAACAACCTGTCTTTTAAATGGAAAAAGATAATTTGTCATTAATTGTTCTTCATATTTATTTCCTGCAAAATTCTAAACCCAGTTTAGTGGTCTAGTAGGTGAAGGTGAAACATCTAACAATGACAAAACAATTCCAGATATTAACTCAGGAGTTGCGTGTATGTGAGTTTGTTTGTTTTCTCCCCTCTTGTTTCAAACATCTGTTGCAGTCCATTATCAGCTAACAAGTGGGTTTGGTAAAAATGTGTTAAGAATGTTATGTATAATATTGTGTTTTCCGAATTTATGATGGCATATAAGCATCAACAAGGAAAAAAGGCAATGGCAACAGACTTGATATCATCTTTTATGGCAAATCATACAATCATACTTGGATTAAAGTTTGCAATGCAAAGGGAATCCATTTTCTGTCTGTCTGAGGGTTCTTACAAATTTTTCATTGCCAAGTATAAACAGAAAGCAGGCTCCATGTGTTCTTAAGGATAGTAAGATGTGGTCTGGGAAAGCAGCCTGGCCCCCCAGGAGTGCAGAGTTTCCCGTCTTCCGGCATCCCCTTGAGAACCTCAGCTGCCGTGGGCTGGAATGAGCTGCTGGGAGGACTCGTGAGCTCCTGGTACCCGTGTAAGCGCCTTCTTGCCCCTTTGAAGCCCCAGGAGGTTACTAGGACTTCCTTTGGCTCTCCATGGGCCCTGCATCAGTTCTTGGTCCCGATGACAACCTTGCTGGCAGGCTGAACAATGATTATCTTTTATGATTGTTTGTTTTACTGAAGACTGCAGGATGTCAAGATGAGGCCCTTGTGTACCAGACCGTGGGCAAACACAAAAGGCAGGAGGCTCAGACACACGTAGGCGGCTGTGGGAGGATGTTCACGCACCACCTGTCTCTTTGCTGACTCCAAGGTGGCCCGAGAGGATGGCTTGTCCCTTGCGGTTGCTGTCATGTGGCTCTGCCTTCCCAATGCTTCTGAGCGGGATCGACAGCCGAAATGGGCTGGGTCTCATTACCAGTCCCCAGAGACCTCACTACAGCCGCCTATACAAGACGGTTTTCTATTTGTACCCAGATTTATTTGCTGTTTTGAAAAACCTTGCACGAATGGATCTCTGACCAACTAGACCAACAGAATTTTGCAAGTTAAATTAACTTCTCCCCTGGCAACTGCTGCCCTATTGCATCCCATATTGTGTATGGAGTGTTCCCATTTATTACAAACAAGGAATGACAGAGCATACAGTAACTGTGATTAATATCACTTGTCAGGTGCCTTCAAGAGCACCAGGTGAAGCTAAGTATTTATAATGCACTCGAGAAAAATGTTAGTCTGAATTTCAGCATGACTTACCATTTGCAATATTGAAGATTCTTTATTAAAACAAACAGAATAAAATAAAGGAACACTTCATACCACGTTTGAGGGTGGAGGCTGTGAACAGATATGTTAGAGCAGGCCTTCAAACAGGTGGTCCCACTGCAGATTTTGCTTCTAAATAATTAAACTGATTATTTTTTGCAAGTCTATCTTACAGTTTGAAAGAATATGCTCTTTCTAATTCATTTGATGAAAAAGCAAGCATAGGTTGGAATGAGGTTAATATTTGGCTAGGCAAAAATTTTCTGTTCTCAGCCACTAAGTGGGGTATTTTGGGAATATTTAATTTCTCTTCAGATGTGCAGTAGGCACATTTATACTGGCAAATAATATTATTTAAATTGTTTTGGATAGACTAGGTTTAGTACAGTTAAACCACTTTTGACATTTTTTTCCTTAGACTAGCTAGCCTTGTTGTATTTAAAATCAGCCTTGAACTTTTGTTCAGAATTGTGTGACCATAGATACGTGG
The DNA here is from genome assembly GCA_003342815.1 of Eudromia elegans. Lineage (NCBI taxonomy): Eukaryota > Metazoa > Chordata > Aves > Tinamiformes > Tinamidae > Eudromia > Eudromia elegans. The sequence goes on along the minus strand of PTEX01000138.1, from coordinate 1,872,240 downwards.
CAAAGTAAGTGAACAATTTATTCATGTTTTTATTTCAAGTCCCCATGTATAGAAACTCTCAAGTCTATTCAATAACTGATTTAACTAAGGTATTTTATATAAAACTATTTTGTTTTAATGAAATTGGTTTGAAATCTTAACTTAAATTGCACGGATGGGCTCCGTGTGCTTGGTGCCGGGCAGAGGCCACCAGAGCAGGTTTGGATCTCTTGTAGGCAAGACAGGACTTCACTTGTAGCAGATTAATGCTACTGTTCAGAGAGATTGATAGGACACAAGGAAGACTGAAAACATGGGCAGACTAATTTAAAAGAGAAGGAATTACAACTTGATGGAAATTTGGGTCACAATTTGTTGTGGATCTGGATTTCTTCAAGCAGGTTGGAGGCATCAAGCTTCCCCAGAGATGGCAGCAAGGTGATGGATGATGCTGTCTACCCAGGTCAACACCAACCTTTTGAAAAGGCTAGAGTCACCAAAATAAACTCCACTATGCGGCTAAGAGACTATCCCTTCAAAACGCCTTTCCTATGGAGACAGCCACCTCTTCTTCTCGTGACGTGCGATCTAGGCTTGGTTTTGGTGCTGTGCCTTAGTGAGGCGCAGCCGGTGTCGCAGAGCGTGCCGAGGCTCTGCCTCGCAGCAGCACCCCGGGAAGAGAGAACCTGTGCACCCACGCGCCTCGGAGACCTCTGTGGTAACTTGGCTCTTCAGACACCTAGTGGCATAGAGGAACTATAAGGAGGCACTGCTTTTTTTCCTTTTTTTTAACATTTAATTTATTATTTATGAGACCTTCTCTGATTTAGTACCTGTGTTCCAAATAGTCAAAACTGCCTTTGAAATTAGAAATGTGCATGCACCAAGAAGCATGAAATTATTATTTTCTAATTTTTTCCTTTTTTCCAGATGGTCTAATATTGTTTTTCCCTTTCTTGGTTTCTTAAGCAGAACGGCATTTGCCGAATGTTTTGCAGTGCTACTAATATTTGATAAGCAGAGGCTGAGAAACTTATTTGCGCAGTGATTAAGTTGCTTTCTCAAGGTCATGCAGCAAACCACTGGGAAAAACAGGAACAGAACCCCGAGTCTCCTGGCTCTCCAGCCCACCCAGGCACTGCTGCCTGCCTTTCTAATGAGCATGATCTGATTCATAATGCAGCAGTTCTGCTGTAGGGCTGGCTACGTCTCTGTGAGCTGTCGCTGCTGCTGCAGAGAAGAGCGTTGAGGCTGCACCTGCAGCAGACTGCACACCTACCTTCTCTGGCAAAAGGTCTAAATGCCAGAAATGGTGTTGAGCAGCTGCTGGTGTTTCTAGAGAGCTCCTAAGAAATACTGGTTGTTAAAACGGTGATTGATTAAGAACGGGTTTTAAAGTTTGTGTAAAAAAACTTAATATCCTTTGTTTTTTCTAAAGTGTCTACGCAAAACTACCCTTTCAGTTATTGTTTCATATGTTTTCTTTTGGTCTCTGCTGTTTTCCAGTAGTACTTTGGAGTGCTAAACCTATTCCTGCTGCCTGCAGTATGGATATGTTTAAGCAAATGCAAATAGAAGTGGTTATTTGGCATCCTTAGCGCTCTGAACGGAATGTACCCAACTCCCCGAGGTTTCCTACAAAGGCTCAGCCTCCAGCACTAACAGAACCTGTGGAGCTAATAGCTAAAATAAGAAACTATCTGGACTTGACAGAGGGTGCTGAAAAAATATGTGAATATTATGGATCCGTGAGTTCGCATAGAGCTTTTCCTGTGGGTTGGGTTCGCAGCAGGTGATTTTGTGAAGGAAGGGGACTCCTGCCTGCGTACTCGTGGCTAAAGGTACCCGTAAGGGGCTAATCCTGCGCTGTGCTTACAGACTGCCTCTAACGCTGTGCCACTTTGATTTCGCATTGCGTTTCGTCTGGGGGTTCTTTTGCAGTGCTTGTTTTACAGATGAAGTTTGCATCTGACCTATTAACACTCAGCTCGCTGTGCTCCTGAATCGTGGAGATTTTCCTTCTATGAACAACATGGTCATTAGAAGCGCTGCTGCTGCTGTCCTCCCGTGTGTCTCTTGGCAGCAGCTCAGAATTTTTACAGTTGTTTGCCTTGTTACTTGGTCTATTTTAAACTCTGATGAAATGAGGGTGGCATCTGATCACAGTGCTGGTACAATTGTTTAGCTTTTTAAAGCTAAACATGCTTTAAACTGGAGAATGTTTCCATATACTCTGTTCTACCTTCAAATAACTTCCCACTAACTGTTTACATCCATACTCTTTCATTAGCCCCTGCTGCTCCCCATTACGAAAGGTCCCTGAGCTGCACTCAGAGGGTGTCTGCACAGGTGAGAATCTCCTGTCAAACAAGGAGCACAGTGGCAGCTGTGGGGACAGTTCAAAAGTCTCCTCCTTGGTTTAACCCCACTGTGGGCATGGAAGATGTCCTTGTATTTCTAAGTGTTATTACTGGATTTTCTTTATCACATTTGTATTTGTGTCAGCACTGCCTTATCCCTCAGGTTTACCTGGATGAATGCAGCAGGTAGCACACTGTGTAAAGACTTTGTATCTATAAATCCCTCATCCTGGAAATGATCATCTGGTTGGTGCTGGTTCCTTGTTCAGTTACTTCTAGCACAATGGGTGAGTGGTCTGCTTCTATCACGTAAATTAATCTAAAACTAGGGCTATGAATTTTACCCATCCACTGGAGGCTTATGAGAGCAACATATCCTGTAACCTTGGATTTATCAGCTTTTCAGTGGACTAGATTGATTTAGGCTTAGTGGTGAAGTTTAGCTTTGTATCACTTATTGCAGTGCAGGGCAAGACAAGGGACGAAAGTCTGGCACCTGGGAGGAAAAAGAGAATTGGCAGAAACAGAGTTAGGACATGAGGAAAGGAAAGGAAGCTCTTAGCTGAGGAGGGCCAAGGCCAAAGTGCAGAGAGGGCAGGGAGATGGCAAGATGTCTGTGATGGTTGACTCGTATCTCGTACGTAATTATCTAAGAATCTCAGGAAAGTAAATTGCAAAAGCTGCTTCTCTGCACTTGCTTGCACGACTAGTCTTTATTTGGATGGTAAGAAAAATGGCAGGATGTCTCAGCTGCTTTTTCCCATAGAAACTGTTTTTCAATGTCCAGACAGGACAAATACCCCAAAACTGAAACATGTTTAATGTAATGTGAAATGAAATTCTTCCCTATATCATGTTCTGCTTTGCTGTTTTGATTTTTACTTTTTGTAATCAAAATTTTCTTTTTATCTATATAAATATATATTTATTGAAATGGCAGGTGCATATCCCTGCATTGGGGTAATTGTGCATCACGTTCATGCACACAAATATCTGATCCTGGTGGCACTTTGGGATCAGGGTTGGAGATTTCACTCTAACCTTTGAAACCTTGAGACCATTCATGGGGCAGCTGGGTTGTTTTACCCGTTACTGCTTTGATCTCTGTGTGCATGAAAGAGAACGACGTTGGTGAAGTAAAGCTCGGGCAGAGCCTTGCCACAACGCCAGCACAGGGCAGGGCTGGGCAGGCAGAGCGCCCGTGGCAGCGGCTGCAGCCACCGCGCGATAGCGTGCAGCGGGAGTCGGCGAGACACCTGGAGCGGCCGCCACCCTGCCGGGAACTCTGCTGCTGGAGACAGCTTGTTGCTGCCAGAGCCGTTGCTTCCTGCACAAGGAGCTGCACGACGCAGGCAGGCCGTACCAGTGCAATCACACACAGGTGCATAACACCCCCTGAAGCTGCCTGTGCAGTTAGTAAACTCAGTGCAGCTTGAGCAATAAGGAAAACAAGGAATCTGAGCACTTAAAATTCTACTTAATTGTCTAAATTGGAATACCGGTGAATGTATTAAAAGCTATCAAAAATGTTAGTTATTTCTGCACTTGGTCTTTCTGTGAAAAGACAAGTACCATTCGCTGCTATCTCCTTTTTTATCTTCAGTCTGGTGTGGGGCAGCGGGGACATGTCTTGCCCCACCAAGCGCACGGAGTGTTTCAGTCCCTGGCGCAGCTTGGGTGCCCGCCTGTGTGTGTAGCTCGACTGCAAGTTTCCGCGCAGGATACTGGGCACCCTGTTTGCCTGTGCTCCCTGCACAGACCCTTGCGGCTCTCGTGCATGAGGAGCGGTGGAGGCTGCTCCCACGAGAGCTGCCCGCGGGAGCCGCACGCAGCGCTCGTCCTGCTGGCCACATCCCGCTGACTGCAGAGCCCCGCGCCTCGCCCCACTGACTCCAGCAGTAGTTTTAGGAGTCAAGAACCTCAGGGAGAGACACAGTGGGAGTCTTTTACAGGAAAAGCATAACTCATATTGGCTCAAAAACCTAGAAAATGCCCAAGAGCAGACATTTGTGTGTGTCTGTCTCTGGTGGAGGATGGGGAATACAAGCACGTAAGCATGCGCGGAGCCACAGGCCCGTTCTGCTCCCTGTGGAACTGCCGCGAGCTGCTGCTGGCGCGTGGGAGGAAGATCCCTGGGTGCCGGATGCTCTGTGTTCCCTCCCGTCGGCCTGGCTGGGGAGACAGGCTGTGGTTTCTGCCAATTAAGTCCTCGGGAAGAGCACAAGGGTGGCGAGGAGGGGTGAGTCAAGGGCCGGGTGATCTTCCTGGTCCATCAAAGCATTTCTTCCGCATGTCTGTCTTGGGCAAGGAGATAAGGCCCCTTCCAGAGCTGCAGCTGGGGAGATGGCTCATGCGCCAGAACAAACCCTGCGCTCACATGCTGAGGCCTCGTGCTTTCTCAGGCGAGTCTGTGGGAAGGGATAACTGGAGTAGGTGCTGGGAATGGGCTTGTTTTGCCAGGGGGAATTAGGCTAAGCCAGGTCATGTGAGGGTGGGGAAGGGGCTGCACAAAGGCGCTCTGTCCCATCCGGGCAGCCATGACAGGGATGGCGTCACAGCCCTGCACCCCAGGCACACGGGGGCGGCTGCTCCAGGCCCTGCTCCCGCAGAGCGCCCCCGCGTCGCCTCTGCACAAGGGGGCTCCTCCTGCCCCGCACGAGGCCCCCAGGCGGGACCCTGCTCCCAGCGTGGGCATCGGCCGCATCGCTGCGGGTGCTGCTGCCGGGAGGCAGGACGCACTGCAAAGGGACGCCCAAAAACGCTGCCCCGGCGCCACATCCCCCGGCCGTGGGTGCACGTGGTCCCGGCCGCGGTAGTGTGGTGGCTGCAACCCAAGGACAGAGCGGAGCTTTCCCCGAGATCGCGGCAGGGGAGGGAGTTGTGTTGCTGTTATCTGCACTCTGCTGTGGTGAGGAAAGAGGGGTTGTAGGCAGCTGTTTTAGAGTGTGACCTTGCGTTCCTGCCCTGGAGCTGGTGGGAGTTGGGGTAGACAATGCTCTCGGGTAGAATGGGACTTGAATATCTGCACTTCAGTAACAGTGAAATGCCATCAGGCAGCCTCACAGCAAAGCATGTAGGGATTCTGCATCTCAGGATGGTTTGAAATGGCTAGATTCCAAATGAGATCAAAATCTCTAGGATTCACTTGCAATTTCCATGGCTTAAGTTATTCTTAACATGATTAAATCATAAAACTTTGCAACTTGAAATGCCTTGGAAGGTTGTTACAGATATTGCCTTTTGCATGTTGGGTTGTCCACAGTTGCTGGACATAGATCATTTTAGAAAAATAAGCGAAAATTAAAACCAAAACCAAACAAACCCCTTTCCTGCAAAGCTTTGAAAACACTTGGTTTCTAGTGTTTTCTGCTCCTTTTGGTATGAATGTCTGAGACGCTGAAAGAGAACCTGGTTGCTCTCTGCATCACTCCTTCCTTTTTTCTCCCACGCTAAGGACTTGCAAGCAAAAAGCTCTTTGAAAGGCGGCAGCTCGAGGCAATGCCGGGTATCTGCTCCAGAGCGTGGGTCACCCGTCTTCCTCCTTCCCGCAGCATCAGCAGATGCAGCTGGTCAGGTGGTGGTTTTCAGCTGGGTCCCTGTGGGAGCTTGGCTCGTGGAGACATGTGGCTGGCGGCTCCACTTGCTCTGTCCCTTACCAAAAGTTGTCCCAGCGCTGTGGTCGTGCGCAGTGAGCGCTGACTGTGGCGTCACCAGCCACCTTACTTGGGTGTTGAGCATCCTAGACCAGGGCTCATAAATCATGAGCAGGCTCTTTGAAGTGCACAGAGTGGTCTTTTTATTGGTGTGGCACTTGTACAGCATGTCATGAGTTGCAAAGAATGACTGAAGCAGGCAATATTTACTCCTCTAACGGGGCTGGAATCGCTTCCTGTCATGGAAAAGATGAGCATGCTGCTTCCAAATGCCTTTCTCTTCTGAGACTTGTGAGCACTGTCAGTGTTGCTGCTATTTTAAATTATGAGTTCTCCCTGTGTGGAATCAAAGATGTTGCTATTCATAGTCAGAACGTCACCTACCCACACAGTTCCATGAAGGCAATAAGAGGGCATGAGCTCTCCCTGAAGCTCCCTCCATCTGTGTCCTGCTCGTCACGCTTTGCCTGCATCTTGCATGGCTGAAGCCAAAGCAGCGGCAGGGAGAGGAAGGGGCAGAGGGGGCCAAAGGAGGCAGCAGAAGAGGAGCTGTAATGGGAGCAAAGGAAGAGGATGTAGGTCTAAGTAGCAGCACGAGCAGTTGGCAGGGGAGGAGAGAGCACCATCCTTGGTGCCAAGATGCCTGTCCGTGGCTCCCATCGCACCCTATGCTACCGAGAGGGCAGGCTGGAAGTGCTCCCTGCCCTGGCGACAGGCCGAGACCCAGCAGCCCGCAGGGAGAAAGAGCCGTGCAGCTCCTCCCGCGGGGGAAACTCTGACGAGCCCTGGAGAAATCCATGCCAGGTATGTCCAGCATAGCCAGCTGCTGGATTCAAATCTCCTGGCGCACTCAGAGGGACATTAGCTAAAGGCTAATGATAAACGCATGTGATGGAGTTCTGAGCTTCTTCAAGATCATGTTTCCCACCAAACATGATATAAATGCATTATTCTACTGATGGATAACATAGAACCAATTGATCAAAGCAGCTGGAAGATGCAGAGTTGACACACAGGAAATTTTTGACTTCTGATCTGGACAGGTCTGACCTAGAAGCACTGGAAGATTAAACAGAGGAACTGGCAGGCTTTTGGCAAGGTTATTTTTCTTCCTACAATCATGGGCAAAGAGGACCAGATTTTTCAGGAGTATGCACCTAGAGTAAAAGCCCTGGCTATGTTTGCTGTCTCTATGGATAGTCAGTAGCAGGATGGCTGTGCATGTGCACCAGGTGCTTTTTGCCCACATACAGAGAACAAGATGCTGATGGCTCCTAAAACGGTTGTTTTTCTAAGTAGGAAGCTTGTCCCTTTCCTCTCCCACCCTCACAACTCACAGAATTTTCTTTTGTTTGGTTTAGTGGATCCTTCGGATCAGCAGGGATCAGCTTCGGATCAGCTGAGAGCATTCTACCATGTGGTGCCCATGAAAGATCCTGAAGTTTGTGGGCCAAGTGCTCTAGGAAGAAAAACAGTGATTCAGTGCTGAAGCTAGCAGAACCTGCCGGTCCTTCACCAGACTTTGCTCCTGCGTGTGTGCAGGCATTTGTGCATATCTCCTCCTCCTTGTCAGCACTCTATCTCCCTCTTCTCTTTAGTGCTTTATCTCCCGTGAGCTCTTCAGTGCCCATTATCTCTTGTCAGCTATCTGCACTGCAGAGTGCAGGACCCTACTGGGGAGGAGTGAACCTGGTGAGTCAACCTTAAAGCACATCTGTCATCTCTAGGAGAACTACATGTATGGGGCGATGTGTGTTTCACAAGGCTGTGCGTCTCCTCCTACCCCGATATGATAAATACATGAGCTTGCTGCTGACTGCTGTGGCATGGCACACATTTCGGTCTTGCTTTCCCTGCTTGGATTGTTTTTCACAGACAAATGAAACTAAGCTCTCTGTCTCCAGTTCCAACATCATGATTTGCTTTCTTCCTTCTCTTTTATTAAAGGGTGAATGCCTTACGCAAGCACTATTGATTAACTTCAGAGCTGGCTATCTGTAAATCTTTTCCTTCTTTTGCAGTCAGCAATTTCTGCAGAATTTGCTCACCTTCCACAAAAAGGGCCTAGATCCCCTCCCATTTCACAGCAGTTTGGCTCAACTGTACATGAGGAAGTAGTGCAGGAGTCAGCCTGGAGTAATGCAAGGAAGACTCAATCTCCAGGGAGTATTGTGCTCTTCATAAGTATCTGCAGTAAAGTGTGGAAGAGGCTGGTACCCTGAATACACAAGTGCAAGGGGGTTATAGAAGAACCATTTATCTGCCTTTTTTTTTGTTGTTGTTGTTTGAAATAAGTAAAGAGATTGTGCTCAGCCAGGAAGTGGGAGTGAAAAGATCTGCTGGTGTTCCTTGTAGGTGCAGGAAATTCAAATGTTAGAATGGGAGCCTGATGTTGCCCCCAGAGCAGCCGTGACAACGGACTGCTGTTCTCAGCTTATGGTTGCACAAGGGGACTGGCTGACAGGGAGGTAACAAGTATGTGCTATGTAAAACACATCTTCTCCAAAAACTCTTTTCCCGGTACACAGATGTATAGTTTTCTCCAGAACTCTGAAGCCTCCCCTCTGCTTCCAAAAGAAGCAGACACTATTATTAGCTCAATGGCAGATTTCCATATGCCAACACTCGTGACTACAGGACTGTTTAATTTTCACTTCTCTGAAGTATTTAATTTGTCAGCTGTTGGCTTCTGTTCATTACAGACTAACCTTTAAATTCCTCACCTAGATTTTTGCTGCATAAGAGCCCAAATACTGATCCTATCTGAACGGAGCACAGATCCTATCTACCTACTCAGAACATGAGGCAGGATAAGGTCTTAAATCCAGAAAGTCAAACAGGCTCTATCATAGAATCAGTAGAACCTTCCAATTTCAATAGATGGTTTTCTGGTCTTCATTCTTCAATTAACTTTTATTTGGAGAAACAAGACATTTCTGCTAAATAGGCCAAAACATTGTCTCCACTTGTATGTCAGTGCCTTACTATAAAGACATGACGTGCACAGTTGCTGGTGCCCTTCTGCAGCCTCTGGCACTTCTCTGGTGGCTTAGGATAGTTGCTGCAATGAGATAATCACCCAGCAATTCACTGCTGGGGGCCTCTCGTTAATTATTGAATGTTGAATAGAAGTGTATTGAATTACCTTGCTGGCAAATATCATCTGCAGCATCTCAGGTTACTCTACAATATTCTCAGTTTTCCTACTTGCGTATCATGAAATCTTCAAAGAATCTAGAAAAGCTCTAAATGTGTCTATATCTATTGCCTATATAGCACTGCCTATTTCCACAGAATAGCAAGTTAAACACACACTTTGAAGATGGCCTTCCCCTGTAGTCAACAGCATGAGGTTAGTTGTGTGTTTAAAGTCGGGCCTGCACTTGGTTGTCCAGAATCTAGCAGCATGTGCATCGTGATTCAAAAACAAAGAACTGCGAGCAGCCTGATTTGGCGCTCACTTGCTTTGCTTTTGCTTTAGTGCTAGTTGGTGCTGGGATGATAGGAGAGAAGGAGGTTCCTGGTCCTCCCCACATGGATCCCTCTAGGAGAGGACCGCTAAGAAGAGATGCAAACACTACAGCAGCCGGGGAGTAGGCAGTGAAATGAGTCTGTGAGCTCCGTGCCCACCTCGCCTTTTCTGCTGTTGCAGAATTTTAAGCAGTACATTTTCTCAGAGTGATTGGAGAGTAGATGAATGAGTGCCATCATGTATGGAGAATTAATTTGGAATTTAATGTGACTTCTGGATATTAAATGGAAGTCCAAATATCAGGAATTCCTGTACTTCTTGCACGAGGACAAGCCCCTCTGATGTGCTCTGTTTTGCAGAAACTGTGCTCCAACTGCAAGCACAGGTCTACGACGTGTTCTCCCGAAGCCTGAGTCAGCAGCAAGGCAGTTCCAGGAATGGAAATGTGGGAGAGACCAGTGGGACCGTGCTTGTTTTGTGCAGGGAACCTGGCTGGCTCTGCCTGGGAGCTCCTGTGAGCGCTCCCGAGTCTGAGTCCTTGTTCCGCAGCACCCGCAGGCTCAGCCCTCGAGCCAGACCCTTTCCTGGTGCTGCCAGCTGCTCTGCCAAGGACTCTCTTGGTACCTGAGGAGCAGAGAGCTCCTCTGGCTCCTCTAGGTTCAGGCTGGAATTTTACTTTCCGTGTTACCATTTCCCAGCTATGGGAAACAAGGGATCTGCAGTTCCGGGAGGGAACCTTAAGGGACATGGGAGATCTCCTGCCTATGCCTGTGGGCAAGGTGATTCCTGTGCATTTCCTGCTTTTGCTCTGATGTTTCTTCCTTAGTTGACAACATCCCTTTTTCTTTCATGCATGCCGTGGTTTTGGTTTTGGTGACTGATGGATGCTCAGTTGGATCCTGGTGATGCAAGTGCTCTTTGCCTCTCCTCCTCCTGCCATATGCAGCAGGTCCCAGACCTGCCTTCTCTCTGGCCTGGCAGAAGATGTAGTTGTTGTATCAGTTTGGGAGAGAAATTTGGCAGCATCTGCATTAAGACCCTCATTTTAAGCAGCCTAAGCTGCTTGCCTGAGCCCACAGAGCAGCTCTGACAGAGGACCAGTTCCAAGGACCAGTTTTAATTGGTCAGAAAAAAATGGTAAATCAGCTGTTTTGCAGAAGATCTGCCTGACACGTGTCCTCAGGCAATTATAATTTGTAGCTCTGCTCCTGCAGGGCACAACCAGGAAATTCTACTGTGGCAATGCAGGAAATTACTGGAGTCAAATGCAATATCTCCTGAAGCTTGTGGGGAGTGAGAAAATCAACATAAGCATTTATAATTCTCCCCAGATTGCAGAGATGAAGATAAATGTGAGCATTTCTTCTCTCATCCCTCCTCCTCTGCCTTGCTATTTTGTACAGACTGCAGGTGTTAAAACTACAAATAATAGTTGAGAAATTGGCCACAGATCTCTTGACCATCAGTTCCTGTAAAATTGTCCTCAGTCTCCACACAAATGATGCAACTTATATAAATTATCTCTAAATGTGCCAAGAATTTCTTGATCTTGATTTAGCAAGATAAATAAAACATGTCCTCTTCTCCCTCCCCAAATTGTAGTGAAGTCTATGTTGGAGTCCGATAACAATTTACAAATCAAAGGAAGAATATTACAGAGTGCTTAAGAGGAAGGAGCAGACAATGCTGTGGCGGATGGGTCGGTTTTACTGGCAGGCTCTGCAGGATTTCGTCGTGCTGGCGGGGTGGGCAGGCGCGGTGGCGGCTGCGCCTCTGCCCTGCGCGCGCCGCGCCTGCCGCCAGCCCCGTCAGCGCCGGCGCTCTCGGAACAAGCAGAGCCTTTGGATAGTGCCGCGCTCCCGGGCTGGGGAGCTGGTGAAAACACAGCTCCATCTACTGCTGTGTAACGAGAAGGCAAATCCTGAGGGGGTGGCCATGTTTATTTGTCTGCCGCAGCGCCACGAGACAGCCGCGCCTCCGGCAGGAGGAAGGGGAGAGCTCATCTAGCACTGAAACGGTCCCCGTTCACCCCCCGCCCTCCTTCCATGCCGTAACAGCTGCACTCTTTGGAGGTAAAGCACCAGAATGCAGCGAACATAAGCATGAGCCATGGCTTTTATTCCCTTCTTTCTCTTACCGAGGCTGCCGCGAATCCATCCCAGTCGTGGGCACCGCAGCAGCCTGAGCTGGAGAGCGCCCTGCCCGGCCACGCTGCTCCCAGCAGCTAAAACCCCCTTGTCCTCCCGCGTGCGGAACCGGAGGCTCCTGCTCCAAATCCTCCGGACTCTGTGGATTTTAGGAGGGTTAAGCAGCAGGCACTGCGGAGCTGCACAGGCGCTGAGACCCTGTCAGTTGCCTCATTTCTGAACACTTTGTATCCCAGGGAGGCAGAGAAGGTTTCTCGGTTGGTTCTGTGTGTGTGTGTCCATGTGTGTAAACATGCATAAGCATTTATATTAGAATTGAGCCCTGCATAAAACCTGGATCTCTCTTCTGCAGATCCTGGGAATATAATGCAGAATGTGATCCCTGAACTGAGGACTGGATGTGAATTCTGGAAGTAAATTCTGTCGTTGAGACTTTGAGCTATAATCCCGTTCTCTGCCCTTTGGAACTTGCTTTTAATAGTGGTGGTGCCCATTCAAAGCTGAGTATTTTCCAGTACCTGCGTCTTTATAATTGGCTGAATCAAGACCCATTGTTCATGTGCCCTGTTGTGCTGTGTTTTAATCCAACTCTGAAACACTATTTTTCATAATGTCTTCCTGCAACTTTGAACAGTGCAGGTTATATATATATATTTGCACATACTTATGTCAGATTTTTTGGCCTAACATGTTTCATATATAGTCATAACAGACCAGTTTGTGTACATCATGTACACTGTGTACGCTGTTTACATCCTAAAGGGGAGTGTACAATTTAGTTTTAGAAAAGCAATGACTTCAGGATTTATGACATGCCATGTTAATTTCTATTTTACAAATAAAAAGAGCTAATTTTTATCTGAAAGTGATTTACTGATAGAAAAAGATATATATATTATTCTGCATATTCATGGAACATCAAGTGTCCAAATTCTTAGGATTTAACCAGAAAGAGTTAACCAATAATTGTTCTGCACTGATATCAGGAAGAATTAGTGCCTATGCTGCGTGACTGTGGGGACTGCTCTCAAATCATGTGAACAGATGCTTTAGATTTGGGTCCAGCCTGGTGGAAAAAACAACAGAAGAGTCTAAAGAGTCTAGTCCCTGGCATTTTCCATCTTTCCTCCTGTTGTCACATCCCCATACAACCTTAATACACTCTCAGAAACCATATTTTCTGCAGATATTTGCACTACATTTTTTTGTCCGGGGGGGGGGGGGGAAAGAATGTATTCAGCAGTGATTTGGGGAAGGAGAGGTCGTGGGATGGGCGGCAAAATCTGGACTGGTTGTATCTTTATCGCAGCTTTTCCCTGGTGACTCTGCGCTGGTGAAGAGCGGTTGCAGGAGGCAGGAGCTGATCCTGGTTTGTGCCGCGGATGCTGCCCACATGGAGCACCTTCCATGAGGGTGCATGTCTCGGAGGTGGGAATGAGGCTTTGGCGTTGCCTCTCGCGGCCTTGCTCGCCCAGCAGCCTCGAGGCGAGCGGCCTCCTGCTGCCGCGGGGCCACGGGCACCTTTGCCAGAGCGGCCGTCAGAGCCCGGGACAGACAGATCACTTTGCAAGCTCTCCCCGAGTCTCGCAAGTGTTAATAACCTTGGAGTCTCCTTCATGTAATGAGAAATACCTGTCTGAGCACGTGACACGCAGTTGTTTCATTTATTAACTCCGTACTTGCCTAAGAGCAATTATTCTAAATTGTCTTCATGCCTGTTTCTTCAAGTGTCTTTTGCTTATCAGTATTTTAATGTACCTATCTGTGCATATCTCCCTGAAATTGTAACAAACAACTAAAAGCCCCAGTAAAACCTCTCAGAAGTCATTGTGTGCTTTCCACAGCCTGGTACTTATTACAATGCTAAATAGGCCTTAATGTAGCAACTCTTATGGGTGCACCAAGAAGAACAACAAAAGAAACATAAAATACATCTCATGACAAAGCTGTCAACAATTAAACTGTGTGAGGTTTTGCTGGTAAAGGTTATGAAGAAGCCCATGGAAATATGAAACAGCTTTAGAAAGTAAAACCCAGAAACATGTGCCAGAAACCAAGGAATAGATTGCAGATGGCAAATATATGTCTGCATAGGCTGTCAGGGAACACTTCGGTTTGATGAATGGCTGTGCTCTACCATGAAGCTGTGCTGAAGACGAACCACGAGGCTATAGAGCTGCACTGTAAAAATAATCAAGCAAGATTAAATATGTTTGATTTTAAGAGGCGAATCTGTTTTCTGATCAAGTGACCAGATCCCACAGATTTCTGGCAGGTAGAGAACCCTCCACCTATAAAATTGCTTAATTCTTATAGCATTCCTGTCATCTGCAAACCCTCAGGACCTGCTTTATGAAACAAGAAAGTGCAGCGTCATTCCTGGCACTCCACTGTGCCAGACAAAAACTGAAGTGCATCAGTAACATGCTTTGGTCAAGGCTGGAAAGCGGATGAGCAGTAGTGCTAGGAAGACAGATAAAAGGCCCCAACTCTCAGCTTGCTGCCCACAGGGCTTAGAAGATCAAGTCTATCAGAGGGAGAACAAAGAGATGAAGGAGCTGGAATCCTTGAGCCATCGCTAGCACCAGCAGCTAGCTCCAGGCTTGTGAATCGTGCTGGGTGGACTGGCCAGACAAGACTTTTGGCCACAGATAAATTCCTAGTGTTTCAGTTTTTGCCAATAACCCCTGCAGTGGATCTGCTGACTGCACATGGTTATTGGAGAAGCAGAGAACTGCTCAGCTGGAGAAAACAGTGCTGTATGTGTGTCCCCATTGCCCAAGGCGATTACAATCAGCGCAGCAGAGCTGTTTTGGTTCTAAGGGAAACCTTGCCTCAGATGGAAATTCCCTCAGCACTTAGGAGCGCAGAGGGAGTCCATTTATCGTAGATCTCCATTTGCTCTGCAGCAGCACCTGCCTTTGGGCAATGCACAGCTGCTGGAAGTTTGCTTCTGCAGCTCTGAAGTCTGCAGCTCAGCCCTGACCAGAGCTTTAAGAGCTTTGGGAGCAGGATCAGTGCTAGTCCTTCTTTCATCTCCTTTTTCTCTCACAAAGCTTCTGTTAAATTTTCCTGAATTAATAATTTACTCAGCTCTCTAATACTGTGGACCAAATTTACCTGGGGTAACATATCCCATCTAGGTTCCCAGATAAGAATCTGGAATCCTTCAAGCTGTTGTGGACCTAGAAAATATAAAGGAATGGAGGGGGAGGGGAGGGGAAAGTGTGCAAAGTGGGGACCATGGGGCTGCATCACACATGTTGAAAGCTGTGTATAAAATAGCTTAACTGTAATGTTCCCTCTGGAGAGGCAGAGGACTTAATAGAGGCCACAGACAATTCTCTGTGAGGCCGAACCTTGCTCATCTTGGATTCACACCTAACTAACTGTTAGTCAGACTTTTCCAAGCAAAGCCGTTTGCACGGAGCTGTTCAATAACAGGAACTGCAATCTCTCCTGAATCAGCTGACTCTGATTTCTAACTGCAAGTAACACCAGAAATACTTGCAGGGATTTCCAGTTGATCTTTGTAAAGATGTTATGTGTGTAATAGACAGAAAAGGAGGCTTTTGGGGAGAAAATTCATACACATGAAGAGGCAGCCAGAGAGATAACATTTGTGAGGCTGTTGCAGTCTCAAATCTGTCTATTCAACTTTGTACTGTAAAACTTGGTTCACTTTCAAAACAGGTGAATTTTCAGTTGTTATTGTCAAGAATGTTGTGACTTGAGTTGCAACTGCCTTGGAAATGACATTTCCAGTCTGAAATCTAAGCTCTCATATAAAGCACAGCTCTTTGGGCTGGTTATGCTTCAGGTTCTTAGAGGCGAATCAGATAACTTCATGCATATGGGGACTCGCAAATGACACATTAAGATAATTTTTTTTTTTAAAAAAGGACAAAGGGAACATTTGATAATGTGTAAAGCAGAGAGGGTTTGTGACACTGACCAAAGTGTTTTACTTTAAAACATTACCTTTAAAACATGAATAAACACTAATGAGGATGGTCTGTATTTTGACAGTGAAATGCCAAATCCCTTCAATGACATTAACACAAAGCGAACTTTTCTGATGGAATTATCTGTATTGAGGAAATCAAGAAGAAATGTAAATTTTAAAACTAAACTGAATGACTGATTTCTCATAATACATAAACATTTTTTAGAGCAAAATCAGAATCTTCCTGAGAGCACACAGAGACACAAGAACAGCATCAAGACCAGAGG
This sequence comes from Eudromia elegans, assembly GCA_003342815.1. Classification (NCBI taxonomy): domain Eukaryota; kingdom Metazoa; phylum Chordata; class Aves; order Tinamiformes; family Tinamidae; genus Eudromia; species Eudromia elegans. The sequence goes on along the minus strand of PTEX01000138.1, from coordinate 1,856,396 downwards.
ATGCAAATTAAGTTGCTGGTCAGACCAAAAGCAAAGCAGGTGCCGAGGAAAGAGTGAGCGAGAGACCTGGTCAGCGGCTGCTCGTATGCAATGGTCAGAGTCCTCTATTACCGGCTGGGCCAGGAGTGTCCTGTGGCTTTTCCAAATGTATCAACAAAACCAGACATGTTTATGGCTCAGCAACTGCAGATGTTATACAGAACTGTAAACTACAAATAAAACTGCAGCAATCTCACACCAGTTGCATGTGATCACACCACAGGCAGAAGGGCATACTTTGCCCTGAAAGATTACAGGAGTTTTCACATTGTATTAGCCCTCCCAGTAGGGCTCCAACACATTTCTCTCTCAGATAGAAGCAGAGCCGTCTCTTACTTCTTCAGTGCTGTAACTGTGCAACTGTAATGGTGATATGTTAGGAATTACAGTTTGCTCATTCTGCATCTCAAAGAACAACTCTCACAACTTGTAAATAACTTACCATGAAATAGAGTGTGTCTTCCACCACTTAAAATATGTGACATAGCGTAGTCAGATCAACGGAAAGACTCTTATTGCCCTCCATGGATTTTGAATCACACCTTGAAAGAAGGCATTTCATTCATTTACAAAACATGCATTCATACAGACTTGGCCTCTTTTCCACTGCAAAATCCTGGTCTCATGCTCTTCAGGAGATATGTCCACTTCCGTCCAGGTTAATAACATCTCCCCAGTTTGCTGGGAACAGCAGAGCACAAACCATGCACCAGTTCCAGACCTGCCTGCACGTGTGATCAAGTGACATCGCACGTCGTGAAGAGGCTCCTGCTGTTTTCCCATAGCTGGCAGCTGTGGATGCTGCATGAGAAAGTGGTGACAATGGGAAATGGGAAACGTGCCTATATCCAGGGAGCACCTGCTTCTGGGGAAGGAGCAAGCCTGACAATAGTATTAGTGTAAATATATATTTAGCTGAATTCTATGGCTTTGCAATCACTGGAGCAAGAGACAGTTTGGACATTCATATCCATCATCTTCCATGACTGAAAGCAGATTAAGTGATTTAGGAGATTGCCATGTTCCCTTCACTAGTTTCTTTAGACCAGAATTAATGTGTGTATAATCTTGGCTCCTTGTGTAGAGCTGCCCAGGTTTAGAAGCTGCTCTCTGCGCGAGAGCTAATTCCTCCTCTGATATTTCTGCAGACATTCTCTGATCCTAAACAATCTCATTTTAATACCTCTTAAATAGATGATGTGGGTCCTAACTTTCAAAGTCCATATTCTCATGCTCATTTTCCACAGAAAACCTCAATTCCCTGCTAGGACATCTTTGTCCCAGTGTCACAAGTCAAGTGAAGGTCTAACAGGCCCATCAGCAGCTCTTCTGCTTGTCATGTATCACCAGTCCCAGAGCTGCTCCAAGGACACCTGTATCATGTAGCAGTGAACGTGGCCACAGACTGAAGTGCTCAACAAAATGCCTCCACCTTTTGCTTTACTCCTTACTAATCTGTGGAAAGGACTCATGAAAATGGAGCAGTGACTCTAATCCTGCCTGCGCAGGAATAAAGCGCTGCCAGCAGGAAGGATCCTGGCGATTACTGGACTGCTCTTGGGGCCCAGGCAGGCAGCTCGACGTGTCCCCACTGCCACCCTGCACCGAGGCAGGGGAGCATGGGCTCAGTCACAAGGCTGTGATCACAGGGATGGAGGGGATGGCTTTGCCAGTGCCTTAATCATAGCTGCATATTATTAGGGCATGTTAGTACCAGCACAACCAAGTGTTCCACAGCACCCTGGAAGACCATCATGGGGAGCAATCTTGCAAGCCTGGGAGGGCTCCAGGAGACATTTGTCATTCTCTCCAGAAATCAGATAGGTTCTGGGATGTTTTCCAATAGGATTCCAACAAACAATTGCAGTGAGGAAACAAAATGTGACAAGCACTGCCTCAAACCAGTCACAAAAGAACATTTTATTTGGAAATAGAAGCGCTAATCCCGCTTTGCCCTTCACATGTTGCCGTTAAACTGCAGCGTGCACCCGGGGCACTGACCGGCAGCACGAGCACGGCACACGGCAGGGGGCGGCAGGAGGCGGCGGGGCCGGCCCGGGGAGGCCCCAGCGGCCGGGGCTGCTCGCGGGCGCCGCCCGCCCGGCCGGCCGGCCCGGCCCGGCCCGGCCCGGCCCCGCGCCCTCCGCGCCCTCCGCAGCGCGCCGCTCCTGCCCCGGCTCCCACAAAGGGAAGGGATTCCGGACAAAGCCTTTGTCACCGCTTGCTGCATTTTGGGTTCTGGGTCCCCCCTAGTGGCGCTCAGGACCTACTGCGTCTTCTTTCCTCATGCTTTCGGGAGTCTCCCGTTTTCTTTCTGTCCTTTCACTTGAAGGTTCAGATATTCTTTCTTTCATTTTTTTCTCTTTCTTTAACAGTCCTTTTCTTCCCCTTCTGATCCATTTCTGTGATGTCTTTCTGTCTGATTTTCTGACAGCTTGCAGATGGTTTGGAAAAATGCAATGCACCAAGTTCCAGCCGATATGAAGGGTTTTGGTGCTTTTCGCTGTCAAGGGAGGACTCCAAAGCACACACTTCCCGTTTGACTGAAGCAGGAGCTCAAGTGAAATGTGCTGCTGCTGGCACTAGACAGCCCCTGAAGCAAACATGCTTGTCTGCATTTTATTGTCTTTCAGGACATATATTCATTAAATCTTGTTGTTTGAAGAATTACATGCAGTTATTCAAGGACTGCAGAAGTCTGAGGCCAGTTTTCCTTTAATTTTTTGCTCAACTTTTGTAGACCACAACTGTATCCCAAAAATATTAATACAGAAAATGAAGTCACTCTTAGATATGAACCAAGTTGCTGCTTGAGAAAAAAAAAAAAAAAAAAAAAGGCAGTGAGTTGGTTATTGGTAAAGACGGAGGACTCGGAGTGGCAATGCTATCTCAAGCTTTGAGGCTCCTCCACAGGCTGCAACCTAGCTAAGCTGGTTTTGCATTCTTGACATTTTTTAGTGGCCTAAGTAAATGAAAAACGTGCACATCCATCTCCAGTAATGAAGCAAGCTCAGCATTAAATAACCCCCTCTTTGAACTGCACTGAGTCAGTCTCCGGGTATAACTGACAACGTGACTTCCCCCACCCTGCTTCTGTCTTCATCTTTCTTTGTCTTTTGTCACTCATCGTGCATGTCTGTTTATCCATTTTTAATGCACTCCATCTTGAATATTTTCCTGAAATGGTGGTTCTTAATGGGCCCCAGTGTCCTGGCAATAAGTATAACTTCACATTTCTGTAAAAATTATTATTTGAAAACACAGAATCTATTCCTCTGACTGCTCATGCCATGGAAATGGTTTGAGAGTGTGAGCAGGGGTCTGAGTGTTTTTAATGTGTGCTACCACAGCTTCTCCTTACACACTAGGGAGAATCATGAATGGGAGCTGATTTTATTATTTTCTCAGTCAAGACAAATCAAGAATATGAATTGCTGAATTCAATAAATGCAGCTCTCAATTAAGCCTCCAGTGTTAGTTTTATGATAATGATGCTGTTGAGAATGTTTCCCTTTGTGAAGCAGGTGATGTTGGGCTTGCAATGCAGTTTGGGGTATTGCTGCACAGCTGCTTGGGGTGGTTATCCCATCCCTCCGAGCCGGCACCTGGCACAGAGATCAGACCAAAAGCAGAGCAGAGCCTGGAGCGGCGAGCGCCTTGTCCTGCAGAGGAGCACGGGACGGGCTGGTGCCTGAGCAACTGCATAATTAAGAGTAAAACAGGGAGGTCTGGGTGGCTGATGGCAGCCTCTGTTTTGCTGAGTTTAGGGGAAATTGGTGCCAGTGGCTGAGCACGCTGCTGGCCGCAGCCCGTGGGAGATGATGTGTTCCTGGCGGTCAGGCATTCCTGGGTTGGGCTGTTGCAAGAACTTGAGGGTCCCAGAAGTCGGGGGGTTCCCAAGATTTGGGGGTCCTGTTGCTGCATGTTCAGGGGATGAGGGAGTCTCAGGAGTTGGAGGGTTGGGGGGCTCAGGGCTCCCAGGATTCGGAGGGTGCTGGGAGTTGGGGGTCCCCGGAGGGGTCTCAGTGGCTGCAGGGCATTCGGGGTTTCCACGAGGTGCTCGTTCCGCGCGCCGGAGTCAGGCTGGCAGCTCCATATGCGTCACCCCCATGGGCACCTCTCGGAGCGGCCCTGCTGTGGCCGCTCTCCGGTCCATGCTGGGGCGGGAGCTGCTGCGGCGGCACCGGGACGGAGCCGCCCATCCCTCCTCCGTTGTGCGCCGCGCGCAGTCGGGCCGAGGCCCCGCGTGGCTCGGCGGCGCGGGCAGAGCGGCGCTGGCGGCCGCGCGTGGCGGGACAAGCCTGTCCTCCGCGTACATTTTGCTGTGTTTCAGGCTCCTGCCTGGCTGTGACCTGGCGCCAGGCACTGCTTCCCGGACAGTCCCTTGCCAGGAACAGACCCTGTCCAGGAACGGCTCAGCACCTTACAAAGTCTGTTTAAAACACACACACAAAAAACTAAAATAAATAAAATAAATGAAAAAATCAGAGATTGCTAACTCTCTGCTATGAAGTGGGAGGCTGACAATGTCTAGGCTGAATTTCAAGGCACACAGGTGCTTTCTGGAGCGAGCGCAGCACGGAGGTGGGGAAGGGCTGAGCGTGGGGCATCAGTGTCAGCACCCATGGCAGGAGCGCTCAGCACCTCCCTCGTCTGAGCCACAACGTTGGAAAACTTCCAGGGAAAACAATGCTTTATCTTAACATAATATTGAGTGCTAGTGAGCTCGATGCACAGCACAGGCTTTCTGGCTTCAGAGATGGATTGCAATGCAGTCATTGTGACTTACAGCAGCTGAGTCTTATTAATAGAGAAATATTCTCCAGTGAATGTGCAGTGAAGCACTGCAACATCTTTTTAAATGGGCACTGGCTCTGCCCATCCTGTTACACACTCGCCATCTCACAGGATGCACACACAGAATGGAAGGTGACAGCAGTTGCCATAACAGATTTGCCCAAAGAAAACAAAATTTTCTGAAGCTGCAGAAATAACCTGGACTTGTGCCGGTTTTGATAAATACATCTAAGATGGTGATGGCATCCAAGTCCTCATAGCGTCTTTTGAATGTTTGAGAGCTTTGTTTTCCAGAGGAAAATCCTCTCTGAGCATTATTTGTGCTGGAGTGAACTTCAGACAAAATTGCTATTAGGAGTGACAGCAGACTTCATGCGAGACACAGCACAGCTCTGTCAAGGAATGGATAATCCCTCATCCTTAAATATACCTCCTATTTATGCTGGCAGTATGCAGACTTGTAGGGATTGCACCAGGTACCCTGGACATAACACTTCAAAAGCACCATGGAAGAAACATCTGTGCAAAACTCCTCTTCTAAACTTTTTAAATCGACAAGTGAGCAAATATGTTGCAGCCTGTTGGAGCTTAAAGTAGAAAAAATGTTCAAAAGTAAAAGGAAGACAGTATTTTTAGCTGTCACACAGACCTGGAAATGGTATCAACTGAGGGAATATAGTGATTGTTCTTGTGGCTTAATTTTCCCCGGTTAATTTATCGTTCGTGTTAATCAAAATTTCAAGGTACTAAACCAAAACTAATGTTTCTGCAAAAATGAATTGGCAATTAGTTATGAATGAGTCATCAACACTTAACAGAACACAAGAAGTTTAAATTTGAGTGAAAATATTAATAACAGGGTCTGTTTTATGGGTGCAAGCAGGCTCTTCTGCTGTTCTGCAGTATGACAGTATTTCTGCCCAGAGCCTAGGATCATGCTCTTGTAAAACCTCCATTTATGGGATGACCAAAGCTTGTGTTCACAGCACTGCTCAAGATAGGCTTGCAAAAGGAAGCCCTAAGTTCAGCCCTTCCCTGTAACATGATGAGCCTCACGAACAGTTGGATTTTCCGTCTGTTAAATAGTGGCATGCCATGCACTGCAGCCCTTGGCTAGCTAAATATATTGCACGTTGGGAATGACCTGATGGGATCACCATCCATATTCGACCCTGTCTATATTAACATGACTGTGACTTCTTTTTCTCAAACAGCTGCACTGTGAACTTGACATAAGTTAATAAATTAACTTATGGCGGGCATTTTCTTGAAGGTGCACAGGCTTCTAGTGTTCGTTCTTTCCTACGTAGCAGCCTGTTTTTACTCGAGCCCTCTGCATCCTGGGCGCTGGTGATTCGAGTGGCTGCAGCTGGGCACGTTCCACCGGGGCCACGGCACCAGCTGAACAGCCCTAAGTGCCCGGTAATAGGGATTGCAAAGGGTCACACAGGTCTGCGCAGAGGCCCTTTTATTTACACATTCCTTAGATTTGCCCTCGAGCTCTTGTAGTTCTAGTGCCATTAACCAAATATGCGAAAATGCTGCATCTGTACAAACACCATGAGCGAGGTGTCAGGTTTCTTTTCTTCCCAGTTGTTCAAAAAAAAAAAAAAAAAAGAGTTAATGGTATTAGTGGAATCAGATGTTTTATACGGTTGGGGAAGGAGAGGCTCTATTATATCCTCACAATTCTGTAACCGCATCATGCACACTTAAAACTTTTCTCCTTTTTTGTCTGTGCTCTGAATAAATTACCCTGAAATTAAGGTAAAACTGCATGGGATTCAGAGCATATATCTGATGAGAGATTGCTGTAGTTTCCCTTTTTTCATCCCACACAAGAATGAAAAAATTGAAATTTAATATTTTTGCATGGAAAAAAAATCTAAACAATCTTTCTTATTTAAATAAAACATTTAAACAGTCCCAGAACCAGACTGCTTGTTGGGTTGACTTCAAAGTCAGTTTCCATGTGGAGTCTCTTCCCTGTTGAGATGCATTTTTCAGCTAATACTTCAGGAACCTAAATCTCTCCTAGTGTCAGGATCCCTGGAGAGAGGTCAGCAATTCCCAAGGCACAGAGAGCATGTTGGCTATCCAGACATCTGCACCGCATTAGCAGAAATGTAATCTGCCCAGAGCCCGGCCCGTAGCAAGGACTGCTGTGCTGTGCACGAGTTTGGAGATGGACTATGACACTTGTTTGAACTGACACATGACAGAGATTTCCAGTGTAAAAAAAATAGAAATGAAGCGAGTTGTTTCTATTTCTAAGGAAAAAGATAGTCATTTTCAGAAAAACTGATGCTCTGTTACATCATTTTGTGGAAGCTAGCTTTTAATCAGAAACTCTTCTTAATGGGATACTTAGATACAGCCTTTTGCTAAATTAAATAAAAACCAGTCCAGATCTTGGTTTATTTAATCCAGATTGAGGCACCTTTACATATCAGTGTCACTATGTGAAATTATCCTGTGCTGGCTCCAGCCAGGGAGCATGTCCATCGTTCAAAATCCAAGTGAGCTGACTGGAGATTTTGAATAGCTTAGGAGCATTTCATATGAGCTCTCATTTCATCTGGCATTCTGTACTGGTGTCTTCAGGGGTCTTGCAAGCCTGTGAGACACATTTATTCATCTTTCCAGCTCACTATGTTGTGAGTGACCAGCTCCCCAGCTCTTTGTGACTGTCATCACGTTGTCGTTTGGAGAGTGCTCAAAGATGCCAGCAGGTCAGCACCACAGCTGCCAGGTTGAGCCATTGAGATCAAACATTCACTATTTCATGAACTGTGTAAGGAGGGCAGGAGGAAGGACTTTTTCATTCCGAGAAATATTATTTTGATAAATAACTGGGTTCAACTATTACAGTAAATAATGATATATATATATATATATATTTATTGTTGTATTTTTTTTCCTGTTCTGTATTCTACATGAGATATTCTGGTCCTGGAATTCTGTGTGATTATTGAGAAAGCAGTGGGAAAAGTAGCATCCTTAAGGGCCCAAAAAGGTTCTCTAGGAAAAGCTAGACAGGCTTGACATTTCTTAAGTGCTTGTAAGACTAGGAAAATAAAACAAGCTTACTTTTGCTCCCTAGCATTTCAGACCTTTGCTCTGCCTTATAAATAAGCAAAATGGAGGACAAGGACAATTTCTGAAAGACGTATTTGTGAAAGGCTTTTAAGCTCACCTAGGGATGTGTCTGGGGCATTTCCATGTCCTCGCAGGGCTCCAAAGCGCGGAGCAGACCGCAGCAACCTGCGCCGCCCCATTGCAGCCAAGTGCCACTGCGTGCCCGGGGCCCCGAGCGCTGGCCGGCGAGCAGAACCGCCGCAGCAGCACCCGCACGGGCCGCTGGACTCGAGCAGGCCCCAGCGCGGGGTCTGCAGGCGGGCGGCGGTGGGCACGTTGGGAGGAGCTGCGAGCGCGGCACTTCCGAGACCCGCGCCACGGCCGGCGCTGGAGCCGGCTCCGTGCTGGCCCTGCCCTACGGCCACAGCGTTCACGTTAAACCTTGGATCTAGGTTTTGCGATAGATTCATTCTTTCATAAACCACTTCTTAAAATGCAGTTTTCTTTGCAGTTTTACAGTTACACTGTGAGCTCATGCATTTGTGATAATAATATCAGTATGTTCAGCATGGTGTGGACAGCACTTGCTTTAGGGTGTCATCTTAAACTTTGTGAGGGTTCTTAAATATTTCTGATCTTTCAAACTATACTTATATAGTTGATTGAATATTTACTGTTGAACTCAGCATGGAATACAGAAAAAAGCCTAAAAATGGGGATGTTCTTGACTTAAGCACTAAACACTGAGAGTCTTTTTAATATATCCTATATTTTAATTGTGGATGCTTAAAATTCTTCTTGTGTTTCTCTTTTCAGTTATTTCTCTCTCTACTGCAATTAGCTCTAGATTGTGCATTGGAATGAGCAACATGCAGAGATCTAAGACTTTTGATAAGCTTCTCCAGACTGATTTAATGCGTGTTTTGTAGAAATGTGTAGGTATTTCTAATAGTGCCGTGGAGTGTTTCTCTCTCGCCCTTCAACGTGCAGTTCTGTGTGCATGCTAGCCAAGGGTGATGGAGCACAGTAACCAGAGAACGAAAAGCGTCCCCAGCTCTGCCCTGTGTTCGGCTCCTTTGTGGGAGCAGCCGGGGCGCGGGCACTAGTGCCGCATGCCGGGTCCGTCTGGAGTGCTGGGTTAGTGTCTCCACTGGCTCCATCTGTGCGCATGAGGGTCCCTAGTGCAGCCCCACGCAGAGGCTCGTGGCCCATTGGACACAGGGTTCTGCCCCTTTCCCTGAGCCCAACCCTGTCTGCTCGGAGCTTTGGGCATTTGCTGTTCACATATGGGAAGAATCGCTGCCTTTTTGTTCGTGCTTCCATGATTTTCCACAGGACTAGGTTCTCATCTAACTAGGATCTGTCTATCCAAGATAGCTCATTAAAGCCAATTTTGTCATTGGATAATTAGCCATTCTCATGGGTAAGTTGGAATTCAAGTTTCTTAGCAGTAGAAAGATGGTTCAATACATGATCAGTGTGAAGCTGAGTGACAATGCAAGGCTACGGGCCTTAGCCTTGGATCCAGGTGGTGATAGTTTGTACACTTTCCAAGGCTTAATTTTAATTTTCTCATGTACTTTGAAAAATTATATGGAGTCTCCTTCTCTGGAGATCTTCAAAACCTGCTTGGACACAATCCTATGCCACATGCTGTAGGTGACCCTGCGTGTGCAGGGGGGTTGGACTAGCTGATCTCCGAAGGCCCCTTCCAACCTTAACATTTCTATGATTATGAATAAGTCAGGAGTTGACCTATGAATATTCAGGACTTGGAGAAATCTACAAAATGCCTTTTAGACATTTTAAAATTCATGTAAAATATATTTTGTGTTTTGCTGATTTCAAAGAGAAATATATTCAAACCTATAAATGCAACAACCAGTAAACAGAATTATACCTGTATACTGAAAGAAGAAGAAGAAAAAAAACCCACTACTGTAATGATATATGGGCAGAGCTGGTAAAAAAATAGTCTTCATTAGGGACAAAATGGGACAAATGTCAAGCATTGTACTACTGTTTCTTCAAGAGTAGCACTTAAGTAGTTCTTTGCTTACAGAAAGGAGCCACAGAAGGTTTGTATCTAAGTAACCTTAGCCTAAGTTATTTGTATAAGTGCAGATAACATCTCTTTTTGGAATTTCACAGATAGGTTTATCAGATATGATAAATGCAGCTCAGTAGTAGTGGCAGCCTTCACAAGATCCTCTTTGTGCCTGGGCCATTTGCTGGAGAACACAATGTCCCAAGGGGGCACTGAGACTATAGTTGCCTGTATTGAGTGAAAAAAAGGAGATATGTTCAAATTACTGTACTACCTAAGGTGTATGGGTCAGGGTAATGTAGCTTGTGAGCAGTGCTTTTCAGTGAGCATGGAGAACCCCTGAACTGAAAGCCAAAGGCTGCCAGTTGGCACAACATGGAAAGACGATAGTAAGGAGTTTTCACACCGGACCCCTCCTCTCCCCCTGCTAATTACATTAATTTCCTTGGTGTAGGTGTGCCCTCTGATTGCATCTCCGCGATACACATGGGCCTGCCAGCTTTGCTGGGCAGCAGTAGCCAGGGCTGCTGGTGGACTGGATATATGGATATATGGGCTTCCTTATGTTAGAGCGAGAGCGGACACCTATATATGCCCTTTGAGGTGCAGGCCAGGAGGGCTGGTGTCTTGGATCCCCTAGGAGCCCCTGGGGTGCTGCGGTCCCTCTCATGACCTGGAAATTGGTGAGATGTGAGGGCTCTTTGGGCTGGACCCGGCCCTCAGCGCTGGTGCCTCGTCACTGAGACAAGCAGTGTGCGGTGTCCGGGGGGACGGTCATGGATCCGGCTTTCCATGAGTGAAACAAAGTCAGGAAGACTGCCTGCGCGCGCTCAGCCCACACCTGAGCAAGAGAGGCCTGTGTGGGAAAGGAAAAGGGGCAAGTGATGTGTGCTGTGTATTCAAGAGAATAAACTAATTCAGTAAGCAGAATTTTAAAAACACTGTAGTTCCTTGTTTAATGGCCAAAGTCTATACAATTAGCTCCAGTTCTGAAATAATGTCTCTCCCCACCTTGCCTATATTGTCTTCCCAGCATTCTGCATGTCACTGCCTCTTCTTACTGTGTTATTTTTGCTTTGGTGTTCAGTTCATTTGCTCTACAGCCTCCTGTTGCCATCTTTTCAGCTGGAGTCTCATTAATCCACCTTCTGGAATTAAATATAGGGCTGGAAAGGTTGTAGGTGGCTCAGTGTCCTAGGTACTTTGGTTCCACTCTCTTGTGCCAAGTACAATAATTTACTTTGCTCTGAAGGGAGTGCCAGGTGTCTGTAAAATAATCCTGAGCTGGAATGTGGGAATTGTGTGCTCAGATGACACAGGGATCTGTCTAACTCTATCTATAGATGCAGCCAGAGGAGGGGTCCAGCAGGCAAGTGCCAGGCTCTTCGATGTGCAGAGCAGGAGTGAAGCAGCTTTGCAGGACTTTAGTGTTGGCTCCTGTGTCAGTAAACCTGAGCTCCTCTGCCATCTTATAGAGAGGGAAATTACTCAGACTCAATGAACTGAAAGATCAGTGTACCCTTGTTCAGATTGGTTTAATAGAGCAAACCAAGGCTTCTACAGGTATCATTAAAGTGCTAATAAATGTCACTATTCTTATTTTAGAAATAATGATGAGAAATATATTAGTCTTACATATGTAGTGGCAAATCTTACCACCCTTATTAACTGTGATTAGTAATTCATTCGGAGGGCAGTCTTCCTGACTGATTTCAGTACTAACAAGCATGAGGAAGGGCAGGAAACCGGCCTGGGGAGGTACCCCTGTGGCACCCCATCTCAGTGTGGTCATAGTGCAGCTATGGCCAGTGTCTCTGATCCACAAGTTCTTTGCTTTCTTTTGCAAATTTGCTTTTTTTAGTATTAACTAAGTACAGTTGCTGTTGAAATTTAAGGCAAAATTGCACTATGTACTTTGTCCCTTTTATGCTGTAATTCGGTTTATCATTTGCTTTCCATTTCAGTTCTGCTCTTTTCTACTTGGAGTATTTTTGATAGCTTATATGGTAAGAAAACCCGCACATGAAGAAAGGAAAGAGGAAGTGGAAAGCAAACTGCAAACACATCAATTTCATTCTTCTGGGGGAAGGCTGGCCTGCCTTCTTCAAGAGTCCAGGCCTGCTACAGACTACAAAATAGCAAGCGGAGGACTAAAATGAAGATTAACATGGGGAACTTGGTGGCCTAAATATAGACAATTCTGCCCCTCTCCAATGACTTACAGCAATGAAGACTATTCTACAGCCAGCACAATTTGGCCAATGCCCCAAATATAACAAAGAGATCTGACAGTGGGGATTACCGCTTGAAAATGTGGCTTTCTATTTGGCACAGCTGTCACATTGTACTAAACCAGTTACTTCCCTTTAATCCTAATTAATACTCCTATTCTCTTTGCAGCCTGAGCCAGGCTCTCTGGTCAGCAGCAGTCCCCAAGGGTCTCCCCACGGAGGAGCTGTCCCTGGCAGCTGGTTGCAGATGATACTGTGAATGAAACAGAGTGACGTGCGAGAGCTCCTGGCAGCCACCCCAGCGGAGCGGATCAGCTTAACACTCATTATAGACCCCATACTTAGACATGGAGCCCAGGTCCGCATGACAGGGCCAGCCCGGGGCTGAACACCGTGTCCTGCCCCTGCAGGAGCAACCTCAGAGTGGAGGGAAAGGGCCTCCCTTTGGTGCAGGCGCCACAACAACCCGCTCGTGAGTTGTTCTGGGAGTCCTTGTTCTTCTGTATAGCCTTGGAGAAACCATTGTCTAGCGTGGGCTGCATTTGTTCCCCAAAGCACTAAATAGTTTAATAAGTTATTGTATTATTATATTAATATATTATTAATTAACCACATTACAGCTGACTCTTTCAAAGATTACCAGGAGAGACCTTTCTAGTCTTCCAGAAAGCACTCATTTCCAAAATTGGTAATTAAAGTGGCAATTAAAAATTATTAATATACTAATCATTATATTATTATTAATAATTATAATTTAATAACAGTTTGTGGGAGGGATACAAGCTGAACTCTAACATCTGGTTACCATGCTCTTTTCACTGGTGCTGATATGCACAAAAGTTATTTTATGCCTTATGGCTTTTTGCAAATCATGTGATTTACTGCGGTTTGAGAATACAAATGGTAATTATTGAATATAACTGACTATAAAGGACATTTTATCTTTAAAAATAACTACTGCAAATATGGTACAATATATTTTATAGATTTAAGAAGGTATTAATGGGGGCAAACAATATGCCTATAGTCTGAGAATACTGAAATGGTTTGGACTCTTTTTTTAAAAAAATTATAGAATTTCATATTTACTCAAAATAGACCTGCAGGTGCATGTTTGAAATAATTCCAAACTCAAGTACAACATAAATACTGTTGAAAAGGATCTTGTCTGCATCAAAAAAACAATGTAGTGATGAAGGGAACAGAATAGAGCAGGTCAAAAAGTAATTTTCAAAACTTCCAGAACATACTACTTAGTCAAGACATCTAATTTGTACTTTGATAGAGAAAACCATGGGGGATTGAGTATTCGTTATGGAATTTGATAATCTCAGGAATAATTAGAATTAGTGTACGTTTTCTTAAAGAACACACATTTCTACTGAATACTAAAAGTTCTTGGCAATGCTGAGAGTGATCGGGGGAAGAACATGGTGCAAGGCTGGGTAACTCCTGCTGCCTCCACACTCCTGAGCGGGCCGCAGTGGAGCAGGCTGGCGAGATGCATCCTGCACCACTGCTGCATCCCAACACTGCTGCTGCATCCCGCACCACTGCCGCATCCCAACATTGCTGCCTCATCCTGCACCACTGCCGCATCCCAACACTGCTGCTGCATCCCACACCGCTGCTGCATCCCAACATTGCTGCCTCATCCCGCACCACTGCCGCATCCCAACACTGCTGCCTCATCCTGCACCACTGCCGCATCCCGCACCACTGCCACATCCCAACACTGCTGCCGCATCCCAGCACTGCTGCTGCATCCCACACCACTGCCGCATCCCAACACTGCTGCCTCATCCTGCACCACTGCCGCATCCCAACACTGCTGCTGCATCCCACACCGCTGCCGCATCCCAACACTGCTGCTTCATCCTGCACTGCTGCCACATCCCAACACTGCTGCTGCATCCCGCACCTGGCCACTTCAAGTTCTTCAGTTGTCTTCCCCTGACAAGTCTGGAATTCCCCAGTTTGGAATGGAGATAAAGGGGAAAAAACAGATTGGTCCCAGTTATGTTCCAGGACGGAGGAGGAAGCAGAGCGCCGTGTACCAGGAGCCCAGTGTGGCTCTGACGACAGCAGCAGCCACCGAGCTCGGCGGCAGGTAACAGCAAGTTCACCTGTATTCAATGGGAATCACTTTGCAAACAGATTTTGAGTGTTCATGTTTTCCTTATTTTTTAAAAATGAGCCCATTCCAGCATATACCAGCTCATTCACGTGCATCTGTACATGTTTTAATCCATTACTTTAATCATAATGTGGCCTGCATAGTGACTAGTGTCCAGAGTTTGGAAATACTTGGGCACATTTGTAAGTGCGTGCAGAAAAGGAGCCTGACACAACAGTAAAGAATTTGGTACTGGATACTTAATGCAACATTATTTATTAGTATCACATTCCTAAGAGGACTATCCGGGAGCTTATTGTGTTAGGTTTTGCAATTTTTTTTTTCCAATTTTTAAAAGCCTTTGCTTTAATGGATTTACAGCCTAAGTGGCACTCCTCTGTTCTCAAATGCAAGTTGTTTTTCACAAAATAAATCTAATTATTAAAAGCCCTTCTAAAATATGAACTTTATCTATCAAAATCCCTCAGTCTTGTGGCTGACACCTGTCAGTTCATTTCAATGTGTGCTACTTTATTCTCAAGGTTTTTGATTTGTTAGAAACGACACTCAACTTTATTGCGCCTTGAAGGAAGGACTGTAATGTGAGCGTGCCTATAAAATGGGACCCTGGGGACATCACACCAAAAGCAATGACCAGTTTCCAGAGCTCAGAAGTTCTACTCGTTGTCTCCTTTTTGTGTGTGCGATGGGGAGCTCTATCTTTGCTCCTACATCCTGCTCCAGGTGTAAAGTTAGCCCTTTTCCCCAAAAGCTTCACAGTGACTGAGGAGTGTAAAATCTATTGAAAAATATATTGGAAAATCTCAACATTCTCAGGGCAACAGTGAACTATAATAATTTTGTAAAGCGAGAGGGAATCTTTGCCAAGAGCCCAGAGCGATGTGTTGGGATGTGCAGCGTCCTGGACACAGATGTGTGCGACATCTGGGAGAGATGCTTTGTTGCGTCCATCTTTATAGGGAATGGAAAGTAAAAGAAAACTCACCAACAACATCACATCCAAGTTAAGCAGAGTCCACACTCAGTCCAAATGGCAATCAAACTCTAGAAACCCTCGAAAAGAAAACAGGGAAGGAAATCACCCAAGGATATAGGGCTGGTGGCTTCATTGGGCAAGTGAATTAGGGACTTTTACAAAGCCAATTTCAGGGCTTTCATTTAAACAAAGAAAGGAGTTGGAAAAATTAGCCACAAATGCTTGACCTTCCCAAATGCCTCTGAGGCATAATCACCTCCTGTTTGCTGAACTGGTTTGGGTGATTTCCCTTCCAAACAGTTTTCTAGGTTCACTCATGTGTGAGAAGGGGTCTGATTATACAGAGGCAGGCAAGGGAGAAGTGAAACTTCTGGGCAGAGAAGGAAATATGCCAGGACATTTTACTGATTATGTTTGTTTCAAGGGAAGCAAAGGGCAAATGAACGGAGCCAACTTGAATTTGCTTTTTAGCTTTGAACATGGAAGAAAGGTAACGTAAGAAAGATGTGAGGTATCAATAGCACTCCATAAAAACTGCCTCATGGAATTAGGTAGGGACTGTGGAGTGCCTCAGATGGGACAATGTGATAATTGTACCCCTGAAATGGTTCTTAATTATCTGAATAGATATGTTTGTGATAAAATAAATTTTCGTTTTTACATTTGAGGCTTGTACATTGCAATGCTAACTCTGGATATGTAGCAATCCAAATTTTGGAAGACTCCAGTCTTTCTTTATGTAATAGCAGCACCCCTCAATTCCCCGGGGCTGCTGCCGCGTCCTGTCACGCTCGCGAAGGCCCCTGACGCTGGAAAGGTGCACGAGGGCGCAGGTCTCCATGGCGTGCTGCTGTGGGCGGTGGCAGGCACCTTGCTTGTGGTTCCTTCTTTTGGTTGGAGCTTTTCTCACAAGCTACCAGTGATGGGCGAGCTCCCGGTGCAAAGCATGGCATGGGCACCAGTGCAGCAGGCAGTGTCTAAACTGGGTCTGCTGCCGAGAGCAGGGGTGTCCCCTGGGCCCGAGGTCCCCGGGCAGGGTGGCTGCGCGCTGGGACGTGTCCTGCTCAGCCCTGCTCCTGCCGACCCTCGCGCTCCCACCATTGCTCTTGCCTGTCCCTGCCAGGGCTGGGGCAGCCAGCTCTGTGCGCGGACGCACAGCAGTGGGGTTGCTGCCTTGTCTTCACCGCACGGTTAGCGCGCTCACCCGGGCAGGGCACACCAGGGCTGGTTTCCCTTGGCTTTGGAGCAGGGCTTGTCTGCACGGCCCCGAAGGACGTTGCAGTGATCCCCTCCACACTGCACTGAGCACTCAGCTCCTGACAGGGAGCAGGGGAGAGGGCTGGGGCCGGAGCTCTGCACTGCAGTGCACGGGGCCCCGGCGTGAGGGCCACTGCAGCGCAGCAGTGGCATCCAAGCAGGGCACATGGGTGCTTGAGGATGGTGCTGCTCAGAGAGGGCAAGATGTGCTCTTGGAGTCCTTTCAAATGGAGGCTTGAACTGGTCTCTGCTTCCTCAGTGCCCAAATCAGGGAGTTACTGGATAGTGGGGAGGATAAAGGAGCAGACAGAGGATAGACCAGGGGACAGAGGAGGCTACTTGTAGGGCCAGGCACTCACCTCCAGGAGGCAGTTCACGACTGGGTAATGCCTGGCTGGGTGGCAGGGATCCAGCTGTTTCCTCCATGGCTCATCCTGGTGCCCGGCTATGAGGCCCCCTCGGGATGTCTGAGCTCCAGTCTCGGAGGTCCCTCTGCAGATGGTCCCCTAGGCAAGGAGGAGGCCAAAACGCTCAGGCTCTCGGCTGGGCTCAGCAGTGTCCTCCTCCTGGGGGCTGACAGCGAAACACTCGCTGCCCTGCCCAGCATCCGTGTCCATCCTGGTGACTTGCCCGCCTGACGCCAACGCTGGCATGTTCATGTGGAAGTTCACTACGCTCCGCCGGTCCCCCAGAGCCACGCACGCATGCTGGTGCTCACTGGACATTCGACATGGAGGTGTCCTCTCTTCCTGTAGTGCATGCTGATCCTAACAGCTGAAATAAGGACATCAGGGAGTATCATTCCACAGAAATGCATTCTCGGCATTTCTCACTGAAAAGGTATGCACTGGGGAGTTAAACTAGGCAGAGAAAGTCAAGTATTTTAAAGGGTTATACTGTAGCTTTTCTTTTAACTATCTACAGCCCTGTTTGGAAAAGGACTTATAGTCAATGTATGCTTTTAGCTTGAATTTATAATTCTTCAATCTGAAAGGAGCAATGAAAGAAATGTTCTGGAGAGATCTGCATATATATGTCTCATGACATCTGCTAATAGCATGTGTTAGCAGCTATGCTGCCAGAAGCCAAAGAACAAAGACAATATCATCATGGAGGAAATTGCACAGCTGTGAAAATGAGATTCCCTTATTCTAGAAAACTTGATAACTCAGAACCTGTTGGGACCAATTCTGTTCCCCTGACACTTTCATAAACCTAGAATAATGCCACTCAAACTAGTGTAAGTAAGTGAGCCCTTAAAGAGGCAAAACTATTCCGGTGAGCCTAGTGGAGAAAGGAAGTTTTATAATGTACTCCTTATTGGCATTCTGCACATGGAAGTACTTGGGGCAAAGGAAGGACAACAGCAGAAGAGCTTCTCCACAGAAACCACAAACAGGCAACGCTCTTAAAGACAGGTGGGGGTACGGACTGCTGTGGAGGACCCGTTCATGGTCAGCTTTGAGTCTCATTCGTGTGGAGCACTTGTGAGCACTCTCTACCTCAGCAACAACGGCGACAGGGCCCGAGCTGTCCCATTCCCAAAGCACAAATGGCTGCACCAGCCGTCAGGAGCACCCGTTCCTGTCAGATGGCACATGGTATTGACTAGCATCAACAGTGCAGATCGCATAGCAATGAAATCAAAAAGGGAGAACATAAAAACTCAGATTTACAAGGTTATCTTTGAAATCTCCTTCTCTCCTCACCATGTGGGCAGTGCGTTAAAGTCGAAGTCATCAAGAGAAGTTGTAAGAAGTGCGGATCTTCAGCTACCTCTGCTGTAGCTTAGTTGCAGTGGCTGGATGAGGGAGAGAGTGGCTATCTACAATGAAAGCAACGGAGTTGGCTTTGTAAGTCATGCTTGAGATGCAGATGACATGGAGAGAAAATACTGAAAATGAGCACAGGCTTTTTTACCTGCTAGAGCTGCTTGAAGAGACCATGTTAGCGGGTCTTACAGTCTGTAAGTAAAACTCTGTAATTTTGCCTGCAAGTGAGCTGAGCCTCATCCTTCTCCAAGTTTTAGCAATATTTCATTAAAATGTTATTAGTAGATTTGGTAAGTGATTAGATTTCACCTTGGAGCTGGTACAATACAATTCCATTGCCCTGGCAGTTCTCTCAAGAGCCCAGCAAATGCCTTGTCATGAGGCTCAGGGGAAGAAGAATTTGGTTTTGCCTGAACAGACTAGGGTGTCTGTTTACACCATTACCACCGAAGCAGGAGGAGATCTGAAACACAAAAAGGGTTCCGAGTAGCTCACACTTCTCTGTGTCTCATTTTTTTTCCTTAGATTTTTTTTTTAAATTTATTTTTTTTATTCCAAGCACTGCTAGCTGCAATCTTGGACAGTGGCACTAAGTATCCTGCCTAGTGTAACATTATGACCTGGTTAACAGCATTTAAGGAAGGATGGGGGAGCTGTTATGAACAACTTTTACATCCTTGAGATTTTTTTTCCCCCTGCTCAGGCCTTACAGTAACTGTGCTTATTACAGGGCTAGATGGAGGCAGGGGGAAATGTGGATCCCCACAGTGTGCACTACTGCACTGGCATTGCACAGTCTCCTGCTGACTTAGGCACAAGTTCTGTACATCCAATGTTTCTATCAACAGGTACAATAAGCTCCTGGCTCCTTCCTCACTCTCTCTCAAATTTACCACATTTTCACAGATCACATTGGGAAAAGATTCCCATACCTATATTTACAACTAACATCACTCTTCTGCTGTAGATTGCAAAACTGCAGCTCTGTAAGTAAATCTAAGAGTTTGGCCCTTTGATATGTACATGATGGATGGGTAGCAAGGCAGGCATCACCAAATATACCAAGATGCAATGAAAAATAATGCAGATTCCTTGGTGGGCAGCAACCTGGATTTGTTGAAGAAAACTGTATGGAAGCAGACCTGATGCTTCCTAGATGCTCATGGTGCCAGCACTTTCTAAATGCCCTTCCGTTTGCTGTTGAATATCATGGCAGGAAACTCTGCCCAGCTTTTTCCCAATATGAAGATCTGTATTCTGAAGGACTAGGAGGAAGGCTGAGTCTGTATGGCTCATAGAACCTACCTTAAATTGATCTTTGTAATGAGAATACGAGCACAGCATTCTTACTAGTTTCTTATCCACAATTTACAGCTCCTGAATTGAAGCTTTAATGGCTCCAATTAAAACTGGAGTTATTCCTTCTTTCATTCTCTTCCTCATTGCTCATTGCTGGAGCATTCATTGATGCACAAAGGTACCAATTTCCTTTTAACTGCTCATGGTGCAATGCGAGGGTGATTTGGCCTTGGGTGGTCCTAGGCAACAGATTAAACTGGACTGGTAACAACTTCTTGTCTAGATGTTAAGCTTCTGAGGGATTTCTGTGGTCTAGGCTTGAATATTGATGCTAAAGCTGTGTATGTGATGCCCAGCTGGCAGTAACTATCATTTAGTCAACTCTCACCTTACATTTTTTCCTAAAATGTGAGTTAATTTTCTCGGTTTCAGTTTCAGATCTCTCCTTGTCAAACTCACTTTTGATCATTTTAAATCTTCTCCCGATGAGCTATAATTACCTCAAATGCCATCTTTTTGTCTTCTGTTTCATATGATGTAAGTCCCTTAACTTCTTTTTGTATTATGCCCTGTCAGTGTTTTATCATCTTAGTTACTCAATTAATTTCATTTTAAAATCCAAAAATATCTAATACTCTACAGTAATATTACAGAGCTTCACAGGAAGGTTCCTAACCATGCTGCCGCATGTGCTATTGAGTCACTCTCCTTCTGAACTTACATGGACTCCCTGACTGAAATTCTCTCTGTAAAAAATGCAGTTTCAGTACTGCTGTATGCTGACAAGTGCTTGTCATCAAAACAAAACAGACCGGTGATGGAAAAGAACCCAGAATTATCCCCAGGCTTGAGATGTCTTATTTTTTCATTCAAAGCCAGCAGCCCCAGCTCTGGAAAGGTTTCTTGCTCACTCTCCATCATCCCTGTGCTGAGGTGACTTTTGAAGGTCCATGGGCTTTTAGCCTAGTGGTACTTCAGGTCCATGGGTGCCCACGATAGAGGTGAGCGGGGTGGCATGAGGCAAGGAGAAGGTGCAGCCACGAGCACGAGGGAACACTGGGAGGCGAGTGCAAATGTCAGGAGGGAGAGAAGGCAAAACTCTTAGTGTGGAGGAGAAAGGTGAAGGAGAGGGCAGCGGAGTGCTGCCGAACAGGGGGAAGGACAAGCCCAGGAAAGGAATGTGCACTTTGGAACATAGAAAACTACCCTCTCTATTATCAGTGTAGTAGTAATGAGTAGTATTAATGAGTGAAAACTCGTAGGCATCACCCCTTGCCCATGCTCTCCCATTCAGCCTCTGCAGGAAGCCGTCCCAAGTCGTGTGTTCTTGTAGAGCTGGGAGGATCTGCCGGGTCACCATTAAATGCCAGTATGGCCACAAGTCGGGCTTCTTCTCGCCTAGTGACTCTCTACTTAATATAGCAAAGAAGCCAGGGAGGTTAAGGGACCTTAACAGCTGTCAGGCTGCCAGAGAGACCTGCTAGTTTCAAACCTAATACAATGACACCCGGTGCTAGGCTTGCAGCTCTTCAGAGTGAGCGTCCACGCAGCAGCACAGAAAAATCTGTGAGGAACTCGATAGCCTGTGGTTCTTCACCCTTGTATCCACATGAGTTATTGCTCAACGAAGGAAATACTCGGTGTTTTGTAGGAACCAAGAGGCAGTTCTGAGCAGCTACTTAAATAGCCGTGATTATGTTTAGAGAAGGCTGTGGCTAGAATCTCTGAATAAACATATTGCCCCAGACGACCACCTGATCTGTGCTTATAGACTGTTTGTCGTCCAGCCTAAAGGGCTCTAAAAAAAAAAGGCCAATTACTAAGTTTAAATACCTCAAAATAGAGCAGAGCAGACACAAGGTGCAAGCAGCTTTGCACGCTGCGAGCAGCGGCCGGGCAGGTTTGCGCTGGGATGGACGGCTCAGCCATCTGGACTGGCCCCAGACGCAGTGCGGGCTGCTCTGTGGTGCACACTGAGCAGCCCTGGGTTAATATGGGGCATTTATTAAAGTGCTGCATTGACAGAGGAGACAAACGAGCAGCAAGAGGCTGTGGAAGGAAGAATGGAGAAACCCAGGGGTTCTTTCTTTTGATCCTTTAGCAAATGCAATTAAATATTCACTTAAGTTTGGAGCCCTTACTGGCTCAAGCTCCATACTGCTCAGCTTGCCAGGCCTGCACTTTGGGGACGGGCATTTGCACTGCCCTTCTCCTGCATCACAGCTTGCTTCCACGTGGTCCCAAACCCCAAAGCTGTCTCTTGCGGAGGGCATCCGCTGTCATGCACCAGGATGGAGGGACAAGCCTGGAGCTGTTTAACGCCTGTGAGAAGAGAAACGTTCAGGTGAGGGCTGAGATAAGAGAGATGGCTCCCAGCCCCACTCCATCCCGCACCTCCCATCCTTTGGTCTGTGTGAAACAAGCACTGGTTTCCTCAGCCCACTGCTCCCCACGTGCTACGTTACTGTGACTGTGAAATAACAGCTCTGTGCGGAGTTGTAACGCCGTTGTTATGTCCTGTTGCAACACGGGAGGAGCGCAGGTTTGGAAACCGCCCACCAGGTGCAAAGGCTGGTGCCCAAGTAGAGCGGTTGTGCAGGTGTGATGGCCTATGGTCACTGCAGCGCAAGGACAGGACATGCCTTCCTCACGGGCCAACCCTCGCCTGACCAGGGCTGCTGAGCCTGCCCTTGTGCCGTGTGGACAGAGCTCTCTGCCCCACACCTTGGAAGACCGTGGAGATGGAGATTAAGCGTCTGTTACCATGCCCATGTCTAAGCCAGATCTTTCAAAACTCATGCGGGCAAGTTATCACAGTATACGGCTAGGAAATTTCTTGCTTTAGAGGCTGCTGTTTTAGCATCCCCCTTTGGATGATGGAAATTGTTTATCATTTATAATCTAAGGATTAATCAGTTCGCTTCCTCCTACATACGATGCTGCAAAATTTATTGAACTTATCTGCGATTTCTGTACTATTGTTTATAACTGTAGCACTTCCACTTAGAAATGGACCAGTACTATTGCTTTGATGGATCCTAATATACTTGTAAATCTCCTTCATTTGCCTCCACTCTGTTGGCTATAGGTTGCTGCTTAAGTCATTTTGCCTTCCCTATCAAGTCCTTGGAATTGCTGGCTTCTGATTTTACTCATTGCTATCAACTAAACATTTCTGTAATTTTGCTTGTGTTTCTCTTCAGTTATTATTATGCTGTCTTTTTAAAAAGATATCTGCTTCTAATTCTCAGCTTCATGCACTTTCCCCCATCATTATGGCCTTTCTGCTTAAGCATGTGTCTTTTTGAACATCTAGGTAAAAGGTCTTAGTATTCATGATTGTCAATCATGTTTTCATCACATTTTCTTCCTCTTTATTCTATTTGCATCAGTAATTGCTTTTAGATTTCCCTGTGCACTGCCCCATGGGGGCAGCGTGTCCCGGTCCCTGTGTCCCCGCTCCCGTCGTGATGTTGTGCTGCTGGTGACAGAAGCTGCGGGCAGACGTTGGCTCCGCAGAGCTCTCCTGGGCAGGTAGCAGCAATGCCACCTTTCAGGAAGCTCCCTGAATTACCCTTTACAAAACAGCTGCACCTTGTGGGCAGCGGTTGCTAATTTTGGTACCGAGAGCTTCACCATCAGCCCAGGCTTGTAATCTGGGTGGCCACAGCCGACCTGTCCCCTGCCCCTGGCTCCCCTCTCCAGCTGGGCAGGCGCCACGTCTCTGCTTCTTTCTTCACCGAGCAGACTTACAAACATCCAAGGTCACGGTGTGGCCCCAGACAAGAGCAGACACTTTGTCTCTGCAGTCAGAGCCGTAGCTCTTGCCCTCCTTACCGACCTCCTTTCACCTAGATGTTGCTCCTCATTGCCCTTCTCTGGTATCAGCTCCATGAACCATCCCGACTCTGAACTGCACAGACTGCAGAGAGCAATTAGACGTTCTTGAGCAGCAGGGCTGGTGACAGTGCCTCGTGCCACTTCCCAAACCTGGCAGAGCCCTCTAAGCACCAAGGTGCTTGGGACGGCTGCTCCCAAGGAAAAGGCTCCACTGAAGAGCTGCTGCTGACATCTCTTTGCCCCAGACAAAAGAGCCGTAGGCCAAGGATGCTGTGTGCGCAGGATAAGCGTCCTCTAGTCCTCTAGGAAAATGCTGTGGTGTCATAGACACAAGTGAGGAACAGCTGAGGACAGCTGGAGAGCTGCTTGTGACCTGCAGCCCCTTCCCTGCCAGGTCCTTGTGCGGACGGAGCGTGCCCGCTCCCTGGGGACGGCGGCTGACGGCGCAGAGCCCCGCGGGCCGCATGGCGAGAGGACACCACTGGCACTGCCCAAGTGCAGCCGCAGTGCCCTAGCCCAGGGCAGAGCGAGCTCTCCCGCGTCGGCCCCTGCAGCAGCCTCCAGCGCTTGTAGGTGGCACTGGAATCCACGCACACGCCCGGGATCAGCGAGAGCAGGCGAGCTCAGCTCTGCTCAGCTGCACTTCGGAGCACCTGGGATCTCTGAAAAACAAGGCAGAGAGATAAACTCTTCACTTCTGTCGTATCTCACATGCAATCATGTTGTTTAGGGAGGAGTTGTTGGCATTTTGTTGCTTGCTGTGTGAAATGTTTTTGACTGGCCATGCAATACTATTTCTGCTCTCTTATTGGATGTTTGGAGAAGGGAAATAAAAGGAAATTAAAGATAGTTTGGCTTCTACATAAATGTGCACTAACTGCAAGTGAAGTCTGAACTTGCCCAAAATTCAGCCTGTATCAGTTTATTGCCTTGCCCTTAAAGAAGACAGAATTCTGTCAGCTCTGAGATTTATTTTTAGTTCTAAAAGATGCTCTCAAGACTACTCTTTAACATATACTATATAAAAAGCTTTCTGGAGGAAAGCTTTTAGTATTTTTTACAGAATACTTCTAGAGTAATTGCAGAATTGCAATTGAGATAACTTAGGAGAGAATATAGATGGAACATTTTATAATTTCAAATAATAAGATATTATTATGCAAAATAAAACTGCCTAAAAAAAAGTGAATTCCAAAGAGCTGAGAAATATGCACTGGAGAGATGCACAGAGATGGAAGATTGGCACCCCATATCTGGATGATCACAGTTATCTGTGTGTCCTGCTCTTGCATCCAGGAACACGATGGTTATCCCACCAGGCCTGGCACTGTGTCAGGTTGGGGCAGAGCTGCGCAGGTCTGCGTTACGCAGGTTACAGCTCATAGCCCTGCGCTTTCGTGTGCCTGTTATCTCGCCGCTTATGGATTGAAGAGAAACCAATATGACCTTGGGCTACAGGGAAAAACAGTCGGAGAATCCACAGTACCTCTCTGGTACACGGCACCCAGATGGATGACTCACCTCTGAAAGGTATGGGACTACTTTGCAACTTGCAGGCAGCCACTCAACGTCCAAATACCAGTGAGTGGATTTCCAAACCAAAATATGTAAGCAGAGACAATTATTTGTACTTAAATTAGTCAGAGGACCATTTCTCAATAGCTGTTGTTCCCTCTGTGCACTAATGAAGCTGTCAGCAGAACTTCACACCACACAGGAGAACAGTTCCTGTCTGAACAACCACTGTACCATCACAGGGCAGCTGAGCTCTAATTATGACTTTGTGCAGTACAGGGACAAGCACACACAGTGACACTCAGTGAGCATGTATAAATGGAACCAATATCCTAAAAGAGTCACGTCTGCAGTAAGAACCTTGTTCAGCAGAGCGTCTTCTCAAGCGTTCTCCTGAGCCTGGAGAGCCAGGCCATTACAGCCAGTGCAGGAAAGCAGATTGTCTCTCCTGCTGATACAGACTCTCACATTCATGAGCTTTAGTAATCGCTGGAACAGTGGCTCTATCTACCCATAACTAACACGATATCCGTCTTTCAGAAATGATTTTGAAACACTCACCAGACTGCTCAGTGAAAAGCAACAATTACCAGAAGGGAAATAGCAACACAAACTTAGAAAAAAAAGAACATGCTGCGATGGAAAGTGTAGACCGAAACCTTCCATTACATGCCAGAGAGACCTCTTGCTCTTACCAGGTATTCTTGCTATAGTCCTCTCACTTCCTTGAACGCTTGCTGTGTCCTGCATTATTACCAAAAGAGTGCAGAGGGAGGCTGCTTTGTACCAGCAGTCTGGAGACTGCACACGCGTCAGGGACAGTGCTGCTCGCGCTGCCGCTTGCGAGGGCAGCGGCGCCCGTCTGCCACGGCCCAGCTGCTGCGGATCCCTGTGCAGCACCGAGCTCAACTGCCTTCAGCTCAACCAGGTACTAGAACCGCATTATTTTCCATGTAGCATAGCTGATTTTGTAATCACCGTATATATATTGCGTCTCAGCAGAAAAATACATTCTCCTGTAAGTTTGGCAGCAAAAATAAATTAATTTTGGACTTTGCTAGAATACCTCACTCGGTTGTTAGTTTGCCCCATTCTCCTATTACAAACTGAGTGATGTTAGACACTGAATTAGGAACCACAGGACTCTGATTCTGACTCCAGGGCTGAATAAAGCTCCTGCGATGCAGTGACCAATGCGGTCTCCTTCTGGAGAGTTACACCAGCTTTCCATGTGCACAAAAGTATTCATGGGGCAAATAACATGGTTCTCCCTAGATCCTTCCCTTACTGCCAGGAAACTTGATTCTTAATACGCACAGGACAAGGAACTGCTTTGCACTCCTTCCTTGCACAGCATTTACTGAAGGCCATGATTCAGAGATAGCTTCTTATTGTGGCATTCCTTAGCTTTCACAATCACCAGGTATTAAAACATAGATGACTGTATCAGTGTGGCCCCTTTTCTTGAATGTCAATGATAATATTTGCTATAGCTCTCACATTTCCAACAGAAAGTCCTCTTGTTACTTTATCCTCAGACCAAGTCCAGCACTCACCTCCCCTGCTGTCCCTACTTCCCACGTGGTTGGCAGTGCAGAGCGCTTGCTCACGGCAGCTCTGGGTACAGGTGGGGAGGAGACACCCCAAGTGGCTGTTGGCACTGGATTTTCAATTCCTATGCACCATCAGACCTGGATAAACGACAACACAGGGCCAAAGTCTGCAGGCACCGAGTGTAAACCCAGAAGCAGTCTTCTTTCAGTAACTGAATATGTCTCTCTTTTTCAGGAACCAAAAACGCTATCTGTAAAGTACATAGCTCAAGTTACTATGCAAAAAAAATATAACCATATATCATATCATTTTATATATATCATTTTATATATATCATATAAAAATATAACCTGGAATATCTGAAAGCATTTGTTGGAGACAGGTATAATCATGTACTGCTGGCCAGACAGCGGAGCCAAACCAATAGCTGCCAATGTGCCAGCTGTGAGATCTTTATCATTCCTCCTGGCTAAGCAAAAAGCAGGTGATGACTTGGGACAACTGCCAGGCATTAGGAAAGATCACTTATGCGTATGGTTGATTTTATAGCCAAGGAACACTTTACTTCTCAAGGAAAAGGCACTGATTGCAGCCAACAGTTTCACATTTGTGACTGTTCTCAGGGAAGCGGCGTAACATTTCACAGCAACATGGCACCACAAGAGGAATTATAAAAACAAATAAGGTGAATGGTACTGAATTGTTGAGGAGAAAGCACTTTTTATTCGATGTTGACCACTAATACTGTAATTTTTGCAGCTAAGCAACATGAACAGGTGGAACAGATGTTCATGTATGGATTATGTAGGTCCCTTGGGTATTCCACAACAGAAACAAGTACCACATACAATCAGACTTGCAATTATGTCACTATGGGCTGAAAAGGTACACTCATATCCTGCCATAGCCTTGACTTGCAGATTGACAGACTGCCTACATTTCAGTCTGAAGAACTGCAGCTCTCAATACTTCAGCCTTAAGAATGCTAAATAGTATTTTTGTCCCATTTCATCCATCAGATTTCTTATTTTTATCCAGTTTCCATAAGAATCATTTGAATTCCTCAAAATTTCCTCCATAATTTTGTTGCCTCACTTTTAAGTGCATGACAAGGATGAGACCTTGTAAAGATGATGTTAGTAACAGCTCTGAAGTGCCCTGGGTGGTGAACAGTCTTGAATGGAAAATGGTATGGTACAGCTGTGCAAAGTGTTATAAAGCCTTTGTAAGTTAAGATAGTAACAAGGCAGGTTTGTATCTTTTGTGAGCTCATATCCATGCTAAACACTGCATTCCCATGCTAATAATCTCCGGCAGCTGCTATGGCTGCAGATCTGTCTTTCAGTTCATTTCATATCATGTGTTTTCCTCCAGTATTTGGCCTCCTTCACCTCTGTAGCCACCTGGATTTCTTCAGCACAGTAATTAAACAGCTCACACGTACCTGCCCCACCTTCCTGTATGCTCTGCATTCCTCATGCTTCGTTCATGGATTTGCATTCCCAGAGCTCACGTCCTCTGACTTACTTATTCATGTGGGACCCAGTAATCCTGTGAAGTGCTGCTGAGTTACAGTAATGATGATTTAGCTCACAGTCTTGGAAGCCGAGTGATCCTGAATTTGCAAGAGCAGATAAAGGACACATTACCCTATAGCTTAATCAACACATTTTGTAAGTATTTTACAATTTGCTTCAAAAAATAAGTGATGGAACTATACACATAACAACATTCACTAGATACATTTTTTTTTCTTAGATCCATGACCAAAATTTGCAAGTTTTTTCTCAGCTTTTCTCGGCTTATAATGCTTTTCCTAATCTCTTGTGTTTACTAAATCTCCAATTTCCAAATGCCACTAATCCTTCCAGCCCCATATTTCTCTGACAGAGACAGCTCTGTCTTCCAGTTGATGCAGTACTTACAGGTCTGATGGAACAAAACCTGAAGTCAGAACAGTGACCCTAGAGGATATTTTGAGTCTGGACCTTGGCACAGACCAGCTGAAAATGATTCCTCCTTTCCCCATTTTCTTCTTCTTGTTCAGTGCAGCAAATCAAAATTGCAGATCTGCATAATTTCTATCGTTGCTTGCTTTGTAGTCTGGAAAAAAAAAATCAAGCTCCTTATTTCCAAACAGCAAGTGGGAACCAGTAGTGGTTGGCAACTTTCTAGTCTTGGCCAAGGGCAAAGGAAGTAGTTAATCTATCACTACTTTGAAATACAAATCTGTTTGCTTCTTACTGGGGCAATGGAAAGATCTGAGTCCTTGACTAGTATTAAAACATTCAGCTTAGGCTGATCTCATTTTTCTGTTCTCATCTCAAATTTTATGCCTTTATTTTTCATTAAAATCTTTTATTTTTAAGGCTTACTTGGCATCAACTGCTTCTCAATGCTGTTTATTCTTTCCATTAATTATACCTCTTAGATGCTTAACATATTACTCATGATTAAAATGCAAACAATATTCTGTTCTGAAAAGATCTAAGAAGTGTAAACTTAAGACAAGTTTGCTAGAATTTGTAGAGTAGAGAAGGCGTCTCCAAGTTCTGCCAATTATCCTCTTTTCTTCTAGTCACTTTTCTCTGGAGGTAGGTCCAGCTGTCAGATCCAGGTGAGGATTCTAAAAGATGGAGGCATACAGCTTTAGAACTTTGTTTATGGTAAATTAAAAAAAAACCACTTAAAATAATAATTTTGATTAGGACAGAGGGATTAAGATGTAATGCCACTGAACAGATACTGAATGACACTGGGAAAATGTTATGGCTTAATGTGAATCTACCCTAAAGCAGGAGATTAAAGAGGTTGCTGACAGATTCATCTCAGAACCTTTGCAAAAAGAATTTCATTTATAAAAAATGCTTGGGAAGAGAAATGAAGATAAACAGCAGGAACCAAGCTGGCTGTTTTGGCAGACAAGACGTGAAAGTTTGCAATCCTGCTGATGACAGGTAGTCTACAAGACTTCTTGAGAAGAGGGAAGGATTTGGGGAATGATCTAGTAGTGGGAGAGTTTTTTTCCTCTTGGTCAGATCCCAACCCATACTTGCTTTGAGGTTGTGGATTTCTTTTGTTGATTCATTGCAATACTGTTTTAATTTAGGAAGCTGACACACCTTGAGCTGTGGTATCACTTGTCTGATTTGCAGTAGAAACTCTTGTGCCTAAACACTAGCGCAAGGCTTTCCTGTTTTCTCAGTTTTATTTTCTATATTGAGCTTTCCAGTGTTTTACCTATGCTATACTGGCATACATAAAATTGCACTTTAAAAGTGGGCAGTCTGTTTTTATTTAGAAAGAAAATGCCTTTTGAGAGTTTTGCTAGCATCACTTCCCAGAATAACGTTCCTAACACCGGAAATGTATTCCCCACTTTTGACAGACAAAAGTTCATGGTTTTGTCTTACTGCAGTCTTGGTTATTCATGAAGTTCCCAATTAGTCACTCCACACCCTTGAATTACTTTTGACAGATGTAAATGCCTTCTGCTGAATTCCTACTCCAGAAAGCCCTTTGCATGACCGGTTTATCAGTGAATGTGAGCAGACTCATGATTTACAATGCTTCATCATCACGGTATGTGCAATTCTAAACATGATGACTAGGAAAGTCAGACCCACCTAATTTTTTTTCTATAAGCTCGCAGCCTCAAAAACCTCCTAGCAGCCACACAGGAGTTCACGCAGGGAAGGTGTGTGT
The DNA here is from genome assembly GCA_003342815.1 of Eudromia elegans. Taxonomy (NCBI): domain Eukaryota; kingdom Metazoa; phylum Chordata; class Aves; order Tinamiformes; family Tinamidae; genus Eudromia; species Eudromia elegans. Next base: position 1,826,149 of record PTEX01000138.1, on the reverse strand, counting down.
GCTGCGAGACTCTGTGTTACCCTGTGGATCTCAACATGGCTAGGAAGACAAAAGAAAATGTATCAGCTGAAAGTACCTGAATTCACATGCAGGGAAGACAAGGAGGTCAAAATGCTAAAGGGAAGAATCATTTATGGTACTTTTCACTGTCTTGTTTTTTCTTTTGCTGCTAAAAAATGTGCTCACGCTGACTACATACTCAGCTGTGATGCAAGTGCTGCATGGTAGGAGTCTCTGTGTGAGTAGTGGAGAGGAGACATTTTCCTTTGTTAGCTGAAACTCAACACCAACTCCCTCGCCCGACCCATGTTGACCTTGTCTCCTTAGAGAAGAAAAAAACCAAAAGACAAACAAGCAAACAAAAACACTCTGTCTGCAGTTAAAACAGAACTTCTGTAGGCCAATGCCTATAGAAGACAGGTATAGGCCATTTCCCAAAGGCTCTTCAGCCTTTCCCTGAAATAAAAGATCCCTAGACTGGTATCTGGAAAACTCTTTAGGAGTTTTCACACATTTTCTTCCTTCCACAAAAAAAAGCTCTTTAGGGGTTCTCCTTCCCTAAAGGAGCCTCCTCCAGAGCAAGCAGGCACTTTGTAGCCAAGATGCCTTCAGGGGTACCAGCAGCTCGCAGTTGCAACTCCACTATGCAGCAGAATATACATGCAATAATTCAGTTGCTTGCTTTGAACTAGTCCCAGGACCCAGTGGGTCAGTGCTGATGGTCAGATGTAATCATTATCCCGTACGTGACAGTGTATGTGTCTCGTTAGACATAGCCTGGTTTCTCGTTAGAGGAAGGCTCTGTTGAATAGGCGAGTACTCACCCTAGGAAGAGACAGCACAGAAATCTGTTACCAGACCTGACCTCGTGCACTTCCACAGGAGGCTGCAATCATATTGCACCCTGGCATAATGCAAGACTGCAGACATTAGCTCTGCCGTTTGAGATTTTCTGCTGTGACTCCATGTGTTTCTCCTACGAAAATCTCTGTTTCTGCAAAACAAAACAACAGCTCTCCCAAATAATGTTGAACGGTCATTTTAACACTTGTGAAATCAATTATTTATTTGATTAATTAAAAAAAAAACTCATTAGACTTTACAATTGTGAATTTTATATTTCCAGTGGTAAAACTCCTTTTATTAACAGATGGCTACAATGAGATTTTTTTTTCTTTTTTTTGCTCATTAACTAACCTTTTTTCATGTCATGTTTGACTTGCTTTAGGGATTTACATTGTGTGTACAGATCACTGTCATTGAGATAAAAAACTCTGTGAATTTGGGCAGAGGTAAAAACCTTCAAGATTGGTACATGTGACTCTATGTTTTTTAACATTCATTTCTCCACCTTAAAAGCATACTCAGGACAGTGCTAGGAGCTGATCTGTCGTCTCTCTATCTGGTCACTAGACCAACTGGATTCTGACAGCTGAATAGAGACTATAGTTAAAAGCGTCACTTTTCCTCAAACTTTTATCATATTCCCTAGCAAACTCAGTTTTATGCATTTCAAGTAACTTCAGTGGAAATAGACCCAACCTTTTTATTTTCCTCCTGAACGTCCTTTTCTAAGAAAGAGGAGCTATTCTCAGATTTCCTGCACTAATAACTGCTCACATTCTTTCGGGGGTCAGTTTAATTATAGTGTTACACTGAGGAGTGTCTTGGTTTGCACTGACTCCTCGGAGAACAGCCCCAGGCAGTCGAGGCTGGGAGCAGCTGTGCAAAGGTGCTTGTAGGAGCAGTCAGGTATTAGACTCCCCACCCTCTCAAGGCTACAGAGGATAATGACACAAGTTGCACAGGAATAAAGAGCCTTTTGCTCACTCTCGTAAGAAGGAGTTCTGTTAGAAGAAGCAAACAAAAATCAGATTTGATTTCATACCCCTCTACTCCCACAGTTATCCTCTCTGGAGTCGGCAACACTGCTCATGTGAACATGGGACATGGAATAGTAACTTTGAGCTATCCATTCCTAAAGGAGAAGTGCTATTTCTGCATGCAACTATTACCTATTTTTGAGTTTTACTCTGTAGATAAATTTACACTTCAAGTCACATCTATATATTCTTTTGCGATGCATGTAATGAAGAGCAAATGATAGGACTTCACAGGCTTATTTAGAAAACACCTTTTTTATGTGTTTATAGTTGCCTCTAGCTGTATTATCACTGCCAATTTTCCATGGTGGCTCTGAAAGCAACATTGTTTGTCTAGACATTGAATATTGCTCAAGTTTTTTTTTTTTCCCTCATTACTTCAGCCTAATACAGATTTGAACCATAAGCCATCCTGTTAAAGCTTTTGAAATGAAATAAAAGCTAAATTATTCATAGGATAGCACAAACATAACCTGTAAAGATACATAAGCATCTTTCATCACTCCGTAGTATGCAAATGGGCTGACCTGATAATGTTTTCTGACTGTATTTTGCGTTTTTTTTCAAGACATTTCAAAAATAAAATGTTTTGTGATGAGAGTTTTATTTAGGATGAGATAATATGCTGTAGTTTTAATGGATGAATCTTTTACTGTGAGGCCTACTTTCTGAATTACCCTCATCTGAGCATTTCTTTAAATGTTTTGTTATCTCTTCTCCACTCCGCCCTTCTCTGTTCCACTCTGCTCTGCTCCCCAGACTTCTCTAATCAGCGGGCACTGCGCTGGGTGAGAACATGGACTCTTACAGAAACACAGCAACAGCTACTGGAGCAGACACAACTTTTCTTTTCCTTTTGTACAACTGCACTGTAATAATTTTATAATTAGCTAGCTATACCAGATAATTTTATTAGCACTGAATCGCTTTATTATCACTAATTAATGATTACTGTCTAAATGTGATGTGTTCATGTTATAATTCTGCTTACTTATTTGCTCAAACAACTTTATATCCAGACTCAGTGGAGAAAGGAAACTGATTTAAAGAAAACCCAGAAAAATATACTGTTTCTGCCAAAAGTGTATTCCAGGGGCACATTATCCACCCTAAGGCAGCGCTGTTCCCCTTGAGCTCGGCCCTGGCTGCCACAGTGCTTTGGTGGCACCCAGCCCGGCTACCAGATGCGCTGGGAGCAATGGTGCGCCCACCGTCACCGCTGCTCGCTCTCGGGGAAGAGCCTCCTCTCCCCGGGTCCCTGGGACAGCAGCTCTGCGCCTGCCTCCTCACCTGGACACGGAGAGTAGAGAGCTCTCAGGCACATTTTTGTTAGCATCTGACATATTAAAATTAATACAATTAATGCAATTATTTATAATAGTTAATCAAAATTAATATGATTACTCATATATCTTAAAAAAAAGTATTTCAGCTGAAGCTTACCCTACCTCCACAGTACAAGTGGACCTATCAGTGAACCAGCACCTAGGTCCTCCTACCCTAAATGCCATTGAAAGTACTGAGTAAGCACACCAGGAACCTCAAAACCCTCCTGTGAGTTACTACACTGCAGAAAATTGTAATTAAATGAACTAATGCTGAGTAAGTTCCCCCTTTCAAGACCAGTTTATGCTGCCTATCTAATGCGATAGGAGAAATCAAGGATGTACACTCAAAGATTAATACTAAATTCCCAAGGTCCCACAGTGTAACAGCAATTGTTTGATACGGACAGATTTTGTTCCTTCAATGTCTTGCTTGTGCGGAGATGAATATTCTTCTGAAAAATATTCCCTGCCAAAACAGAAAAAAGTGGTATGGCAGCTTTAGAGATATTCCCTTTGCAACTGGGATGCCACTGGGATATTTGCTTCTGAGGCCAGTTTGACCTGGGATATGGAGTGTGGACACGGCTGATTTCATCTCTCTCTTGAGATTGTTTGCTGACAGACTTCTATGTGAAAACGCCAGTAGGAAGGAATGCTTTTTCAAAGGGAATTCATACTGTGGCTTATACAGGTACTTCCACTGCTGTTGAGATACATACTCAGAACTGGACTATCAGAAATTTAGGAGAATTTTTCCTGTTAGCTCATCCAGATCCAGGTGGTAGTCTCTGGAAACTCTGCTGTCCATCATGCTTGTTCCTCTGAGCTGTTCTTTGAGGAACTAAGGGGGCAATCAGGTTTTCTAATGAGTCGGCTTGTGGAATAACAGATTCTAGTCCACCCTTAGAAAGCCATTTTTAGTGTCAAAGTTAGGCTTCCCGAGGAGCTTTCTGTTCTAGATGCAATAGCGGTAACTCACAAGACCACCTGCTATTGATTTCTGCATTGCATGATGCTAAATGCTAAGTATAATGTACAGTCATAAAATGATGTGAATAATAGAGTATTTGCCAACGGCTGCAAATATATATATATGCGGTCAGTGAGCTTGCACTCCTTCATGTCAGAGAACAGAACAAGTGTGATCTCATTCTCCTGCCAGTTTCTCCACATTACAAAGTCACCACACAATGTGGTGACACATGGTTTCTACTCTAGAGAGGATGAGACTGAAAGCTTATTGCTGAAAGCTGTACTGCTTATTGCTTATTGACTGAAAGCTGTACTGCTTGGAAATACAAACGAGAAGGAACTAGCATGCAAAAGCAATCTCAGGCAAGGTTGGGGTTATCAGTCACCTTTGGAGATCTTCGGGGTCAACCCCCTGCTCAAAGGCAGATTGTCCAGCACTGAGTCCAGCCAAGTCTGGAATATCTCCTGGGATGGAGTCTCTACAGCCTCTCTGGGCAATCCGTTCTAACGTTATCAGGGAAAGAAAAAAAAAGTGCTTTCTTGCACCTAAAGAGAATTTCCCAGTTTCGGTGCGCACCCATTGCCTCTTGTCCTGTTACTGGGCATACTGAGAACATCCTTCTCCATTGTCTTTGTGCTCCCCACCAGGCGTTTATAGACACTGGGAAGATTCTCCCAAGCCTTCTCCTCGCCAGGCTGGGCAGCCGCAGCTCTCACAGCCTCTCCTCGCATGAGAGATGCTCCAGCCCCACTGGCTTTTTTCCAGCTTTGAGGAACCTCTCCCAGTCACCGTGACCTTTCCAAGAAGATCAAGAGTGGCCTGACAAGGACACTGGCCAGCTCCCTCCCTCAACACTCGTAGCTGCCTCCCATGAGGACCCACGGACATGTGTATGTTGTGTGGGCTTAAGTGTTCCTGTGCCCGATCCTCTTCCACCAAAGATAAATATTCAGCTCCAAATTTTCCCTCTGGTCACAAAGGCCTGGGATTCCTGATGGCTGGTCCTTCTGGTAGCAACTGAGGCAAGAGGGGCACCCAGCATCTGTGTCATTTGTCAAAGACCCATCCTCCAATTCACTAGGCCTTTAAGTACAAATACTTAGACTCTCCTTAACCATGCCACATGTGAGAGCTGGAGTTAAGGAGTTACTGATGGTGAACGTGAATATGGGTCTGAGCCGTTGGGATCAGGCTTCCCAGGAAAAGGATTCTCTTCACACGGATGGCCACTGATCATATGTCTGGAACATGTTTTCTGTATTCAGTAAAATAAGTTTCCTACTTTTTTTTAAAAAAAAAAAACCTATGGAACCCTAGGAAACTTGCTAGATCGAGCCCAGCCCTGTAAATCTTGCTGCAGTGAATAAGTCTTATTCATGACATAGTGATTATCTTGTCATGAGAAAAACCTTTTATGGAATCATGATCTGTAAATACTACGGAAAAGCCAGTCCAGCTTGTGCTTAGATAAAACAGCAATGCATACATTATCATTAGTTTTTCATGTTTATAGTCAAATTCTAACCATTAAAAATGACTGTACATATAACAGATATTAAATAAATGAAGAAGTCATTATCTTACTTGGATAACATAATCATTCTTTTCAATGTATTAAACTTGAATAGGGATCTGGGATGAGCAACATAAAAATAATAGCAATCCTAAATTAAATTGTTTTTCAGACAAGAAAAACTCAGTAAGTGTCTCAAGTGGTCTTACGGCAAACCTATAAATCTTTCCCCACTATTTAATGCCAAATATTAGTAATTTTATAATCTATAATGCTTACTTAGCAGTTGCTACAGGGTATTGAATAAACTCTTATGGCAATATACAATTTTTGCTATAGGTCAGAATCGTGAAATTACATTTGGATCATCTGTCATCCAGAATCTGCCAACTTGGTTGTTATTTTATACATGCACATCTCAAGATGATTAACACTGCTGAATATTCATCAACCTTACTTCAAAGATAAGGTAACTGAGAGGTAATGCAATTAAGAAATTTGTTAGATATTACATAAATTAGCATCCCTATGAGGAATAGAATACACTTCCTTACATTTTTCTGCCATTTATAATCTACTGGACAAGAGTGCCAAAAAACCCCTCTATTATTGAGTTTCAATAGACTAGTGTATCTGGATATTAAAGTAATAATGGCTAAATGTGACCATCATCAGCAACTAAATAAAGTTCACATGTATATTTTCTGTCTTGGGGAAAGACATGATGTTTTATAGTAGTTGTAGAAAATGTGCCCTCATGTCATTCTCTTGAGTTTAAGCCCTAGATGCCTGATTTTTGCAGGCATTATAGTTGCCCACTTCTCACAGAAGCTATTTCTGCTGCTTCACCTTTGTTTGGTTTTCATCATTTTTATATTAATTTACTCTATTAAAGAAAAAAAAAGCAAAATAGTTACTTAAATACTGCTTAATGTATGAAGTTGGAAGCAGTATAGAGCAGGTAATGTTTCTCAGTGTACCTTCTAAAATTAAACATGAATGTGTGTCTCTTGTGCAAATTTCCATGTGTTAAGACTGACTGGCTTGTGAAAATCCATATGCTTATTCCAGTACAAAGGTTATGTGTGTTTTAGGTTTTTCTTTCAGTGCTTGTAAATTATTTTTCCAATATAAAAGTTCTCTGCTTGACAGAGAGGGATGTGATTAGAAGAAAAGCAGACCAACAGGGTAGCTAATCCAAACCCTCATAATTCTGATGTTTGCAGAAGATAAAAATCTTGTCACACTTAATTATGCAATAATTAAGAAAAAGGGACAAAAGAGGACAGTATGCTTAACTTTAGCTGGAGATCAGTTTGGTGCCTTGAAGTACAGGATTGATACCAATATAATGTGTGATGTCCTGAAACTTCAGTGGAGGCTTTGAGTAAGTAACACTTCAACATTTTTCCTTTCCTAACTAAATTTGTATTTTTTTCTATTTTTAGTAGCTTTGATGCCATGTTTCTTATATTATTCAATTAGCAAGATAGCCCTGTTGAAACTGATGTCATGACCTCATGTAAGAGTTAAAAGACTGGACAAGTAAGTGTTAAGGTCTGCAATCAAATTATGTCGATTTATTTCTGTTATTGATCCTCATAGAAACATACAGCATAGCTAAACATAGCTGGGATATAAGGCATTCTTCTGGCTCACAGACCCACAAAGAGCCACAGACCCCAATTTGTTCTGCATGATTTTACCACTGAAGTTGCTCTTAGCAGCACCACTGCCATCAATGAAAGAACAATGACTGGGATTATTCAGTCTTTTTTCTCATTTGTACCTTGGGCATGGAAAATGAAAAAGTCGGGTTGACTGCAGTGGCACGAAGTAAAGTTCTTGTTCAAGATGCACTGACAACAGGCTATTGGTGTGCTGACAACAGGAGTGAGAAGAACGTAGCGTGAGCTTTGCCTGACAAAGAGATGTTTCTGTTTTAGAGGCACAGGATAGGGTCATAGGATAATTCAATTGGTAGACTCTTCAGGAGATTTCCAGTCCAACTTGCTGCTCAAAGCAAAGCCAGCTATGGAGTCAAGAAGCAGGTTACCGAGAGCTTTATCCAGCCTGGTCTTGAAAATCTGCAACAGTGGGGATTGCTCAACCTCTCTGGGCAACCTGTTCCACTGCTCAACTGTTCTCACACTGAAAGTTTCTCCTTAAAGCCAATATGAAACTGCACTGTTTCAGCTCATGCCTGTTGTCTCTTGCCCTTCCACCATGCACCACTGTGAAGAGTTGGCTCCATCTTCTTGATAACCTTCTAGTCTATCCTGGATGGCTGCTATTAACCCATGTGAAGTCTTCTCTTCTCCAGGCTCAGAAAGATCCATCCCCTCAGCCTCTCAGTGGCCCTCTGTTGAACTTGCTCCAGTTTATTGGTATCTTTTGTGTACTGAGTAGGGGGAAAAACTGCCCCAAAACATAGTGTTATGATCCAATGAGTACCAAGCGGTGGGGTAATCACTGCTCTTGATCTACTGCCTGTGCTCCTGTTAATACACCCTGGGTTGCTGTAACCGTTGCTACCAGGGCATGTGAACATCTCATGTCCAGCTTGTATCTACCAGGAGTCCCAGGGCTTTTTCAAAAGAGCTGTTCCCCAGGCAGGCAGGGCCCAGCCTGCAATGCTGGAAGCAATGCTTCCCTCTCACGTACAGCACAGCACCTTTGCCCGTGCTGAATTTCTTAAGGTTCCTGTTGGCCCTTCCTCCAGCCCAAGGACTTGAGAACAGCACCTCTGCATGTTTCTTTCCAGTGATGGTGACTCAAAATGTGGCTGATTTCAACAACAATCCTGCAACATTTCAAGGGAGACTTTGCTTGCGTAATTACTGTTAGTATTTAGCTTGGCCTATCACAGAATTTCAGGGGCTGGAATTCAGATTGTTCGAAGATGCTTACAAATGAAAGATATTTACATGTAGTCATATTCTATGCAGAACTGATTTTCTCTATATTTAAAAGCTTGTGTTTTTGGTAGTTCTTTTTAAGTTTCAGGGAGCAAATGAGGTGAATAAAATAAGCGCATGCAGCCATGATATTTTTATGGCATTTCATTTCCTGGACTTGGAGGAGGATTGGTAAGCAGATCATTACATCTTTTGTGACTTTCATGGAGCTATGACCATGAACATCAAGCTCCAGATTTCATGCTATCTGTCTGGTATGCAAATAAAAATCACAGAATCACAGAACCTTTAGGGTTGGAAGGGACCTCTAGAGATCATGTAGTCCGACCCCTCTGCTGCAGCCGGGACACCCAGAGCACAGGGTGGCATCCAGGCGGTTTTTGAAAATCTGCAGAGAAGGAGACTCCACAACCTCTCTGTGCAGCCTGTTCCAGGGCTCCGTTATCATCACAGTAGAGAAGTTCTTTCTCACCTGGAGATGAAACTTCCTATGTTTCAGTTTAAAACCACTGCCCCTTGTCCTATCACCAGCCACTACAGGGAACAGTTTAGTCCCTTCCTCCCTACAATCATTCCCCAGGAATTTGTACATGTTGATTAGATCCCCTCTCATCCTTCTCTTCTGTAGGCTAAACAGGCCCAGCTCGTTCAACCTCTCCTCATATGGTGGGTGCTCCAGTCCCTTGATCATCTTGGTCGCTCGTCACTGAGCCCTCTCTAGGAGCTAGCAAGGAAAATACAAATGTATGAAACTGAAACAATTGACACATAAATAAAGAATTTTCATAGATATCTACTGAGCTTCTCAGGTTCTTTGTATTTCCTGAGGCCAATGGAGTCACATTGTTCACAGTTTCTGTCTTAGATCCACTGGAGATCATGTAGTTGCTTCAGATAGTTATCATTGCAATTAAGAATGAAATTTAACTTGCATATACTTAGTGGATTTAGAAACAAATTTTACTCCAAATTTCTGTACCTGTTGTTTTCTTCTAATCACCTATACAATTCACTACTGGTTTTAAAAAAGCTGCTAATAATATAAAATACACAAAGAAAAAGGTTGCTGAATTAGTCTTTTCTTCCTGAAAAACAAGCTTGTAAACTCTAAGACAGCTTTAACCTCCACGCCTTCCAAGATATTCTGATATTGTTGCTTTAGAAAATAGCATGGAGGAGGCTGAGGACAAGTGCTTTCAAGTCCACTCATTATCGGAGCTGTGATGCGAGCTTGTAATTCAGGTTCTGTATCATCTGTGGGAAAAACTGGAGAATGTGCACCTCTGGCCCCTGTTCCCACCCATGTGGTATCACATTCTGATCTCTTTAATCATTATTTTTAAAAAAAAATTATTTAAATTAGCACACTGTCTAGATGGATTAATTACAGATCAGAATCTCGCTATGCTCTTTGTTACCTTTTTTTTTTTTGCTCTGTATTTGTGCAGTTCTCAAATGGCTTAAGTTACCACAAGATATTGCCTATAAAGCTAACTGCAAAGATAAATGAAGGATTGTCTTGCACTCATGATCCCACCATCAGTGCTATGTCTTGAAGGTTCTTCTTTTATAGCTCAGTAGGCCAGTGCCAATTACTATTACAAAGTGGAACTCATCCAAACTGGGATGAGGATCACTGGGAACTACGAAGGCATTTTTCATTTTAGTATTTCGGTGAGACAAATTTGAGAGGCATTAAGTCTAAGGATTTACAAAGCAAAAACTGGGTTACATCCCCATCTATGTGCAACTGAATATGAATCATGGAAGGAAGTAACCCGTGTATACATTCTATAGGATAGAGTCATATGAACTAGTCACTTGGGATTCCTCAGTATACAGCCAAGCCCCTGCAAGGTTCCTGTTACTGACTTGATTTTCACTTCCCACATCTTGGTTTTGTGAATACTGGTAGAAGTAAAATCACAGATCTAAACTACCATTTTCATTTATGCTGGGACAACCTAAACTCACTGTCTTGGCAACATCTCCATCGATCAGCTAGGATGACTGAGTAGCAGACTTGCCGTCTCTGGATGCTCCTCACAAGAACTTAGACACTAGGGCACCAAGTTGCAGCTCAGGGAGGTCCATGCAGCTCCGTGAAGGCAGCAGCACTGACTGCCCGCCGAGCGGCTGACCCCTGGTGCCGAGCACGTCATTCTGCTGCTGCCTGTACAAAGGAGGAAGTGGGAATGAGAAAGTAATTGCGACACATATGGAGAGATGTGAACAGAAAACGTGGGAGGAAACTGAATGGCTCTCCCTTTGCCTTGCACAATTTTATCTCTCACTTTCCAACTTCCCACTCTGTATCACGACTATTATGAGCGGTACCTTTTTAATCCCTTCTTGTCTTAGAACAGAGAAGTATACATACAAAAATCATCTAGTAATTTGATACTCAAAATCACTTTCCTTGCATATCCTGTGTGAATACATCTGTAAAAATTCAAATGCAGAAACAATAAATTAGTGTTACATGTCTTATAAATCCACTTACCTGCTAAACCTATTTCACACAATGCACTGTTTACTTTTCACTATACTAGGCAAGAGATAAAAAATTCTAGATTTTAATTTTGTATTGGCCACTGGCTAGGTCTGCAACATTGAACGAATCATTTTGAAATGTTTCAGTTTTTCTACTTCAAAAAAGCTAGGAGATATCATTTTAAAGCCTTGTAGATCTTCAAGGAAATTCCTTTAAAACTTGTTAATTACATTTTACTTGAAATTTTACCTGAAGCTGGAAAGCCTCCACGTGCTATTCACATATGTAGCACTATAGAAAGAGATAGAACGTACTGCATACTGGGTGCGTGATGGTATAGAAGGTCTTATTCTGTGAAGTGCAGCAGAAGAAAAGCTGGCATTTTCTTAGGTTTCTACTTTCAGGCTGATATAGCTGAAGATGTTAATCTTCTTGAAAAGGGTAATTTCAAAAAAAGTATTAAATATATACTGTCATGCTAACTTGAACAGCATGGCTGCATGCAAATTTTAATTCTTAAAAAATATGGATCTCCTTGGATCAGTGTGTACACTGATGTCTATTACCCTTTATATTTTTAGAGAGCTCACCATGAACCCTCTCACATGTTAAATCCATCACACTATATATATATTTATCATTATGAAAGTATCTTTGAGCATGGGAGTAACAGTGAATTTGTTCCACACATAACAGTAAATTCTACTTTATTTTTGCTTTATATTTCAGTATCATACTTCTACCATCATCTTCATCTATTCTACTCTGTTCTGAGCCACCTGCACTCAGAATACACTGATGATAAACTTTCCGTGGGAGTACCTGATGACAGGACAGTCTCTCCCCAAGTGTAAGCACTGGAAGCAACTCTGCTCCACGGGGCACAGCATGGTCTGCAGAAGAACTGTGCCCCCTCTGCCTCTCGCTTAGGGCAAGTGCCTGTCATGACCACCCTCCTCAGGACAGGGTAGAACTAAGCAGGACCAGGGCCCATCACTTACCCATCACTGCTGGCACTGCTAGTCCCCACGCGAAAGCAGCACAAGGGACACACACATCCCCACAGCAACCTTCTCTCATAGCCTTCCTTCTTCAGAAAACTTGCATGTAAAGTTCACATATGCTTGTTTTGCATTGACTTGCTCAAATGTACCATTCCATTATTGTCTGCAAGCGGTGGACTGGGAATAATGGCCCTACAACTTGTCGGCAAACCTCCCCAGTCATTAAAGGTGTCTTAAACCTGCAGCCTGGCTCAGCCTTTCTCCCAGAATTTTGTTTAATCCACTTTATGTCATTGTAGAAACAATAGAAAAAAATATTGGTTTCAGCTATTGCGTCTGCCCTACATTATTGGCACCATATGAAAAGAAAATAATTCAGCTCTAAGATAATCAGATGGAGAAATGTCCTAAAATTTGAAATAAACAGGAGATCTTTGACATATATGTGTGTTATACGATACCTAATTTTCTGAGAGCCTCACTGAGGGGAAATAGGTATTGCAAACTACAGTACTAAAAAAACAGGAAGTTTGGAAAATACTTTTCCCTTTTATTTTAGTCTATCTTCTCTTCTGGAGTTATCTGGAGGGTGAGTATCAGCCAATGCAAACAAATACTATTGTCCTAGCAGGGAAACCTACATCAATCAGGGTATCCAGCAACCAGGCCTTAAGTCTTACTAAAGTAGTGCAGAAGATTTCTTTCTAATTACAGACATTATACAAAAAGCAAAAAAGAAAACAATTGAAAACTAAAGGCCAAATGTGTGCTGACCTATATAAGTGTTTTCAATGGCAGAATAACTCAAAGAGCATTTTAGATCCACTCTCAAGGGAACCGTGCTTACGTGAGTCAAAATTGTTATTGTCTTTACAGAGGAAGGAGGAAAGGAAAAAAAAGTGGTGAATAGAGAAGTTTAAAGTTTACTGTTTTAGAAAGAAGTAGTCTACATATTTTCAGAAAGCAAATTTCCTTGATACTGGATAACACATGACATGAAAGTGAAGCCATAGCTGCCAAGTGTCTGATTTTCTTAGAGTGACCCACTCACAAACGAACGCATGCTATCTTTACAGGATTGTGACTGCAATCATGAAATAAATTCTTAAATTAGAAGGGGATTAGCCTCTATTTTTCTACTATTTTCCTAACTCATCTTTCATTCAGTTTTAATATAAATGTAACTTTTATTATTATTATTATTTAGTATTTGGAATATCATTAGGGGCAAGCCACAATGATCTGGAGTCTGCAACTTCAGACAATGTTCTGAGTTATATTTAATCTCTGTGTCATCTCCTGCCAAAACCAATACACAATAGTGTTATACTATAGAAAAGGCAATATCCATTGTCTACCTTGCAATTCCAAGATCTGTTATTATATAGATTATATTTGAACACTTTGGCAGTGTATTCATCTCAGTTTCAGATTTTTTTTTTTTTTAAGAATTCCACAAGTTTAATCAGGCTTGTCCAGGAACTAAGCTTTAAGTCAAATTGTCAATGGTACCTGTACTTGACAGGAGATTTAATGAAAGGGGAAAAAAAGAAGAAAAAAAGAAAGAAACATTAAGAGTGCAGAGTATTTAGGGTTTTTTTGTGTATGTTAACAGATATTGTTAAAAAATGCTGAATACTTTCCAGCAGTATAAAGGTGAAAAATGTTTTCTTATGAGATAGTTCTTGACAATACTCTGTCAGAAGAAATGCTTCTCTGTCCTTCCTTTGATGCAGTTCCTGACACAACGCCTGTTACCAGGCCTGTCTGCAGCTTTTCCAGATGATTTTCTAACCATGCACAATTACTGTTTAGGAATGGCAACAGGTAACGTGGTTTTGCTACATAACTCACATTATTAAGAGCCATAGGAACAACAGTAGTGCCAATAACATCAAGGCTGATGCTGTCATCAGTGAAGGGAAGCCCCTGCCAACCTTGCCTCAAAGCAGCGTGGCTTCCCTGCTCAGGACACCACTGGGATAAAGCCAAAGGCTGAGCTCTGCTGCTGTAGCTCCTCACACGTTTCAGCGTGCTGGTCATGACATTATGTTCTGCAGCCTATCTCGTAGTCCGCTTCAGATGCTGTGAAATTCATTCCACTACCAGGGAGAGTTAGACCATTTGGGAGACAAAAACCAAAAACAACATGAAAAAACTCTATCAGAGGGAGAAACAAGTCTTGATCTCGCTCCACAGCTCCTCCTCTTGCAGACCACTGTATTCATGGCCTTCAGTGATTTTCAGATGCCTGATGACTTAACAGTCATGGAAGAAAAACACGCTGTGCTCTTGACTTGCAAAATTCACAAGCTAATTCTTATTCATAGGAAATAACACATAGTGCATCTGAGAAAAGATATGCTCTTCAAAATGAAATATGCCATATATGATCACTTTTTTAAGCGATCAAAGTATGACAAATGAGTTTCAACACTGTTTAACACCTTTAGGAAAATTCTAGTGATCAAATACCTAATGCATAATATGTTAAGGCTAGTCATGAAACACATAATTTTTATAGAAATCCTAGTAGTGATTTTTTAAAACATTGCGATTTTTTTTTATCCATAAATAAGTTTACACTATTTTTCTCTGATGAAAAATGAATATTCTGATGAACTTCAGAATATTCACTTCCCCAAATGTTCTGCTTTCTCATTTTAAAGAATCCTAACGCAGAGTATTCTGAAAGCCTTTTGAATCAGCAAAATCTCACTGAGATCACTCTGCAAGTATTCTTTTAGATATATTTTGCAATCTGCAGTTAATGATAAAGGAAAAAAAAAACCAAAACAAACTGTGCCTGTCCTCTTAACCAAGTTTTTAAGGCAAGTAAGGCAAGTATTCGATTACAAAAAAATAAGAATATAAAATGAAGATCATCAGAAACAACTATTGCTTGTCTACTTCTAACACTTGCTGACTAATGTTGCAATTCCAATCACTTTAGTGGAATTCCATTTTAGTGGAATTACTTATGTAAGTTTTAAAACAAAATTAACAGCAGAAAAACTAAGACATACATAACCAAAACATTAGGCTTATGTTTATCACATCATTATAGTGTCTATCAGCATGGGAGCTTCTGTTAAGTGCGAAGTCCTGGGCTTTTACAGCATCTCTATAGACTGATGAGAAAAGCAGGAATTAATCATCACAAAAATACTCTAGAGGCTTGGTTTGCATACAGATAATGGAAGCAGGTAATTCACTAAGCCACTATATAAATCAATATTTATGATTTTCTTGAAAAGTCACAGCTATTACAAAAGATAAGTTTTATGTAGCTTGTTTACATGAAGCACAGGGTTTGCTAATCATTACCCCATACAATATGTTAGCAATAGAACTGTCAAAAATTACTGAGAACCTAACTATATGGAAGTTAGCACCAACCTTTATTTACCTAGCTCTAATCTTTGCTCCTGAATACGTGCTTACCAAGTGAAAAGGAGAAGAAAAGATATCGCATGTGTTGAAGTGAAACATGAGGGGCATAGATACTCCGGTCCACCTTTGAACCTGGGTTTCTCACATTTTCCAACCACGCAAATGTCTCAGCTACAGCTGCGGAGCACAGACATCACCATACCAAACAAGCAAGTCAGGATTCCCTGGAAAGACAGTTTGAATAGGCCACATGTATATTACTGTAGTTACAATTATTTTATTGTGTAGTTTATAACTGTTTTCTCATCTTAAAAATACTGTTTCCTTTCACACTATCTCTTACTCCTATACTACAAGTATTACATAAGGATGTACACCTTGGGAATTCAGTGCTGCAGACAAATGATAGATCAAGATATGCAGCTGTGCCTTAGGTTATTTAAAGTAATGAGCTATTTGGAACTTGTGTACATTTTCCTTTTGCTCAGACAAGGTCCAATCCTAATTAAAAAAAAAAAAAATATGGTTGGCCTTTATCTTTGCTTCTGAACTCTGAGACATAATGATATAACTTGTAAAATCTCAGTAATTTTTTGATACACAAAGTAAAGCACTTCCTATTCAAAGAAAAATTGTTCAGGATAATTAGCAACTCAGATCTCAGGAAATACAGCGATGATTTGTTGAAATGTTCCATCCAAATACACATTCTTGCCAAAGAGAAAGACGTAAAATTTACACAAAGAGAAACGTGGATTTTCTGCACTATCAATATTATCAGAAAGATTCAGTATCTGTTTACTCATTATCAGTTTGAAATGTGAATGAATATGCTCCTGAAGTCCATTTGAGATATCTGAAACACTTCACATTGCTCTTTAAGAGAGGTAAATGAAACCTGATCTGGATTCCACTCGATCATATGGCTGGAATGCTGAAAATGCTGTAAGCTATTTATATATCAAATTGGAGAAATTTTATGTCTTTAAATTTCGTGGCATTCCAGTGTGTTAACTAATATCCATAGCTTACAAACTGTTCCATGTGCAAACTCAAAGAAAAGAGATAAAACCCCAAATTATTTCTTGGCTTTTAAACTCTGGCCCAAAACCATGCATGCTCCATAAATAACAATCAAAATCAGTCTTAAAAATTTAAGAAATTTGCTCAAGTTTTAGTTCACATAATAATAAAAGATAAAATTAATAAAGTCTCATGTGATGAAGCTAGGAAAACTACTAGGAAAACAACTTCCTAGATTTTGGAAGTTACAGTTCTCAGCTTGTTATATAGGACAGAGGTGTGCTGAGATAATTGGTCTCTTGTCCAGCTGTTATATATTTAATAGTTGCTTCTTAATAAAGAGCCTGAAGGATAAAATTCTGTCTTGGATTTCAGTGAAACCATTAGAGCAATTATTAGATATTGCCTTCCCTAAATGTGCTGTTCCTGCAGCAATATTCATTGTCAGTGCCATCACATGCTAGTTGCTGTATAGTCACTTCAAAATGTATTTTTTTCAGCATCAAGAATAAATTGCAATTTTAAACTGTACTAACTGCTCAGAATTGACTTATATTTCTCTTCTGCATATAGACTCCTCTACCTCAAAAACACAGATGATTCAAAATGAAGCAGAGAGCAGGGTTGAGAACAACTATGTATATGAGAACAGCAAAATCAAACAGGGGACCACACAGGACCTTATACAGCCCATGTGTAATTGAAAAAAAACTACCCTATTAACTGACAACCTCAGACTCCCCCAGTGAAACAACGCTCTTTAGCAAACTGTTCCATATTGTGGTGTAGTTTGCCTGAATTATTTTCCCAGTGCCTTCAGTGTGCACAATGCTTTCCAACAGTGCAGGTTGAAGAGAAAAAAAGTCTTGCCTTAGACCATTCCCAACCAACAGGACGACCAGGGGCAGCCCGAGAGACTAGGGGGAAAAAAAAGTAAACTTGAGCTTTCAGGAAAAAGAACATAGTGCACTAAAGTCACGTCCAGTTACCCATAGACTTGTTTGTGGCAGATTTTTACATTTCTATTTGAGCAAAATACAGGTCCCACTGACATTTAACAAGTTCTGTCATTGACTTAACAGAGGTCAGGATCAGGTTAATCTTTCTACATGTTCAACTGCAGTTAAGTCTATATTTCCATCTGTGCCACTGCTTCCATCCACTGTTTGCACCTTTTTAAACTATTTCTTTTTTTTTTTTCTCTCATAGTTAGGGAATTATTCTATTTAGTGCCTATTATATTCTACATAAAAGAACACATAGAAGACAGAAAAAGAAGAATTTTGTTGGGGGTCAAGAAAAATGAAAGTCTCATTTTTTTTGTCACATGAAACTTTAAGAAGAGCCTGAAGCTAAATGCTGCAGATACTACTAGCTGGTTTTCCAGACAGTTAGAGGCCTTTATAAATGCAAAAAACCTACTCAGACATTCAACTCACTCGTTTGCCCTTTTCTATATCCTCTTCCCTCCAGCAGCCTGTAACCTGGAATTCACCTTCTAGAAGTCAGTGTCTTGAAGTCAGTGTCTTGCATCTCAATATTCAAATAGCTTGATATTC
Organism: Eudromia elegans; assembly: GCA_003342815.1. NCBI lineage: Eukaryota > Metazoa > Chordata > Aves > Tinamiformes > Tinamidae > Eudromia > Eudromia elegans. The sequence goes on along the minus strand of PTEX01000138.1, from coordinate 1,808,061 downwards.
ATATGATCATTGCATCTCACCCTGGCTTGAGATTGCTCGTGGTAATTTGAATGAGTTTTAAAAACAAAAGGAATTTGGATGAATGTCCTACTTATGAGCATCTTTAGTTACAAAATTGGAAAATGCATTGCTTACAGTGAAAGCAAGGAATTATTAATATTCCTGTTTAAAATTTAAGCTGCTAACTCAGCATCCTGATACAGGACTCACCTGAAAGGGATAGCAGTCTCAAAATACCAAACTGACTCAAAGTCACATATTTCAGAGTCTGAACTATAGCAATTCCTAATACTCTAATCAAAAAAAAAAAAAAAAAAAAAAA